>CAUYUJ010017419.1:0-147404 GCA_963575745.1 Prorocentrum cordatum
AGAGAAGAGAAGAGAAGAGAAGAGAAGAGAAGAGAAGAGAAGAGAAGAGAAGAGACGAGAAGAGAAGAGAAGAGAAGAGAAGAGAAGAGAAGAGAAGAGAAGAGAAGAGAAGAGAAGAGAAGAGAAGAGAAGAGAAGAGAAGAGAAGAGAGAGTTTTTTTTTTTTTTTTTTTTTTTTTGTTTTAAAAAAAAAAAAAAAAAAAAAAACAACAACAAAAAGAGAGATGAGAGAGAGAGAGAGGAGAGAGAGAGAGAGAGAGAGAGAGAGAGAGAGAGAGAGAGAGAGATGGCGGCTGGTGGGGATGGAGGGAGGGATGATGCACCCCTGCAGAACAAGGGCGAAGGAGGACGTAGAGAACGAGGCGGGCAAGGGGCAAGGGCGGAGGCCGCAAAGGTAGGAGAGGGCGGAGATAGTAGTGGGAGGAGGGGAAGATACTGACAGCTCGATTGTGGTGGAAGGGGATATGCACCTTTCACCTCGCGAGTCAAAACGCGCTTCCCCACGCGTTCGGGCGTGATTGATGCTTGCATTGATGCAGAGTTCGGTGCTCCCCCATCTTCCTTCGGCTTCCATTTCCCCCCCCCTCATGTTCCTGTTCGTTCTCGTCTGTTTCCTTCCCCTCCCTCTCTACCTCGATCCCTCCCCACTGCTCGAGTCCTTGCCCCTCCTCGCATCTGATCGTCATCCTCCCTCCTCGAACCCATCCCCTGCTCCTTCGCACCCACCTCCTCCATCGTTCATCCACTTATCCCTTAGCTCATCCACTCCCGACTCAGCACGTTTCTCCGCCTCCTCGTCCTCCTCGCCTTGGCCATCCTGGCCCTGAAGCCTGTTCCGTGCTTGCCGTCGTCGTCCTCCTACTCGCCCCCCCCCCTCTTCTGTCCCCTCCTTTACCGTCTGCTCCCCCTATCCCCATGTCCCTCGTCATCTGCCGATCTCTGCTGCGTGCGTCGCGCCCGCGACCTGCATGACTAGCAGGCGCGCGGACTGATTAAAGCACGAGGCGCGGCGCGAGCGCGGGCTGGGCGAGGCGCGAGGCAGGGCGTCTAGGGGCATTGCACGAGGCAGGGCGTCTGGGGCGCATCGCACATATCAGAAGCCCATGGGCAAAAGGTTTGGCCCTTGGCGCAACCATTCCGCCACCCATGCCCACCCTTTTTTTTGCGAGCCTCTCCTCGAGGCCCTGGCATGGGGCAGGAACGGTCAGCGCCAGGGTGCACAATCATTCCAATCCCGTTGCCCATGGGACATATAGCTGTCTCGTGCACGCGCCCGGGGCCTCGGATCTGAACGCTGTAGTTTCAGATCACATCTTTAATTGCTCCCATCGTTTCACCTCGCGACCCTTATCAGGGCACAGGCGCAATTTTCCGCGCAGAGTTCGGCCGCGGTTTCGAAGAAGAGGGGGGTGGCGGGGGTTGAAAGCCACAGCGTCTCGAACCTCGAGTGTTCTTATCCAAGTTCATGCCGATGAAACCTAGATGGCTGATGAGACCTAGTTGATTCTCACCATTCGCACAATCTGGTGCTCACCAATCTGATGCTCGATAAGATGCTCACCAATCTGATGTTTACCAATTTTATGCTCACAATCTGATGCTCGCCAATCTGGTGCTCACTAGGCTCGCCAATCTGATGCCCATGAAGATGCTCATCATGATGCCCACCGCCCGATGCTCACCATTCGCCCAAGGCCTCGACGAGCCTCTTCCACGCAGACTCCGGGCTGTTCTTCTTGAAACTGAAAGTCACCCCCTTCGATTTGTCGGGCTCCTCCCCGCCGTTCGATTCCACGATCCTGAAAACTTGGTTGAAGAGCTCCACGTGGACGACGGCCCCATGATCACTGTAAACCGTGTAGTTCCTGAGCCCTTTTGGAGTTCCGCGGGGCCAGCGCATACGAGGCATCTTCAACGCTTTCAAAAAGAAGGTACCCACCTGGCTCACGAGCTTCTCGGGCGTTTCGACCTTGGGCTTTTTCTTGGCTGATTTCATGACCGTCATGGCTTTCCTGGGCTCGTCGCCGAACCCCAGCGTCGGCGCGCTTGCTTTCGATATAGCCGATAAGGTTTCATCTGCGAATCTCTGCTTCTTCGGCACTGGGGCCCTCCCAAGATCAACCGCCCTGTCGTGCCCCGGGGGCCCTCCCCCTGACTCTTCTCCGAAAAACTGCTGCGATTTGGAATCCTCATCGTCGCCCTCGAACTCCCGAGCCTGGTCCTGCAGGGGCTCCAGCGCAGCCTCCTCTAAAGAGCTCGGGGTATCTGATGAGCTAGTGGTCTCCTCAGAGCTGCTCGAACTGCCGCTGTCCGAGGTGCCGGGCGCCTCCCCGTCGTCGCCCCCCGCCTGTAAGTCCTCCTTGCTCGAGGCCTCTGGGCACGAGGCGGGCGACGACGACGAGGAAAGGGCAAGGATTGGAAGGCGAACAGAAAGATGGCAAGGAGGGGCCCATGGGAAGCGCAGGATCCCTCGCCTCCGCGATTCCTCCTCTTAGTCCTTCTCTGCGCCGCCCAGTCCTCGCCCTCCCCCTTCTCCTCCATTGCTTCCTTCCCCTCATTCTTCTCCTCCTTCTCCCCCTCCTCGCGCCCCCATCCTCTATCCCACTCTCCTCCTCACCTTCGCCCTCCTCCGCCCCCCCCCCCCCCTCCCCCCCTCCCTGAGCGCGCCTGACGGGGAGACGGGGCGTCGTCCAGAAGCACCTTCATTGTGTCAATGACGGGGCGGCCTTTTCCTACAGCACTGTTTTGACACAACTTTCTCAAATGCCCAACGCACCGTTTTACTTTGATGGACACTGCAAGCGCACTTACATGTTTCTCTTTGAGGTTGTCGCCGCGCGCAAACTTGCGATTCATTTTATCGATGCACATGAGGATGTCTGCAATATAATAGCTGCTCCGAAGATGCTGCGACTGTCATTAACAAAGGTACGTTAAACGCAGATTTGTTCGCCAGTTCTAATTGCCTAGGGAACGTGTCGTTGTCGAAGCTTAGAAGCCTTTTCAATGCCATATTGCCCTCCTTGTCCTGATCTATTTTTCCGGCGCCCACGTGCGACGTGGCAAGGTCTGCTGCCGATGAAAAAACTTCACTGGCCCATTGAACTTTGCGCCCAAATGTCGACCTGAAACGCGTTTCGTCCTCCTCGAGCCCTTCCAACCCCAAAGCCTCCCCCACGTTCTCCGCCATCGCGGCGGCGCAGAGGCCGCGGCGAGACGGTGCGCCAGCAGGTTGGGTGAGATGGGAATGGGGGAGACGGTAGGAAAGGAGGAGGAGGAGGAGGAGCGATGATGATGAGGCGGAGGAAGAGCACGGGGGGGACGAGGCGGGGGGCGAGGAGGAGGAGGAGGTGGATGAGAAGGAGGAGGAGGAGACGCACCCTGGCTGAAACATCGAACACCTTCCAATGTTTCGAGCTGCATGCCTTACGCTGCGATTAGGACACGGGTCTTCGGACCTCTCCCGGGATGCCAGCCCGTAAGTTGTTCGAGCGGCGTCTTATTTTGGCGACGAGGGCGTCGAGGGGGAGGGGCGGCAGGAATGGCATGACAGTTCACCCCCATGCCGGTGCACCGCGCGCGCCCGTGCCGAGCCCCAGCGGCGAGCCTCGCGAGCGAGGCTTCTCGCGCGCGCCTCTCGAGCCCACGCGGCTCCGAGTTCCGAGCCCGAGCCCGAGGCCCAGAGTTTCGACCCCGCGGGGTTTCGGGCCCGATGGACTTCAGAAAACCTCGAGGAGCCCGCGCCAAGCCACCCCTTTTTTTTTTTTTTTTTTTTTTTTTTTGTTTTTTTTTTTTTTTTTTTTTTTTTTTTTTTTTTTTTTTTTTTTTTTTTTGTTTTTTTTTTTTTGTATGTTTTTATATATTATATATTTATATATTATATTTTTATATATATATATTTTTTATTTTTAATATATAAAAAAAAAAAAAAAAAAAAAAAATAAAAAAACATGCCCGCGGGGATTCTCCTATTCCTCTCGCCTGTTCATTTACCTTATTTCCTTTCCTCCTTCCCCCTCCCCTGCCCCCCATCATCAGTTCCTTTTGTCTTGCCGATGTTTGAGACGGCGCTTCTGTTCCTCCTTCTCTTTCTCCCTGTCCTCCTCCTCTATATCTTCCATGCCCTCCTCCATATCCTCCTCCTCCATCTCCTCCATCTCCTCCAACTCCTCCTCACCGTGGTTCTCATGACGATCGTCACCATCGGCGCGGTCGTCATCATCGTCATCAGCATCATCAAAAACATCATCTTCATCATCATTCATTCATCACCATCACATTCACCATCGTTCACCGCCCGACACCGCCTTCACAACATCATCCCTCGAACATCCTTCATCATCAATCCTCATTCATTCGGTGCATCGCCATGCAGACATTTCGCAACCGCGACCCTCATCAGCTATGTCAGCAATCGGTTCAAGTTCTGTCACTCGTCTGTCGTCCCCCACCGGCTGCCCTTGTCGGGATTTCCGAGGAAGAGGGGGCGGCGGAGGAGGAGGGGGAGGGGGGGGCAGGGGGGCGGGGGGGGCAGAAGGGAATGTTGCCCTATAGGATGGGGGGACTGGGCGGTGAAGGAGGGGGATCGGGGGGGGGATTTGGGGGTGGGGATGGGGAGGCGGAGGCGGAGGCCGGAGGTGGAGGCAGAGCTAATAAAATAGGCAGAGGAGGAGGCGGAACGAGGAAGAGGACAGAGCGGAGAGAGGAGGAGGAGGTGGAAGAGAGGAGGAGGAGGAGGAGGAGGAGGAGGAGGAGGGAGGAGGAGGAGGAGGAGGAGGAGGAGGAGGAGGAGGAGGAGGAGGAGGGAGGAGGAGGACGAGGGGGGGCGCCCTTGTTTTTTTTCCTTCCCTGGCAAGCAAGGAGGCCCGCGCCCAGGGCGCACCATGGTGCGCGGCGGTATGCATCGCCTCGCACGGGTGCGAGGCGAGGATGGGATTGGGGAAACGAAAGGAGAGTGGGGCGGAGATCGAAGTGAAAAATCAAGTACGGGGATAGTGGGCACAGGGAGGATGGAGCGGTTGAGTCCCGCAGCAACGATGCGACTCCCTCTGCTCTATTCAACCTCCTTATACTCTTACGCTCCTCACTCTCCCCCCCTCTGCTCCTCCTCCCCTCCCCTCTGTTCCTCCCCCCTTCCCCTCCCCCTCTTCGTTCACCCTCCCCGTCCTCTGCTCTCTCCCCTCCTCTGGCCTATTCCGCCCTATGGTCCCTCTCCTCTCTCTCTCCTCTATCTTCTCCTCTCTCTCTACTCTCTAAGCTCTTCGTCTTCCCTGTCCTCTTTCTCCCATCTTCTCCCCTACCTGGTCCTCTGCCTCTTGCTAGTTTTTTTCGCTATCTCCTC
The DNA here is from genome assembly GCA_963575745.1 of Prorocentrum cordatum. Taxonomy (NCBI): domain Eukaryota; class Dinophyceae; order Prorocentrales; family Prorocentraceae; genus Prorocentrum; species Prorocentrum cordatum. The sequence continues at coordinate 5,341 of CAUYUJ010017419.1, forward strand.
CCACTCGGTATAATAGCCATTCACGCGCCTCGGATATGGCTTGTTACACCCCCCCCCCTCTCCCCTCCTTCGCCTTTCTCCTCCTCCCACCCCTTGCCTTTGTCATCGGTCGTTCCCTCTCTCCTCCCTTTCTCTCCTCCCCCCCTCCTCTCCTCTCCCCCCCCTATCTCTACCCTCCCTCGTTCGATAAGAAAGAGGTGGCCTGACGCGCGAGGGCCATCACGCGTGCGCGCGGCCCCGGGCTGATCGAACCAGGGGGGGGGGGGGCGGACGGGGCGAGGAGCAGACCTCCTCCCCTCCTCCTCCTCCCCTCCTCCCCCTCTCCCTTCCCCTCCTGCCCCCCCCCCCTCCCCCCCCCCCCCGCCCGCCCCCCCCCCCCCCCCCCCCGGCGGGCACGGCGGAGCTCGAGGGGGGCAGCAAGAACGAGGAGAAGGGCACGAGCAGGTAGCCGCGAGAGAAGCGACACGAGGACGGCGAAAGGTGTCGGAGGAGAGATTGGGGGGGAGGAGGAGGAGGAGGAGGAGGGGGAGGGGGGGGAGGAGGACGAAAACATTCGCAAAGAAGAAGAGGACATGTAGCAGCAGCAGGCGGAGGAAAGAGAGATAAGGAGGGGGAGGAGGAGGAGGAGGAGGAGGAGGAGGAGGAGGGGGAGGAGTTAGAAGAAGGATGTAGGAGAAGCCCTCAGCAACACGGTCACCGCTCCCAACAGAGTCGCCGCCACCAATGTTGTGGTGCCAAAGCGTCGCACTCTCGAGGCCAATAGAGTCGCCGCCACCAAGGTGGTGGTGGTGGCGGTGGTCAGTGGTGGCGCGGTGGTGGCGGTGTCTTTGGTGGTGGTCTGGTGGTGGCGGTCGCGGTTGATGGTGGTGCTGGTGGTGGTGGCGTTGTTTCTGCTGTTGGTGATGGTTGTGGTTGTGGTGGTGGTGGTGGTTGTGTTTGTGGTTGTGGTTGTTGGCGTTGTTGGTGGTGGTAATTGGCGGCGGTGATTGGTGGTTGTGGTTGGTGTTGGTGGTTGGTGGCGGTTGTTGGTGGTTGGTGGTCGGTGGTTGGTGTTGGTGGTTGGTGGTGGTTGTTGGTGTTAGTGGTTGTGGTTGGTGGTGGTTGGTTGTCGTTGTTGTTGGTGGTGGTGGTTGTGGTTGTTGGTGGTTGTGATATGCGCATGTATATATTATTCATGCAATATATATATACAACGATGTACGAAAGATGTTGCAATTTCACACCTTCACGAATGTAACGACATATAGAGCATCATTTGTCCTATAACTCTATGCATCGGATCAGGTTGCTGTTTTAAGCCTGATGGCCCTCCTGGTGGCCTACGGTTCCGGCGCCGATCGCGCGTTTGATTAGCGCGTGCGCGTTCGTTTACCATGCGCTCCCGAGATGAATCCCCCCGCGCGCTGCGCGCAATTGTCGACGCGATTTTCCCCCGCAGGCACTTTGACTACATTGTCGTGCGTGGCCGTGACTGGGCGCAGGCTCACTTCTCATGTCTTCGTCGAATCGAATACCTGGAAGCCGCGACGCGCGTCCTCGGAGGCCGTGCCGGGCTTCAAGCGCTGCAGACTTTGCGCTGTTTCGCCGATGTTCGCGCATCCTGGCAATTTCTGGAGCGCCAGGAGGGAAGTCAAACGCGCGGGCCTATGCTTCTCGCCCGCGGCTGCTGCGAGCTCTCTCGCGGCGGGGCCCGCGGAAGAGGCTGCGCCCGCGCCTGGAGACGCAAGGGGCAATGTCTTATTGCGCGCTGCCGCGCTGGCACGAACCTTGCGATCGGCCTTTCACGGCGCCCCAGAGAAGGCTTCGACGTCGAAGGCCCCGGCGCCCGTGGAGACCCTCAGGACGAGACTTAGACGATTATTCCGCCCCATCTCCCCGCTGCCGTCCTTTCGCGCACTGCCGCCCGCATGCAACGCGATATATCATGGCGCCCACAGCTTCTCTAGCACGCGTATGCGGAAGGACTCGCGGCGATGCTCGATGCCCGCGTCTCCTTGAGTAAGCATGCACCCTCTGGTGCGGCGCGTTTTGATGAGCGTGCAGCGGCGACAACCGCGCGTTCTGACGCGCGATTTCTGTCATGTCTGCAGCGCAGCACAATTCAAAGTATTTCCCATGCCAGTCTGAACCTAACGCGTAGCGATCGTCGCACTCGCATAGGCGGTGGCCGCGCGCAAGATTCTGGATCGCAGCCGAGGGCGGTTCCAGGCTCAGAAGGAAATTTGCCGCGATCGTCGCACATCGCAGAGACCAACGCGCATTCGCCTGGCATCGCCTGCGCCGGCGCTGCTTAAACAGCAGAGCCCTAGCGGCCCTCCAACACAGCTGGCAAGCGCAACTCCTTTCATGCATTCAGCTATTCATGTGCCCCCCCCCCCGTGCTGCGCGCATCCCAAACCAAGTCCTTTCTCATGGATCAGTGGCTTGTCGGCTGCAGGGTCTCGCAGTCGCTCCAATTGTTTGCTGTCCGCGCCGACATCTGCAAGTCCTCGAAATTTGACCGGGCCCCGAGACGCTGGGCCATCCTGGATCGACCGCAGCCCCGGATGCCCCTGATGTTCATGGCGGCCCCGGTCACCCCATGCAAGTGTGAGCCAGGGTTCAGGGCGTCATCGCAAGTGCATGAAAGTGCTGCTCTCTGCGCGTGGATAGTGGCAACTTGCGCGCGAGCTCGCGGCGAGGCGCGCCGCAACTGCACCCTCGCTGCTGAAATGCTTGCGGATAGGTAACTTTAATGCAAGATGGACTTCGGGCCACATATTGATGCCGATCGCCATGCGCCAGCTGCCTCAGGAGTCAAGGGCGAACGCGCGCGCGATGGCAAGTTGCCCTGCAGCACGGCCAGCAATGAGCAATGGGGGTGGCCGCTGCGCGCGTGGCAGCAACATGAGATACACGTTCACGCACCATCACACCATCAACGCTTCGATCTGCGCCGCGAGGTGGGCGCGTGGACATTGAATGAATCTCTCTCTCTCTCCAGGAATCGTCTCCACGACGGCCCGTGCACGATGAGGCGCGTTGCGGAGAACTGGAGATGGTCAAAGTCGCCCACCCCAGGCTGGTTAGCCCGAAGCAGTCAACGATAGTCAACTCAGTATCCTGTCTTGTGGTGGAGCTGACCAGCATCCCTGGCGTTGGCGTTCAATGCGGGATGGGCTGTCGCAGCTACAATTGCCTGCGCAATGGCTTCAAAATATGCCTGGCGCACCTGCTGTTCCCCTTTGTGATCGGGCGCGTCCGTCGGCGACTCGCGATCCGGCGGGTTCAGGCCCAGCGGGCGCGCCTCTGACCCCCAAGTTGCGCGTTGTAGGGCGACGCCCCGCCGCGGAATATAAACGCACTGCGCGCGAAGCGGGCCTCTGCAGGAAACCGTCTGAGCTGCATCGGTATATCCCTGTTCCTCATGTTTCTCCCGCGATGTGCATCGTGCCGCGTGAGATGCCATTCCTGGCCTCGATGGCGGTCGACCGTTGACCTGGAGCTCGCATCCGAGGCTCGGCGCTTCTGTCCTTTGGAATGGATTTCGCCGCGTCGCAATGCAGTCTTGCATGGTTCTTGATGCGCCGGCGGCGAGCGTCCGAGATGGGGCGCATGACGCGGCCAGTGAGATCCCCTGTCCCGCGCGCCCTTTATGAAGCGGTCACAAGTCTGATACATATTTTTCTGTTGCGAAAAACAGCAGGCCAAACTCCACCCCCTCGTTGAAGTGGCCTGGCTAGCTCGCGCGCGTCGCGGCGGTGTTCCAAGGTTCCCCCCGCGCGCGACACCCCCCAATGATGTCGCAGACCCCCTTGATCATGCCCAGGCGGTCAGGATCGAGGCCCACCATCGAACGCTATATATATATATATATATATATATATACACACATAGCGGGCCTTCGGCGCTGTGCCATCGGAAGCGCGCTTCCAGCAGCTAGGCCTTGCAAGTCCGGAGTCGCGGTGGCCCCGCAGGCGCGCCCTGGCGTCTTGGATCCTCAATTGACGGAAAGACGCCCGGAGATGTGCCGCGTCGGCCCTGTTCATTTTGAGCTCGGCGCGACTCCGCGCGCGCGCCTAGCGCTGCCGCTTGACTGCGATCGCGCGGCAGGGCGCGGTGCTCGTGACTGGCTGTCGCGTTTGCCCGATGCTGCTGGCGGTGACCTTTCGCTGCCGCCCGCGCTCTGCCGTGGAGGTGCCGGCGCCGTTCGCGCTCGCGGTGGGCGCGCGCCGCCGTCGGATGGCGATTCGCATGGCACCGCCGCCCCGCGCTTGCCTTAGCTGACGCAAAGTCCTGGCACCATCCGCCCATCATCTCCTTTCATGCGACTCGCACGCTCCCAATAGATTGCGGATTTGTCGAGCTGGCGGCAGGTCTCAGGGTCGCATTGCTCTAAATGCGCGACTGCCCCCCCGTGCCTGTAGTTCTGCACATTCTCCAGCGTGTCCCATGGCTGTCTGCGTCTAGCGCATAGCTAACGTCGTGCGCGCATAGGTGCAGCGGCTGGCGTCAGATCCCGGATCGCCGTCCAGCATGGTTCCAGGCTCAGCAAGCAAATTGCTGCGATCGTCGGACGTCTAAGAAACCAGTGCGCATTCGCCTGAAATCATCAGCGTCGGCACAGCTTCAAATGCAGGGCCGTAGTGGTTTAAAAGAATATGCCTGTCGCTACTCTTGTCCCACGTCGAGCTCCCCATGACGCCCCCCGTCGCTGCGCGCGCCCGAGGGCTCGCCCTGTTTCTCCTGGATCGTTGGGGGTCGGCCCCTTCAGGTCCAACCAGTGGCCTTCGGGCTGCAAGCTCTTGCTGTCGACCCCCTGGGTCGCTGCCCGCGCCGACATCTGAAAGTCCTTGAAATATGGCCGGGCCCGAGACGCTGGATGATCCTGGATCGAGCGAAGCCCGCGCTGCCTCCGACGTTCGCGGCGGCCCCGTGCACTGCGCGCCGGCGGGGGCAAGGGTTCACACAGCGCAGTCGCACGTGCGTGAATCTGAGGCTGCCATCGCGCGAAGCGCGGCAGCTTGCGCGCGCGCTCTTGGCAAGGCGCGCCGCAGCTGCACCCTCAAGTACTTTCGCATGGGGAATGCTAATGCCCAATCGTCTGCGAGGCGCATCTTGCTGCCAGCCGCCATGCGCAAGTTGCGTCCAAAGTCAGGGGCATACGTGGACGCGGCGGCAGGTTGCCCTGCAGCAAAGCCAGCAGCGAGGGTGACCACTGCACGCGTGGCAGTTCCCTGGCGCGACCAGACGCTGCCGATGGCGGTTCGCGATCAAGTTGCGCGTTGTAGGGTGATGCACCGTTGCCGAATGTAAACACATTGCACGCGAAACGGGCCTCAGCAGAAAACTTTTTGATGTGTATCGATGTGTTCTTCTTTCTTCAAAAATATTCCACTGTGTGCGTCGTGCCGAACAGGATGCCACAACTGGCCACGATGGCGGTCGAATGTTGACCTGGAGCTCGTATCCGCGGCTCGGCGCCCATGTCCTTTGGAGTGGCTGTCGCGATGCCGTAATATAAGGCGCCCTCTCTGTCAGAGTATGGGTGCCGTTGCCTGTTCGTGGATGCGCCAGCAGTAGCGAGAAACATCTGAGATGACGTGCGCAGCAAGGTCAGGGATTCCCTGTCGTGCGTTCCGTGTGAAACGGCCACGAATCACAGAAACTATATCTCTGTTGCAACACATCAGGTCAATCTCCACCTCCTCGTTGGGGTGGCATGGCTAGCTCACGGACGTCACGGTGGATTTCCCAGGTTTGTCCCACGCACGACACGCCCAAAAGGTTTCGCAAACATCTTTCGTTATGCCAGGACGGAAAGAATCGAGGCCGTCCTTCGAGCAGAAAACAACACAGATCTTGGGCTCTTCGGCGCTATGCCATCCGAGGCGTAGCTTCCGCAGCTCACGTCTGACGACTGCTGGGTCATGACCCTTCAAGCTAGGTAGGCTTCGCAAGTCTTGGGGCCGTGGTGGTTTTGCAAGTGCGCCACAAAGTCTTGGATCCTCAATTGATGGCATGACGCCCAGAGCTGTGCCGCGTCGGTCCCTGACTCGTCCGTCTTGTTTTGAATATGGCGCGTCTCCACGCGTGCGTCTAGCATTGTCAGTTTAGTCCGATCGTGCGGCTGGGCGTGGTGTTGGTGATTGGCTGTCCTTTTTGCCAGATGCTGTTGACGGTGACCATTCACTGGTGGACGTGCCCGGTGCTGCTGGGTTGTGCTCATGGTGGACGTGCACCGCCGTCGGGCGGTAATTCGCATGGTGCCGCGAACCTGCACTTGCCTTAGGCGAAATAGTGTCGTGGCACCTTCCGTCCGTCCATGAAAAAATTCATACGATTCGCACACTCCCTGTAGATTACGGAATTGTCGTACCAGCGGGAGGTCCTAGGATCGCGTGATTTCTCGGGCCCCGTCATGGCGACATTGTCCGCGCAAGCTGGGTATCCTCGCGCCCTTTGTGGGGTCGCATGACGCCTGCCGCCGTCCTGGGGATCACAGGAAAAACGCGTAGTGGAGCGTCCCAAGGCTCAGTTGTGGAAGGCCTGCAGGATACCTGCAGCCTAGACCACTGAAGGGCCAGAATTACGAAGCGCTCTCGCGCACTCCTGGATGTGCTGCGTGAGAGTTCGGGATGACAAAGTGCATGAAGGACCTTACACTCGCTCTTAGATCACACTGCGCGCAAACAGACCGCCCAGTACCACCTGAACCACGAACCCACAAGGAGGGCCGTCCAAGCCAAAATCAAACCCGCACACCTCGCACTCGAATCAGCAAGTGAGCCAAGCGGCAATGCTGCCTCCCTTGCGAACTTAACCTGCCCACCCACCGAACCCCCTCAACCCCACGGGGGTGACCCCCAAAACGCCCCAACTCATCCACACACGCCCAAAGACCTCGACCGTTAAAACCGATAGTAAGGACGCTCGATACCGAAGACAACTATTATACGCTCATTTCGGAGCTTTCCAAGCGGGACTGGTAACCGAAAACGGTCGCGAATCGACCGAAGCGGCAAGGACTCGGCGGCGCGCGAAGGGGGGAAATGAGAAGGAGAAGATCTTTTCAAAGGCTGCGGGGCTTCTAACAAGCTCTCGCGCCTTCTGACAGGTTGTCTGTGCCTGCAGGTGAAGCTTAGGAAAAACTCCTCAGGAGGCCGGAGGACTTCCAGGCCTTCTGTGAAGACTTCACAAGCCCCCCTCACTTCCCCCCTGGGCCTCGCCATCGCTCGGACGCCCATTCCCTGTGTTTGTTTCGGTTGCGTGCGTGGTTTTTTCGCCAAATGATCAAGGATGCTCCTCGATGGTCCTCGCCGAAGAAAAAATGCACACGTTCGAGCGATGCCAAGGGGCTGGTGGTGAAAGGATGTAATGCTACCCCTGGGAAGGTTACCCGTCATACTCCTCGTCTTCGAGTGCCTCCTCGATCGCCGATCGCGGCGACGACGCACGGCTGCTGGACCCCACGGGCGCACGGGAAGCGCCCGCGCGCACGGCAGCGGCGCCCCGCCGCCGCCTCCGCCTCCCTGTTCCGAAAACCGCCCGCGCCGCCCGACCTACTCGCCATCGCTCGGACGTCCATTTCCCGTGCATTTTCCGGTTTCGTGCGTGCTGTTTTTGTTGCTCGATGGTCCAGGATCGTCCTCAATGGTTCTCGCCGAGAAAAAAATACACACGTCCGAGCGATGCCAGGCCTGTCGGCCTCATCGGGGACCATCGGACAGGCATCCGCGCCTGCAGGGGCCCTGTCGCCGCACTGCATCCTCGTCATCGCTCGGACGTCCCTTCCCTGTGTTTTTTTTCCGGGTTTCGTGCGTGGCTTTTTTTTCCGCCAAATGCTCAAGGATGCTCCTCGGTGGTCCTCGTCTCAGGAGAAACGCACACGTCCGAGCGATGCCAAGTGTGTCCACGGACCGACGGACTGACCGACGCGCACCTCGGCTCAGGAGGCCGCCCCGAAGAGCGGGGCGCGCGGCGGAGAGCCTCGGCCAACGACTCTCCCGCTCCCGGAAGCGCCTGCTCGCCGCTGAGACTCTCCGAGGGCAGATTGTGCCGCGACTGTGCTCGCGACGTCGCACCACCTCGACCTATCGGGAGCGGCCAAGAGGGGAGTGTCCAAGAGGGGGGGTGCAAATCATTGCCGGCGGCATGTGCGCGGAAATATCATGCCCCCGCCATGGTATCCCCCCCCCCCTAGTCATCACCCCCCTCTTTTCTGCCTCCGAACCTAGGTCGCTCTGCGCGCCTTGTCCCTCCACGGGATCCAGTGTGCCCTCCATCGCACTACTTGAGCAGGGACCGGCCGACCCGGCATCCCTACAGTCCTACCACGAAATGTTCATAGAACCCAACCATGTTCTAAGAACAAAAACAGTGTTCTTAGAACATACACCCGGTGTGTTAAAACAAAACACTCTCAACCAGAAAGGTTCTGAGAACATTTCGTGGAAACCACAAAAGGTTCTTAGAACATTGTTTGGTAGGGCTATAGGCGAGCCAGGACGCTTCGCCACTGCTTGAACTACGTTTGCAACCCGCTGCAGCAGCATCCAAACAAAACTTGCTGCAACCTCCGTCAGGCGCTGCCACAAAGCCTCCGCTCCCCGAGGGGCTCCGTGGATCCAGGCTGCCAAGGGGGGCAACACAAACAGGTCGACACAAGTTCCAGGCTTCCCCTCACTGCTCCACGTTTTCTCCCCCCCTCCACTTCCCAGACCGTCCAGTGCTCTCATGACAATCAGCGTCTGCTCATGCGCTGTGCAGACCTGTCCCTCCCGCTTGAATCTGGGCGGCAAACGGGGGGGAAAGCAGGAGGGGCGGACATTCTCGGAGGGCTCTGAAATCCTCCGGCCTTCCGAGAAGTTCCCCGAGCCCGACCCGGAGGCGCAGGAAACCTCTCAGGAGGCGCGAGGCATCCGAGAAGCCCCCCCCTCCTTCCTCTTCTTCCTCCTCCTCCTCTTCTTCTTCCTCCTCCTCCTCATCCTCCTCCTCCTCCTCGCCTTCCCCTCCCCCTCCTCCCCCCCCCCTTCGCTCGCTGCCGAAGCTCCGAGCACCTCCGTCGGGACGACGAGGCTGCTCCTCCTCGCGCCCTTGTGAGCACGGCCTGCCCAGGGCATTCCAGCCTTTCCAGGAGTCGGCAGTGGACAAACCTCCCTTTAGCAAATCTCCCTTTAGTGAAAACGGCCTGGGACCGAAACCGACGGACCTGAACCCGCAAGAAGGACGGCCGCGACGCCCTCTCGCGAACCGAAAGCGGCAAATTCTCCTTAATCGACGTGTCAGGGTAGGAGGTCTGTCCACCCCCGAAGGAGGCCCCCCCAACAAAAAGGGAGGGGGGCGCCGACTCCCTCGCTTCTGCGTCTCGTCATCCTCGGCCTCGTGTCCCATTGGGTCCCCCCCTCCTCTTCTGCTCCCTCCTCCCCCAAGCTTGTCTGAGGTTTTTTCTCGCGCAGATGACGTTTATAAGTGGTCGCTCCGGATACAGCCGTCGCACAGCGATGCGACCCTAGCGAGGCGGCAGCACGGGCAGGAGCGACGTCGACCCCGGCCGTGCGCGGAGGATGCAGGCCCTACTTGTCTGAGAATGCATGCCCGGCTTGTCTGGCCGATGTTCTGGGGAAAACCTGTGCTCAGGGGAGGCCGCGGCACTGTTCCACGACGTGCTGTCAGCCAAACCTGCAGGGTGGGCCCTATCCATGCTTCAATCCACTTCGGCTTTGGCTTCGACTTCAGCTGTGGCTGCGTCCCCCCCCTCTCCTCCCTCCTCCTGAGACAGAATGCATATAGCTCCTCATCCCTCGCTCCTGCTCCTCCTCGTCGCAACTGGCGCCTCCACCCATCCTCGTTCATACTTCGTACCTTCCCGTCCATCTCCCAATGGTTTTTGCCATCCTAGAATGAGCACGGACAAACACTTCACGATGCTGAACAGCAGATGCTGTCCAACACCGACAGCAAGCGTTGTTGGTAAAGCGATAGATTGTATCAAGAGAACTACGCTTGCTGCGACACCGCCAACGAATCCTTTTCGAAATAAGCATGGCTCGCTGCCGATCCTCATTCATGATCCCTCCGTGTCCATGACGATCATACAGAACTAGCTTACCTGATCCAAGAAGCCCGAGCGGAACTCCGAACGCTCAGTCTATGCAGTTGTTCCTCCTCTTGAAGGGGGAAAAGGGGAGGAGGACGAGAAGGAGGGCTTCCTTCCTCGAGAAAGCGCAAACATTGGTGCAAGCCAGGTGCTCTTATTGCAACATGTCCAACTGACAGGGTTATCTTCTTGCCTTCATTAGCGAAGAGGAGAGAAAAGGCGTAAACTTGAATTGTCGGAGATCGGCACGGACTTCTCCGATCTGAAATGGGCACCCCCTCCATGGCGCGAGCCACGTCCAGAACGGCGCCGGACGCGCCGCCGGGGTTCCCAGCGCTGCTCCGTGCGGAATTCCGACAATTCATGATTGTGCCATGTTTTCCTTTTCCCCCGGTGGGCAGGAAGAGGAGGAGGAGGAAGGCCTCCTGCCTCGAGGCAGCCCAAGCGTTGATGAGGGCCCGTGCTTGCTTCTTCGACCATGGCTTCGATCGTGCAGAGATGTCCTCTCCGGTCCTCCTGGCTCTGCCGGCGCCTCCACTCTTCCAGCTGCCCGATGTCGCTCAGCATCGCCATGAACGCGTCCAGCTGGCACTCGCACGCCTTCACCTGGCGAGCGCGCGAGCGCAGGTCGCTATCCGCTCCAGACCCCGTCCTCCGCACTCCTCGCTATTATCATCGGCCTCATCCTCGGGTGGCGCAACTTTTGTGCACCTTCCCTACACATGAGCTGGTCTGGCACAGTACCATGGGGTGCGGGCTGCATACAAAAAAACACCCCCTTGGCGACGCGATTTTTATACACCAACACCTCAACAAACTTTGTGGGCCCCCGAAGCGGCAAACCCGTGTTTTCTTGAAACAAGAAAGACATGGCGACCGGAGACGGCACGAAAAAAGGCTCCGCGTGGGGAACAGGAGCCCAAACGGTGCCAAACTCGGCAAACAACGGCGACGCAGCCCGCAACAATCAGCCTGACAAAGACCCAACCATATGCAGGTGTGAGTACCGCAATTGTGATTCACTTTTTCGGTGGTGATCCTTATGAGGCAACGAACCGTGCTAGGGGTGTGCCGAAAAGAGTGGCGTGGTACACAACGCGAACGAAAACGATTGATCTGAGTACGTGGGGGGACTGAGCGCGGGTGAATATGAGCGCGAGCGCGTCTGACTGTGAATGAATCTGCGTGCGAGCGAGTCTACGAAAATGGATGCGAGTATGACAAAGGATTGTGTAATTGCATATGAATGTCGATAGTTTGAGAACGATTGCCTCTGAATGCTCGTGACGCTGGGCGTGGCCACCGCAAGGAGCTTCCCCGGGACTCCCCGACGGCATCGCCCGCGCGCCGCGGCGCCAATGTCGGCGCGCCTCCCCCCGAGGATCGCGCCCGCTTCCTCCCCTTCTTTTACTTCCTCTTTGCCCGCGCACTCAAAAGTCCAAGGCTGCGGGCGCAAGGCAGCGCGGAGTCCCCGCGACGCGCGCAGGTCTCCCCGGAGGGGTCCCAGCGACGCGCGCGGGTCGTCCGCTGCGCGGAGCAAAGAGAGCTAGCTGGCTGGCTGATAGCGGGCAAGGCTCTTGCCGCTGGGCAGAGCGACGACGGGCGAGCGAGGCGCGGAACTCCGACGTCCTCCGACGGAGGTGTACTGGGTGGGGGAGACGCAAACGGACTGCGCCACGGGGACCTCCGGTGGGGCTCCCAATGGGGCCATCATCATCATCATCATCATCATCATCATCATCATCATCATCATCATCATCATCATCATCATCATCATCATCATCATCATCATCATCATGAGCATCGTCGTCATCAACACCATCTTATGGACGATAATGATGATGATCATCGTCATCGTCATCGTCATCGTTATCAGCATCATCATCATCATCATCATCATCATCATCATCATCATCATCATCATCATCATCATCGGCACCAGCATCATCATCATCATCATCATCATCACCATCATCATCGGTATCGTCAGCACTGTCATCGTCGTCATCGTCACCATCGTCAGCATCACCATCATCGTGACCATCGTCATCAACAGTATCATCACCAGCATCATCATCTGCATCATCATCAAGCGCATCACCATCAACATGATCATCCGCATCATCATCATGATCATCATCATCATCATCATCATCATCACCATCATCATCATCATCTTCATAATCATCATCTTCGTCATCACCATCATCATCACCGTCATCAGCATCAGCATCAGCATCATGATCATCATGTTCAGCATGATCAGCATCATCATCATGATCATCATGATCATCATGATCATCATGATCATCATGATCATCATCATCATCATCATCACCATCACCATCACCATCACCATCATCATCATCATCATCATCATCATCATCATCATCATCATCATCATCAGCATTATCATCATCATCATTATCATCATCCTCATCCTCAACATCATCATCGTCTTCGTCCTCCTCTCCTCCTCCTCCTCCTCCTCCTCCTCCTCCTCCTCCTCCTCCTCCGTTCCTCCGCAGCCCACTCCGTTCCTCCGACGGAGGTGCAGTGGGCAGAGGACGCATGCGGACTGTGCCACGGGGACCTTCGGCGGAGCCCCCTATGGGGCCACGGCACGCTGTACTGGGTGGGGGAACCGCATGCGGACTGCGCCACGTGGACCTTCGGTGGGGCTCCTTATGGGGCCACGAAACGTTGTACTGGGTGAGGGAGACGCATGCGGACTGCGCCACGGGGACCTCCGGTGGGGCTCCATATGGGGCCACGAAGCGCTGTACCGGGTGAGGGAAGCGCACGCGGACTGCGCCACGGGGACCTTCTGCGGAACCCTTGATGGGGCCACGAAGCGCTGTACTGGATGGTGGAGACGCATGCGGACTGCGCCACGGGGGCCTTCGGTGGGCCGCGAAACGCTGTACTGGGTCAGGGAAACGCATGCGGATTGCGCCACGGGGACGTTCGGTAGGGCTCCATATGGAGCCACGAAGCGCTGCACTGGGTGAGGGAGACGCATGCGGACTGCGCCACGGGGACCTCCGGCGGAGCCCCTATGGGGCCACGACACGCTGTACTGCAGGACCTTTTTTTTCGGCGGAGCCCATATGGGGCCACGAAACGTGTAATGGGTGGGGGAGACGCATGCGGACAGCGCCACGGGGACCCTCGGTGGGGCTCCATATGGGGCCATGAAGCGCTGTACTGGGTGGGGGCGACGCGTGCGGACTGCGCCACGGGGACCTTCGGTGGGGCTCCTTATGGGGCACGAAGCGCTATACTGGGTGATGGAGACGCATGCGGCGGACTGCGCCACGGGGGCTTTCGGCGGAGCCCCCATGGGGCCGCAAAACGTTGCACTGGGTGGTGGAGACGCATGCGGACTGTGCCACGGGGTCCTTCGGTGGGGCTCCATATAGGGCCACGAAGCGCTGTACTGGGTGAGGGAGGCGCATGCGGACTGCGCCACGGGGACCTTTTGCGGAACCCTTGATGGGGCCACGAAGCGCTGTACTGGGTGGGGGGGGCGCATGCGGACTGCGCCACGGGGACCTTCGGTGGGGCTCGATATGGGGCCACGAAACGCTGTAGTGGGTGCGGGAAACGCATGCGGACTGCGCCACGGGGACCTTCGGTGGGGCTCCATATGGGGCCACTGTTCTGGGTGGGGAAGACGCCTGTGGTACACTCCACTGGGGCCTTAGGCTTAGGTGGACCTCGTTATGGGGCCACGAAGCGCTGTTTCCTGGTGGGGGAAACGCATGTGGCACAAACCACTGGGGCCTTAGGTGGGGCTCCATATGGGGCCATGAAACGCTGTACTGGGTGGGGGAGACGCATGTGGTACACACCACTGGGGCCTTAGGTGGACCTCCCTATGGGGCCGCAAAACGTTGCACTGGGTGGGGGAGACGCATGTGGTACACACCACTGGGGCATTATGTGGACCTCCAGATGGGGCCACGAACGCTGTACTGGGTGGGAAAATCGCATGTGGTACACACCGCGGGGGCCTAAGTGGACCTCCCTATGCGGCCACGAAGCGCTTTACTGGATGGGGGGGTCACATGTGGTACACACCACTGGGGCCTTAGGTGGACCTCCCTATGGGGCCACGAAGCGATGTACTGGGTGAGGGAGACGCATGTGGTACACACCACTGGGGCCTTAGGTGGACCTCCGTATGGGGCCACGGAGCGCTGTCCTGGGTGGGGGAGACGCATGTGGTACACCCCACTGGGGGCGGGGGGGAGGGAACACGGGAGAGGAGGGGAGGAAGGAGGAAGAAAAGGACGAGGACGAGACGCGGGGACCGTGTCTTTAAAACGAGGACCCAACAACACATGTTGGTTGGGAAAACCAACAAAACCGATCCGGTCAAAAAAAACGGCCGTGCCGTTTCCAAGGCCCGCGAAGACCACACACAAACCAGTCTGGCACATGGTTCGCGCGCGGGGGTGGGGGCCAGAAGTCGGCCCCCCAGCCTCCCGCGTCTCCCTCCTTGACCGTCTCCTATAGATCACCCTAGACATGGCTATTCATATTCGTTTTGTTTCCATCTTCCTCGTTTTGTCTTCGACCAGTCTGTGCTGCAAAAACGAAATCGAAAGGAAAACGGCCAACGAAGTCGAAAAAACACGGTTTAGGTCGATCCCTGCCGTCCCCATCCCTCTTCATTCTCGCCACCGTGCCGCTGGGCACGGAATGGGCGCGTCCTCCGGTCCTGGGCCCAATCCTCTACAAGCCGGTTGAGGACGAGGGAAAAAGGAAAACAGTACTTTTGAAGTAGGAAGGCGGCCAAAATAGATGGGGATCTGGATACCTGGCAATGCCTACGCTCAGCGACGGGCTTGTAAGCCTCAAACCTCACTACTGAAGAGTCCCTGAAGGGCCCGGACCCCAAATCGCCAAACCCACCAGGGCTTAGCGCGTCTCGTCGGGGGCTTGCCGCGTCTTCTCGCATAATTTTTTCGGAGGCTCTCAAGGCGGCCTAAGAGGGCCCCGAGTCGTCAAACGATCGGTCCACGACGCCGAAGATGGCCCAGGGCTACACAAGAGGCCTCCAAGACGCCCAAAGAGGCCTCCATGATGCCTCCCAACAGGGCCCCAAGAGACAACAATTACTTGTTTCCTCTGGTGTTTGAAGGATTTGGGCGCTGTCGCTTCTTCGGCTTCCCGACGATCCACGACTCAACGACGGCCCACGAGGCGCCCGAGATCACACGAAAACGGTCCAAAACGCCCCCAAGAGGGCCCCAAGACGGCCCACGGGGGCCCCAAGACGGCGCAAGAGGTGCCCAAGATGGACCAAGAGAGCACCAAGACGGCCCCAAGAGGGGGCCCAGATGGGGAACACGAACTGACATTTCGAGCCCTCGGCCCCGAGGCACCCCCAAGAGGCCCAAAGAGGCCCTAAAGAAGCCCCCGAAAGGATCCAAGAGGCCCCCAAGAGGACCGAAGAGGCCCCCAAGAGAGAGGCTCCCAAGAGGCCCAAAAAGGCCTACGAGAGGCTCCAAGGGGCTCCTAAACTGCTCCCAAGAGGCCCCCGAGAGCGCCCCGAAGAGACCCGGAGAAACAACCCTAGGTACCCTGACCCACAACCCAAGAACGGTGGCGGGATGGGCCGAAGGCCACCAGATTCGTGCAACTGAACTCCCCCCTGCTGTACCTCCCGGCGTGTCCGCAAACCGGGCTAGGAGATTTGACTGGGCAGCGCAGCGCCCGATCGGCCCAACGGCTGGTCCTGATTCAGAACGCGGGGATGGGCATGCACAGCGACATTCCTAGGAATGCCACCGGAAAATTTGGAAAACATCGTGGCAATAACATCTGTTGTTCGTCTGGCCAGAGTCCGCCGGCGCAGCCACGCCTGGGGAGAGGGAAGGGGGGGGGGGGGGAAGGGGGGGGGGGAGGGAAAGGGGGCGGCAGCGGCAGCATCGGCGATCAGTCAGTCCATCTCTCTCGGCCTTCCCCGCCGTCTATGCGGAGCTTGCTGTAGGAGGTGATCGCGAACTTGCGCCGGAGCCCAGTCGGCGGCCAACTGCGCTACTAGCAGCGCCGTTCTGGTTTCGACAGTGCGAAGCAGCCTGTCTCTGGCGAGCTCCCTTGCCCGGCTCCACTCCAGCACGGGGTGCCGCTGGAGCGCGGCCTCTAATCTTGCTCTCCTGCGATGTCCTGTGGTCCCCCAATCTTCGTCGTCAAATCGAACCCATCCAACGATTGTTCGCAGCATCTTTCTTTGAGCGGCATCCAGCTTGCCGATGCGTTCCGAAGTCAGCGGTGTCGTCGACAAGCCGTAGCAGACATGAGAGTGCTTGAGGTGCAACGGAACAGGAATCTTCCGGTTCAGCAAGGTCGGTGCTAGATTGTGGAACTTCACCCAGCCGCAAGCCAAACGGTGGTTCAGATTACACTGCCCTCTCCGCCGTAAATCTCCAGAGAACATACGTCCCAGATACTTGCGCAACGCTTGGCCTCGCAAGATCTCAATCGCGCATTCTCCAGCATCCGCCAGAAGCGGAACATCGCTGTCTGAAGACTCGAAACCTGTTGTCAGCATCTTCGTTTTGAAGCCATTGATAGAGGGGCCTGCCCTGGCGAGCTCTTCTGAAAGAGCATCAAACATTGATGTGGCTTCATTGAACATCTTCCCGAACAGCAGCAAATCGTCAGCGTGCCTGATGTTCGTGAGCCTTTCGCGGGCGCTGGCCCAAAGCAGGCCGCAGCTCCCCATCCTCGTCTTCCACCGCCGCAGCGTAGATTCCAACGCGGCGTTGAACAAGGCAGGACTGAGTATATCTCCTTGCCGCGCACCCCGGCAGATAGGGAACGAGGCCTGTCCACAGACGTTGCCGCGCTGCCCGGAGCACAGCCGCGCCAGCAGCGCGAGGTAGGACTCGTCGACCTCTTGCTCCCGCAACGCGTCATATAGCGAGCTGTAGCAGACCTGGTCAAAAGCCTTCTTCAGATCGATGCTGGCGATGCAGACCGGCACGTTCCACTCGATAAACTGACCTATGACGCGCTCCAGCGCCATGAGGGCATGATCAGCGCCCGTCCTAGATCTAAAACCATTTGTTCGGAAGGTTGCTCGCTGTCCAAAACGGGCTTCAGCCTGTTGTTCAGCATCCTTGAGAAAACCTTGCGCGCGACGTCCAGCACTGCGATGGGCCTCGAATTTTTCGGGCCCGCCTTGTCGCCAGAGCCCGGCATGGGAAGCATAATGAACAGAACTTCGCTACAATCGTCTGACAGGTCCCCCGATCGCAGGATCTGGTTGAAGATTCCAAGTAATACGTTGCGCAGTGAAGCGCCACCTCTAGCAATCATTCCAAGGGCGACGCCGTGCTTGTCCGCACATTTGCCTCCAGACAGCTGTCTGAGCGCCCTCCTCAGCTCGATCTCGTCGAACTCCGGGATCTGCGCGAGTAGCGAGGCATCTCCGAGGTCGTGCGGCTGCTCGCTGCTAGGAGTACACGCCCTGCAGAACGTCGGCGAACTCACGAGGCGCTGGTCTCTGCGAAGTGTGTTCCTTCATAGACTCGGCATTGATTCTGTGGAGTTGGTCCAGCTCCTTGAACTTCGACAACTGTTCCGTCAAACGCTCCGTCTGCCACTTTCTCAAGAGGCGCCGAGTGTCTGTCACGATGGTATTCGAAAGGCGCGCTCTCTCGTGGCGATCACTGCAGTCTCGCCTCTTCTGTCTTAGCTCCCTGAGCGCAGCCGTGTCCAAAGCCTTCCCTGCCGTCGCACGGCCCGTCTTGGTGGCGCCTGAGAAGTCAGCAGCTGCCTCTGCGCACTCGTGTACGCCACGCAGCGAGTTGATGTCCCCAGTCTCCACCAGTTGTGCGACTATGGGTTGGTGCGAGCGTGACCCTTGCCAACGCGCGTTCGGCTTGGTTCGCCGCGCCCGTTGCTGATCCTTGCCAGGGAGGGTCACTGAAGCCATCACCGCTCTATGATCAGACCCGCAATCAAGCTCCTGAACAGCTTCTGCTCGCTGGGAAGTCAGCGCGTCGTCTGCCAATATGTAATCAAATTGTCGCCTGTGCCCAAAGGTGCTTTCAAAAACCCAGCGTCTGCTCCATGGAACGTCCAGCCTGTCTGACAAAATGTCTGAACCGTGCTCAGCTGCGAAATCGTTCATCACGTCGTTGCGCCAGCCGGCGTGCACTTGAGTATTGAACCCCCTCCAATAACAACGTGCCGCCCAGAACTTTTCACTCCGCGCAGCTGATTGTGTAAATCAGAACAGAATGCCTGCTGAGCGCCGCGCCCACATCCACAGTGAGGGGCATACGTCGAGATGATTCGGAAGCTGACTCCGTAAACTTTCTCATCCACTGCCATCGCGCGATCCGAAGAAATACGAATTCGAGTGACTTGTTCAGCCAGCTGCCGGCGCAAGAGAAGGGCAACGCCAAGATGCCGAGAGTCACCAAGTCCGGAAATCAGACGGTGGCCACCATCAAGAATAACATCCCCTGTCGGAACCAGTGTCTCAGAGAAGCAAACGGCATCCCACTGCACGTTCTCAAGCTCGGCCAAAACATTAATTAGCCGATCTGCTGCGTGTATTCTTGCATTTTTACAATATACCAAAAAGGCTCCCGTGGAAAAGTCACCATCAGGACTCTGAGCTGATCGGGTTGCTCCTTAATGGGATGTTCTGCCCTTGTCCTTGCCCTTGCCTTTGCCGACACCCTTCTTCCCAGTGCTCCGGGAAAATTTGTCCTGGCTCTCTTGCAGGATCTTCCTCCACTCCGCGCTCGTGACGTAGTCCTCCCACCCGGTCCCGTACTCGATCTTCAGGGCGCCATCCGCCACGATCGTTTTGAGGACCTTCTCGTTCCCCATGTGCAAAGTAAAAGTATCCTCGTCCACCCACATTGACGTCTTCACATAGCCCCACCCGGAAAGCATCCACTTGGCACCGAAAAAGGGTTTGGCGTGCGACGCGAAGTCCCAAAGGCTGCTCCTCTTTGGCCCAGACCCGCTTCCCATCAGACATATCGTATTTGAGACTGCGTATTGTGGCAACTGCTGTGTCACGGTCCTCTTGCTTAGAGAACTTTGCAAAGAGAAGGCCTTTGAAGTCCCCTTCACGTCATTTTCGGTAGCTTGAACAACGCATCCTTCCCAGAACCGGTCTTTGATCCATTTGGATGCCTCCAACTCGTCCCCCAAGCTATCCTGCCCGCCGAAGACAGCGATCAGATTGGTCTCATCGGTGCCGGTCTGCATGAGGGTGCGCATCTGGACCTCCAGTTGCGCGATTTGCTGTGTGAGGTCACGCTGGAGCTGCATGTCTTGTTGGCTCCCATCCCTCCCAACTCCTGTATGCTTTGCTGCTTCCTTGAACCTCTGGAGGTCCTCGTTCACAACCTCGATCTTGCTCAGCAGCTCCGCGTTCTTCTCTTCCATCCCTTCGAACCTGTTGTCAACGCTGGACTCCACTCGTGCTACGTCGTCCTGTAGCTCCCGTGCTGTGTCAAGTACTGGCCGGAGTCGCTCATCGAACTTCTTATCCAAGAGCTCCGCGATGGAACTGAGGGTGACGGGCTGAGAGCGAGCATCCGGAGGCGTGGCAACCGCCGGCCTCGCCTCCTCCTCCACCCCCTCGTCGCCGTCCATGGTGTTCAGCGGGCTGAACAGCCGCTGTCGAACATCCCGTTCGCCTCTCAAAGGCGTGCCGGGCTGACGTGTGTGAGGCCTGCTGCCGGCGCCTGCATCGTCTGCCATTGCGCGCGGCTGGGGGCAAGGGAGAGAAAGAGGGTAAGGGATGGGGCCGCGGAGGGAGCAGGAGCGCAGCGAGGGATGCCCGGGGCGGCCGCTCGCCGGCGGGCGGGCGCGCGCGGGCCCCGGCCTTGAGGCAAAAGGATTTGACTGGGGCATCCCCACAATTTACTACACCATTCGTCTTAACAAATTCACGCACTTACGAAGATGAAGGGCCAGTTGTTTACAACACGCGCCTGTGGCATTAGCGACGTGTGCATTCGCTTTCTAGAGTTGCCCAAGAACTGAAAGGATCGAGGCTGGTACGGTGTCAAGACGTAGGAGAGAGCGTGATCCACCGCCGCTTTACTCTGGAAAATTCCCCCCCCTCTTTTTCCGGAATCTGGGGGTCCCCCCCCCCCGCCTCCGAAAATCCCCCCCCCCTGCTGGACCCCCGGGGCCCCTCCCCTAACCCCCCCCGCCTTCCCGCTTTACTCTGGAAAATTCCCCCCCCTCTTTTTCCGGAATCTGGGGGTCCCCCCCCCCCGCCTCCGAAAATCCCCCCCCCCTGCTGGACCCCCGGGGCCCCTCCCCTAACCCCCCCCGCCTTCCAGAAAACGGGGGGGGTCACTATCGGTTCGAACCCCTCCCCCCCCCCCTCTCCGGAAAACCCTTAGGGGTCACTAACGTTCGAACCCCCCCCCCCCCGGCCCCCCCCCTCAGAAAACCAGAGGGGGGTCACTACCGGTTCGAGCCCCCCCCTCCCTCGAAAACCGGGGGGGATCACTACGGGTTCGAACCCCCCCCCCTCTTCGAAAACCTGGAGGGGTCACTACCGGTTCGAACCCCCCCCGCCCCCTCGAAAAAACCGGGGAGGTCACTACCGGTTCGAACCCCCCCCCCCACGCTCACCGCCAGCAAACGACTCCCGGGTCCCTAACACCCACTGCTGTCCCCAGCACCACTGTCCTCACCACCACTGTCCCCGCTGTTCCCACAACCGTCTCCACTGTCCCACCAGTGCCCCCACCACTGTCGCACTGTCCCCACTGTCCCCACCACTGTTCCCACCACTGCCCCACTGCTCCCACCACTGTGCCCACTGTCCCCACCACTGTCCCCACTGTACCTCTGTCCCATTATCCCACCGCCGTCCTCGCCACCGCCCTCACCACTGTCCCCACCACCACTGTACCCTCCACTGTCCCACTGTTTCCACCACATTCCCAGTCCCCACACCACTGTCCCCACCACCACCGTCCCCCCACTGTCCCACTGTCCCCACTGTTCCCACCATTGTCCCCGCTGTCCCCACCAGTGCCCCCACCAGTGTCTCACTGTCCCCACTCTCCCCACCATTGTCCCACCACGGTCCCACTCTCCCCACTTTCCCCACGGTCCCCACCACTGTCCCACTGTCCCCACTGTACCCACCACTGTCCCACTGTCCCCGCCGCTGTCCCACTGTGCTGTCCCACCGTCCCCACTGTCCCCATCACTGTCCCACTGTCCCCACTGTCCCCACCACTTTCCCCACTGTACTACTGTCCCACCACTGTCCTCACCACCGCCTTCACCACTGTCCCCACCACTACCGTCCCCACCACTGTCCCACTGTCCCCACCACTGTCCCGCTGTCCCCTCACCACTGTCCCCACCACCACCGTCCCCACCACTGTCCGCACCACTGTCCCACTGTCCCCGCACCACTGTCGTCCCCACCACCACCGTTCCCACCCACCACTGTCCCAGCATCCCTACCATTGTCCAACTGTCCCGAAGAGCGGGAATCGTCTCCCCGCAGCGAGGGGGGGGGGGTCGAACCGGTAGTGACACCCCTGGTTTTCGAGGGGGGGGGGGGGTTCGAACCGGTGACCCCCCCCTTTTCATGATGGACTTGGGGGGGGGGAAGGGTTCGAACCTGTAGTGACCCCCCCTCGGTTTTCGAGAGGGGGTGGGAACGGCGGGTTGGGAACCCCCAGTGACCCCCCCAGTTTTCCGCCAGCAGCGGTAGAAGACGCTCTTTCAAACGTAGCTCTCGCTCGAGACATCCTCGAACTCGTCGACTCGAAGTTTTGGAATGTGCACTAATTGCATGAATGGAGAGCTGCTCTTATTCAAAATGGTGCCCTAACTGGAGCTACACATGTTGCGCCTATAGAATTGCCCCTGACTGAAATGCCCACAGGGTGCTCGCCATTCACTGGGCGTGCATCCCGCAGTGACAAAGGGTGCACGTAGAGACTAACGGGTGGGGGAATTGGGACAAGAGGGTGTCTTGCAGCATAGCAGATACATCTTTGCGTAACTCTGGTCCTTTTCCTCTTCCTCTTGCTCCTCCTCCTGCTCCTCCTCCTCCTCCTCCTCCTCCCTCGTCTCCCTCCTCGACCTGCGCATCCCTTCTCCTCCTACTTCTCCTCCATCCTCCCTCGTCGTCTGCGTTCTTCTACCTTGTCCCCCTCCTTCTCCTCCTCCTCCTTCTCCTCTTCCTATTCCTCCTCTTCTCCTACTCCCTCGTCTTCTTCCACAACGCGTTCTCGTGTCACTCTCGTAGCTGTTCCTTGTTTGTTGTAGTCGACGGGCATAACTCGCGAAAGGCCGAGACACTCAGTGTGAGACATCTCGCAGATGTTCCTCGTCCCCCCCCTCCTCCTCCTCCGCCTCCTCCTCCTGAACTTCCTCTGTTGTCTCCGTCGTCTCCCTCCTCGACCTCGCCCCAGCCCTCCTCCCCAGCCCTCCTCGACCTCCTCGACCTCCACCCTCGTCTCCCTTCTCGACACCCTCCCCTGGGAAAACCAAAAGGTACCGATACTGCTACTCCCCGGCAATACCCGGGGTGCGTTCTGACCCGGATTTCGAGGCGAATCCAGCGGTAGCGACAAGGGCCCCCCAGGAGGCCCCCAAAGAAGACGAATAAGAAGAAGAATAAGAAGAAGAAGAAAAAGAAGAAAAAGAAGAAGAAGAAGAAGAAGACGACGAAGCAGGGGTAGCGGATGTTAGCGGGCGGTATCGCTACCTTTGGCTCCTCTGAACCTCGATCTCCTCGCCCTCCTCGACCTCCTCCCCAGATTGCCATCGCTCGGACGTCCATTCCCCGTGCATGTTTAGGTTTCGCGCGTGTCTCTTGTGTCCGAAGATGACACAATATGCTCCTTGATGGCCCTCGCCGAAGAGAAAACAAACACGTCCGAGCGATGCCAGGGTTGAGCAAGAACCGACCATTCCAGCATTCCTATAGGGCTACCACGAAGTGTTCTTAGAAGAACGACATGTTCTAAGAACACAAGCCATATTCTTCGAGCATGTACTTGATGTATTAACAAGACAACCTCAGCCATACATATCCTGAGAACTCTGTGCGCACGCCACGCAAGGTTCTCAGAACAGTTCTTGGTGGGCCTGAAGGCAAGCCAGGACTCTTCGCCACTGCGCGACAAGGCCCTCTCCCGCCCTCCCTCGCCCGCAGGTGTCCTGTGGTGTCTCATTGTATCTGGCGTGGCCAGCATGATGGGCCTGTTTTCCACCACCACCACCACCATAAGCTGGAGGGTGGGAAGGAGGCGAACGAGGACGAGGAGGAGGAGGAGGAGGAGGAGGAGGAGGAGGGGAACCCCCTCCCCCTCCAACTTATGGTGGTGGTGGTGGAAAGCAGGCCCATCAAAGCAGCCCCGCCGCGGGCCCGTCGCCCGCAGGTGGCTCGGGAGGTCGAACAGCAGCTCGGTCCGTAGCAGCACGGGGCAGATGCGGCAGCCGTCGGAGGTGCAGCGGTCCTCGGGGGCACGCCGCCGCGCCGAGCCGAGCCGCACCGCCGCGGGGGCAGGGCCCCAAAGAAGGCCTTCTCAGAAGGCTCGGATTGTTTCCCTGCCTTCTGAGAGGTTGCCTAAGCCTTCCCCGATGACGCAGAAAACCTGTCAAAAGCTTCTCAGAAAGCCTTCTCCTTCTCCCTTCCCCCCCTCGCTCGCCGCTGATTAAATTGACCGTCGTCATGTTCCGTCCTACCGTTCTCTGTGGTGGCTGGCTCTTCGCAGCGAGGACTTGTGGGCTGGTGTCGCTTATTGTGGTACCCGCCAACTTTCCCGACGATGTGTAGATGCCTCCCCGATGGGGTCTCGCCGCTGCATCGCCGATGTCGACATTGCACTGGAAACGCACCGACGACGCATCGGCCATGCGGCGCGAACTTCCGGCCCCATCTACTCGGACCCTGTCTGAGAGAAGGCCTGGAAAGATGTGTTTGTTCAGTCCGGGCGTTCTCCCTGGAGCTTACCCCCCCGGGGGTGGGGCCCTCCTCGGGCCCTGGGGCGGTCCAACATGGATCCAGGACGAAGAACTGCATCT
Organism: Prorocentrum cordatum; assembly: GCA_963575745.1. Lineage (NCBI taxonomy): Eukaryota > Dinophyceae > Prorocentrales > Prorocentraceae > Prorocentrum > Prorocentrum cordatum. The sequence continues at coordinate 29,477 of CAUYUJ010017419.1, forward strand.
GGAGAAGTGGCCAGGACCTCTAGGCTAGGGCTCCCAACTTCGCGCTTCGCGCTCCGCGAAGCGCGAATAACTTCGCGCTCTCGCGCCGCCCCCCCAAAGGGAGAAAAGGAGGACGAGGAGGAGGGGGAGAAGGAGCGAGGACCGCGAAGCGCGAAGCGCGAATAACTTCGCGCCCTCGTGGGAGCCCTTGCTCTAGGGGTGTGGGCTGCGTGGGACGCGTCGGGCTTCCACGGCCGCCCCGAGGCGCGCCGCATCGAGCCGCCGCCGCCCAAGGGGCGTTGGACGAACGTCGTGCACACGTTACAGTCGGACCCTGGGACACAGAAGAACATCGTTCGAGAACATGCTAGGGCTCCCAACTTCGCGCTTCGCGCTCCGCGAAGCGCGAATAACTTCGCGCTCTCGCGCCGCCCCTCCAAAGGGAGAAAAGGAGGACGAGGAGGAGGGGGAGAAGGAACGAGGACCGCGAAGCGCGAAGCGCGAATACCTTCGCGCCCTCGTGGGAGACCTTGACATGAGACCCTGGGCCAACCAAACCACACAGAACATCGAAGGGTACCCTCCCCAGGATGCACACGAGCATCCAGCAAACACGAAGAACATCAGGGTGCCCTCCCCGAATCGAACTCCACCTTGCACCTCGATCCGGCTGTAACACGAATTGTCTTGTCTACCGGGTTGTCTTTGGAGAAAAGGGGAAAAGGAAGCGCAGGTCACTCGCGACTCACCGCATGTCACCCACAGCCTGCCAGGGCCGCTGCTCCTCCTGCTCCTCCTCTCTCGCCCTCCTAAGAATAGACTAAGAAGACGAGAGTACGGCATAGTCATAGACTTTCGGAGGTCCGCGCGGCTTTGTGGATAGGTGCTGGGCTCTCCTGTGGGCGCCTCCGCCCCTGACCTCGAACCTCCACCCTCTAGCATCAATCCTCGGCCCTCGACCCTCGGACCTCGAATCTCGATCCTCGACTTGAGGGGTAACGGTAATTGGGGGGGGGGCCTGGCTCACGGGGGGCGGAAACATCAACCTGGCATCGGCGATACGTCGCCCGATAAAACGGCAAGGTCCCCCCGACAGCAAAACCGCACCACCCTGGCCCTGGTGCGCTATCGGGCCCCTATCGGCGATGAATGGGCGATTGGGGGTCGATGCATGGTCGAACCCCTTCTAAGCCCATCCCTCCCTAACTTTGCCCCTGGTCGACCACCTTCCCCTGCATGGCCTTTCCGCGTTGCCTCGTCTCCCGAACGGCCATGGGGCCCCGAGGCACGTCAAGCAAACCTCGAGCCGACATGTGTGTAGCCAAACTTTCTGAGATAATATGTCATTAGAAGGCCCAGGGTTCGCCAGGGACTGGCTTCCTTTCAAGACAGCCGAACCCTTGCCGAGAAAACCTCCGAAAATTATCCAGGAAGGGTTCCAGCCGCTTTTTTTCTGAGGGTTTCGTGGGGGGGTGGGAAGGATTTTCATCGTTTTGGGCGCAAGCCTCGTTTGTTGTTCTGCCGGCGCGCGCTCCTCAGACGGCTCCGCTCGGGTGCCCCAGGCTGGGAGGGGGCACGATGGACGGGCCAGCTCCGGGTGGGCAGCTTCGACCTGGAACCAGCGACGCGCCGCGGGTAGATCGGCGATGGGCCCCCGACAGCGACGCCGCGCGCTTCTGGGCAGGGTGGGGCTATATCAGGCCACTCGGAGACCAGGCGGCGATTTGGGGGCCGATGCAGTTCCCCACCCCCCAACGCTGCCGCCCCTGACAGGAGCAGCCTGTCGTGCTGGAATCAGTTTTGGGGTCCAGAAGTCCGAGGGGTCCAGGACCCCCTCGTGAGTTTTTTTTTCTCCGGCGTTCCGTTCGACATTGGGCAAGGGGGGGAGGGGTGGGTCTGGCTCCGGACCTCTGCCCGGGGCGACTGTTTGCAGCGGTGCATCCTGTGGGGGGAGACCCCCCCTGCTCGAAACAGGCGCCCGAAACAGCCAAATCTACTCCAGGGGTAAAGGGGGGTGCAAGGAACGGCCCCAATCGGCAAAACAATGAATTATTCACTGCGTGGAGCTCCCCATATGTGCATCTACTCGCATGGACCTGTCCGCCGTGAATGTCTAGGCGCAAGAGCTTTCGAATATTAACAGGCTTCAGTTGTGACGGTCTGGACATCAATCTAACTGCGAATGAATTGGAGTGTGAATGAGCCTCAGTAGTACGAGCGCGTCTCTGTGCATGAGCCTGGGGCCTCCTGGGGCCTCCTGAAACCTACTGGGGCTTCCTGGGGTCTCCAGGAGCCTCTTGGGACCTCCTGGGACCTCCTAGGAAGGTTTCGTGCCCCAGGAGAGGCGCAATCTATAGCAACAGACGTACATAAAACATTGCGGATTAGAGCCACAGGAGAAGGGCAATCTATAGGAACACGCGTAAAACACCAAGGACTCGTGCCCCAGGAGAGGCCCAATATATAGGAACATGAGTAAAACATTTAGGATTGTGTACACAAGAGAAGGACCATCTATAGAAACATACGTAGAACATCAAAGAATCGTGCTCCAGGTGAGGCCCAATCGATAGGAGCATACGTAAAACACATGGGATTGGAGCCACTCCTGTTGCCTTCTGAGGCCTCCTGCTCCTGGGGCCTCTCGGGGCCTCCTGTTGCCTTCCGAGGCCTCCTGGCGCTTCCTGTTGCCTCCTGGGGCCTCCTGTGGTTTCCTGAGGCCTTCTGGAGCTTCCTGGGGCCTCCTGGAGCCTCTTGGGACATCCTGTGGCCTCTTGAGTCTTTCTGTGGCCTCCTGATGCCTCCTGGTACCTCATGTGGTCTCCTGGGGCCTCCTGGAGTCTGGCCCACCTGGGGGGTGAAAATTAGCGCCTCGCTCGAGACATCCTCCAAATCTGCTCCGAAAGCGAAGGATTTTGGGCCCAGAAACAAGCAAACCGCCTGAGACATCCCCACAAAATGGCCGCGAACGAGCCCGTGCAACCACCCCTGGCGGCTCCCCTTAGGGCCACGAGCCTGGCCACCAAAACAAGCAAACCGATCGAGACATCCTCAAAATCTGGCCCACCTGGGGGGTGAAAATGAGCGCCTCGCTCGAGACATCCTCCAAATCTGCTCCGAAAGCGAAGGATGTTGGGCACAGAAACAAGCAAACCGCCTGAGACATCCCCACAAAATGGCCGCGAACGAGCCCGTGCAACCCCTGGCGGCTCCCCTTAGGGCCACGAGCCTGGCCACCAAAACAAGCAAACCGATCGAGACATCCTCAAAATCTGGCCCACCTGGGGGGTGAAAATGAGCGCCTCGCTCGAGACATCCTCCAAATCTGCTCCGAAAGCGAAGGATGTTGGCAAGACAAACAGGCAAACCGCCTGAGACATCCCCACAAAACGGCCGCGAACGGGACCGTGCAACACCCCTGGCGGCTCCCCTTAGGGCCACGAGCCTGGCCACCAAAACAAGCAAACCGATCGAGACATCCTCAAAATCTGGCCCACCTGGGGGGTGAAAATGAGCGCCTCGCTCGAGACATCCTCCAAATCTGCTCCGAAAGCGAAGGATGTTGGCAAGACAAACAGGCAAACCGCCTGAGACATCCCCACAAAACGGCCGCGAACGGGACCGTGCAACACCCCTCGGCGGCTCCCCTTAGGGCCACGAGCCTGGCCACCAAAACAAGCAAACCGATCGAGACATCCTCAAAATCTGGCCCACCTGGGGGGTGAAAATGAGCGCCTCGCTCGAGACATCCTCCAAATCTGCTCCGAAAGCGAAGGATGTTGGCAAGACAAACAGGCAAACCGCCTGAGACATCCCCACAAAACGGCCGCGAACGGGACCGTGCAACACCCCTCGGCGGCTCCCCTTAGGGGTGCTGAAACCAGCGCCCCGCCTGAGACATCCTCGCAATCTGCTGTTTATCGAATAAGTCAGACAATGAGAAGGTCTGAGTATGAGTAATTCTGAGTATGAGTAAGTCTGTGTATGAGGAACTCTGAGTAAAAGGAGGAGGAGAAGGAGGAAGTCTGAGTATGAGTAAGTCTGAGTATGAGTAGGTCTGGGTATGAGTAGGTCTGAGTATGAGTAAGTTAATGTGATCAGGTCTGAGTATGAGTGAGTCTGTGTATGAGTAAGTCTGTGTATGAGTAAGTCTGTGTATGAGTGAATCTGAGTATGAGTGAGTCTAAGTAGGAGGAGACGAGAAGAGGGGAGGAGGAGAAGAAGGAGTAGGAGGCGTCCAAGTAATAACAAGAACCCCATCTTAGGATATGGGGAATAAAATTGCCCCCCAACAAAACCAATCAGTGGATGGTTTGATGAGATCGATCATGAGATCGATAGTGAATCGTGGAATCGATAAAAAGATCGATAAAACGATCAACCGGGAACCCGGGAACCCGAGAACCTGGAATCGGGAATCTGGGAACCCAGCCAGCTACCAAACTCGGCGGGAACTTTCGCCAAATCTTTCAATATCCACTAGGACCCCTTCAGTGCAAGCACTGATTGGGGCACAACGATCACCTCCCTGGGGATAGTTTTCCGCCCCAGATCCAAGCTTGATTGCCCCGGGTTTGACGCCTCCCCCCCTGAGCCCATCCCCGTCGCATTTTGCCCCTGACATGACGCCTCCCCCCCCCCGTGACTGCACCAGAGCATCCCCTGCGGATGGCCGTCCACGATGAAGCAGGTCATCACGCCAGGCGTGTCCATGTACTCCTGGGCCCAGGGGAGCTGCTGCTGCTGCTGCTGCCGCCACCGCCGCCGCTGCTGCTGCTGCTGCTGCTGCTGCTGCTGCTGCTGCTGACTGCACCGATGCCCATGTCGATTGGCAAGAGCTACACCTACTTGTGGGCACGGCAGAGCCTGGATTTCTGTTTTACCAAGGGTCGGGGATGGACAGACCTCCCTTTAGTAAAACGTGGTTTAGTGTAAACGCTTTCGGGCCCAAACCTGGCGGGCGCAAGCCTGGAAAATAACGGCCACGGCGCCTCTCGAAAACCGAAAACGGACAATTCACTAATCGACGTGTCACTGTTGGGGGTTCTGTCCACACCCGAAAAGGGGCCCGGGACTCCAACATGGGAACGCCGGGCCTGCTGCCGCAGCTCGGGGCGCGCACGACGCCAGCCCCCCCCCCCCCCCCGCAGGCAGCCCCAGCTGGCCTCCACGGGTCCCCCGGGCAGCAGTCCGCGGCGGCTCCCTCACCTCGGCGCCGCCTCCATCCTCCTCCTCCTCCTCCTCCTCCTCCTCCTCCTCCTCCTCCTCCTCCGCCTCCTCCTCGTCATCGTCCTCCTCCTCCTCCTCCTCCTACTCCTCCTCCTCCTCTTCCTCCTCATCCTCCTCCGTCCTCCTCCTCCTCCTCCTCCTCCTCCTCCTTCTCCTCCCCCCTGGGGCACTCCGCGCACGAGGGGTGGGGTGCTGAAACCGCCCTGGAACACTTGGGAGGCCTGCTGAGGCCAGCTGGGGCTAGTTTTAAAACGGGCCTGTCCCCCTACAGGGGGATTTTCGACAATTTGTTTCATGCTCGAAACATACTCCAAAAATAATCTGGGGACTATTGTTTAGTATTGTTCTACCTTTGCGTGATTTTTTACCATATATATATATATATGCGTCGAAAATCCCCCTGTAGGGGGACGCGCCCGACATAATACTAGTTGAGGGAACGTCTGCGCGCATCCCGAAGCCTCACCAAGGAGCAGCACGCAAGCGGCCTCCAGACTCGGGAACGTATGCTTGCATGGGAGTGGGGTGGGCGTGGCCCAGCCCGAACGGAAATCTAGACTTCCCGCAAGCCGGGACTCGTCTGCAAGACATTTCGGCCCCGCGCTGTTTGAAAAGGCTGACGAGGAAGGGAGAATCATGCAGATAAACTTGCCAGAATCCAAGAACGCCAGCCCAGTGGGCCAGAGGCGTGCTCAAACCTCTGGTAACACGCTTAGATCTACTTCACACGCGGGGGGGGCCTGGAGGGCGAAAGAACCCTGCAGGCGGTCATCGTCACGGATGCCCGTCAAGGAATCGCATGCCCCAAACATGGCCAGAAGACAATCCCAAAAGATCCCAAAGGGCATCATGCGAGTCCCCAGAATAACCCAAGATAGCCCAAAGAGAGATGTCGGAGGCCAAACATGTTGCTGAGGTGCTTGAAAGATATATGGTGTCACTGCCTCCCACACGGCCAAAGCTGACCCGCCCCACACGGCCAAAGCTGACCCCAAGATCGCCCCTAGGCGTCCCCCGATGCTCACAGGACGGCCACAACAGGCCGCAGAATTTCCCCCAAAAATGCCCCCGCGAACACGCAGGTAATAAAGTGCCACCAGTGCCACAATATGGGCCAGCGGAATGAGCGAAGCGATCCGCAACCCCACCAAATACGGCGTGTGAGACTAGGGGAATAAAAAGTGGCATAAACACAACAACTCGGAGGTCCGCGCGGATTTCTCGGATCGGCGCCGGGGCCTCCCGGCGGCGCCAGGGAGGGGGGTTCAGCGCCGATCCGAGAAATCCGCGCGGAACTCAGAGTTTTTGTGTTTATGCCACTTTTGTTCCCCTAGAGACCACCACCGCATGATCTGCGAGGACTGCTTCCCGCGAGGCTTCTCACCAACGCGCTGTTCATACCTATCCTTGCCTCTGACCCTCGCCCAAACCCTTCCTGGGGTCCTCCCCGGGCTCAGTGGGCCCCGGAAACGTGGTCATTCAGTAGGGATAGGAAAAACAGAAGATTAGAAAAATCACATCTCGGCGGCGAGCCCCAGGGTGGGAAGTCAGAAGGGGCGGGCCTGCTCAGAGTGCTCGGAATGCACCCGGCTTTCTGAGCAGTGTTCTGAGCCTTCCCCGCAGACAGAGACAGCCTCTGAGAAGGCCGGGGCTTAGTGGGCCCCGAAAACCGCAGGGCCGTTTTTCCACCGTTTCCGAAAAGTGCCCCTTGAAAATGGAAGCGGCAAAAAAACGGCGACCGGAAACAGCAACAGAAACGGCTCCAGGATCGGAACTGGGGCCAGAACCGGTCACAAAACAGCGACGGAACCGGTAAAAAAACGGCGTCGGAACCGGCAAAGAAAACGCAAACGGCACCGGTAAAGAAACGGCGCTGTCGTTTCCAGGGCCCACTAAGTCCCCGGGGACCGTTCATTCTGCCATCCCGGTGGCCTCGGGCGCTGCCAGGGCGCACTCTGGTCAATTTCCGTGCCAAAACGACCCCCGCTGCTGGAAAGAATGAACCCGGCCACCCTTCTCGGCAGCTCAACGCGAGCTGGAAGCGAGCGGGCACACTCATATTCAGCCTCCCAGTATACCAATGCTGGCCACGCGATGGCCCTCGAGTGCGAGCGGGCACGCCTGGAGTGCGCTCCTCGGCAAAAGCCTCGGCAACAGACCTGGAAATGCGATGTACGTCGTGAGCGAGCCGGCACGCTCAGGACGCGCCTCCTGCCTCCGCCCTCCGACCTCGCCCTCCGCCCTCCGCCCCTCCGCCCTCGCCGCGTCGACCTCGACCTCGGCCTCGGCCGCGCCGCCCGCCGCCGCCGAGCCCTCGCCCTCGCCCTCGACCCTCCGCCCTCCGACCCTCCGACCCTCCGCCCTCCGCCCTCCGACCTCGCCGTCGCCCTCGACCCCGGCCTCGTCGCCCGTCGCCGCCGAGCCCCGCCACTGCCGCCGAGCCTCGCCGCCGCCGCCGTCGCTGCCGCTCTCGTCGTCTTGCTCTGGTGCGGCGCGCTCCTGACGCCGCAGGGATCGTTCAGCCTTGAACGATCGGCCGTCTCCGAGACGTCCAACTCGCTCCACGCCGACCGATTCTGGGTCGCTGGCGGCGTTCGGTGTTGCACGGCGGCGGCGGGGACACCCCCCGGTCGACACGCCGCGAACCTGCCGCACACACCCCATGGGGCCACAGGACCAGCTATGCTCGCCCTGGACAGTGCTTCGGACGGTCCCGGGGCCCCGCGGGGGCCCTCGACGCCGAGGATGGCGAAGAACCTCCGTTGAGCTGCTGTTCCCCGCGTCGAAGGTCTGGGCTGCCCTCCTCGTCCTCGGCCTCGTCGACCTCGCCGTCGGCGTCGCCGTCGGCCCCGTCGTCGATCTCGTCGTCGGCCTCGCCGCAGCCTCGCAGCGGCCGCGGTCCTCCGAGGCGCACGGGCAGGCCCGCGAGCAGCCCCTCGGCGGCACGACGCGGAAGGCCCTGCACTTGAGAAGCCTCGTCAGCCTGCGGGGCGCGCGCGCGAGGCCGCCTCCCGCCGACACGCCCTCGCCGCCGCGGCCTGCCGCAGCCCGCGGGCGCCGCGGGCGCCGCGGCCCGCCGCCGCCGCGTCGTCGCAGTGGTCGTCGTGGCGGTGGTCGCCGTCGGTCGTGGTTGCGGTCGTCGCCGCTGTCGTGATCGTCGCCCGTGGTCACTGTGGTCATCGTCGCCGTGGCCGTCGCTGGGGTCCTGGTCGCACTCGTCGTCGTGGTCGCCGTGTTCGTCGTCGTGGTCGCGGTCGTCGCCGCGGTCGCCGTTGTCGCCCATGGCCGTCGCAGTCGACATCGTCGCGGTCGTGGTTGTCGTCGTGTTCGGAGTCATCGTGCTGGATGCGGTCGTGATCGTCGTCGTTATCGTCTCCGCGTTGTCGTAGTCTTCATCTTCTTCCCTTGACCTCAGTACGGGCCAAGACGGCCCCACGACAATCCAAGATGTCCGCAAGAGGGCCCAACAAGTCTCCAAGACGGCCCACGAGGGCTCCAAGAGGACTCCCGAGAGCGCATCCAGATGCCAAATCATGTGGGTTCCAGAAGTCTTTGGAGGATTCTAGCGTTCTCGCCATTTTCGACCCTCAGGGGCGGATGGCGGCCCAAGCAGCCTCCAAAATGGCTCTTGAATTGCCCAACGACCCTCAAGAGGGCCCCCAAGACGGTCCAAGAGGGCCCCAAGACTGCCCGAAGAGGCCCCAAAGACCCCCCCCAAGGCGGCCCAAGAGCCCCCCCAAGGCGGCCCAAAGCAGCCGCGACAGGCCCACAGGATGGCCTCCAAAAGGGGCTAAACGGCGCAAGATCACCCCATGACGGCCCAAGATGCCCCCAAGAGGACCAAAAGAAGCCCCGAAGAAGCGCCAAGAAAGCCCCAAGGGGCCCAGCAGAGCCCCGAAGAGGCCTCCAAGAGGCCCCAAAGAGGCTCCCACCAAGACCCGCAACGACTTGATTGTACATGCTCTGGACGTGCACCCCGCCCAGCGAGAGGAATCTTTCCAACACCTTAGGGACATTTTTTTTTTGTTCCACCCCAAGCTCCAAGCACGATGAAAATTGCCGGCTTCCCAACTGATGGGAAGGGGACTCCACCAAGCTGAAACTGGAGACTGCAGAGCGGGGAGAGGAGGAAGGACCGGGGGGAGGAAGAGGAGGACGAAGGGGAGGAAGGACCGGGGGGAGGAAGAAGAGGACACCTTAGGGACATCTATAATGCTGGCCCTCGCGCCCGTTTGTTTCCGATGGCCCCAAAAGAAACCAAAGATGGCCCCCAGACGGCCCAAAGAGCTCCACAAGAGCGCCTTAAGAGGGCCCCAAGAGGGGACTTCGGGGGCTCCAAAGGCGGGGTGCTCATTGAGGACCCTTCTTCTGTGATCGATGTCCTCCAAGATGCTCCCAAGCAGGCCTCCAAGGCCAAGAGGGCCCCAAGAGGGCCCCAAGAGGCGCCCTTAGCGGACCGAAGAGACTCCCAAGACGCCCCCAAAAGGCTCCCAAGCGGCCCTAAAGAGGCCCCACGAGGTCCCACATTCCTGAACAGCGCAACTCGCGTATCTAGAAGTCTGATTGCTCTCAAGGTCGCAGTGGACACGTGTGTGTGTGTGTGTGTGTTTGTGTGTATGTGCCTGCATTGAGTTCCTTTCGGCGCAGTCTGGAGCACGCGTGGCAACAAAAACCACAACACCCCCCACCCCCTCCAGAGCTCCTCGGCGATCCTGCAGCCCGTGGGGCCCTCTGGGCCCGTGACCGAGCCCATGGGCTCCTTTGCCGGCGAAACGACGTAAGGTACACATCGAGACCTCCGATGATACCAGAAAGCTCTCAAGCTGTGATTGCACAACTTTCCGCCTGGCTCTAGGACGTGTCTTTTGACTTCTAGATTCGAGACTCGGCGGCTACGGTTCGCAACCTGTATACCTGCAGAAACTCAAGCAAATCACGTGCACTCACGAGCTGTAATGGCAACATTGCTCGGCTCAAATGTTTTTTCTCACACCATCACCGAATCGGATAACCGAATTGGATCGGAAAATGCTCAGGGCCGGACCGAATCGGCACGGGGCTGGGACCGAATCAGACCGGCTGCCCCAAGATGCGTCACGGCGCCATGCGGGCATCGGACCACATGGAATGGCCAGGACTGGAATCGAGAAGGGGGCCTCCGCTGGATGGACCCCGCGAAAATCGGCTAAGATGGGGGAAACGAAAGCAAATTCGCTCAACATCGGTCCCTGGTGGTGGGCGTGTTTTCCACCACCGCTACCATAAGTGGGAGGGGGAGGGGGTCCTCCTCCTCCTCCTCCTCCTCCTCCTCCTCCTCGTCCTCCTCCTTATCCTCTACCTCCTTCCTCCCTCCAACTTATGGTGGTGGTGGTGGAAAACAGGCCCATGACCTGGACCCCTCCCTCCTGGGTCGAAAAAAAGGGTAAGTGTTTCGAGCCGCGCCCCGCCGTGGCGACGTGGAGGCCCCGTCCTCCCCCTTCCTGCTGGCCGCAGCCAGTGCTGGGCAACCTCCATCCCCCAGTGGGGAGACCTACGGCTCGGTATGCGCATGCTGGTGGGAGGAAGAGGAGGAGGAGGAGGAAGAGGAGGAGGAGGAGCAGGAGTGAGGGAGGAGGCAGGAGGGAGGGGGGAAGCAGCAGGGAGGAGGGAGGCATGCGCTGCCCCCGGTGCTGGTGCGCCTGGCGCACGCTGCCCCCTGCGCGCAGCAGCCGACACGGCAGCGATCCGGAGGCGGCCGCTGGCGGCCGCCGGCGGGCGCCAGACGCCGCCCGCCGCCAGCCGGCGCAGCCCCGCCCCGAGGGCACGGTCGGCGGCGTGGACGTCGGCGGCCAGCCATTTTCGAGGATCCGAAAATTAGGCGAGCGATTTCAAGATCTCCGTTTTTGGAGGACTTCTCCAGCGAAACGCCCACTGTTAGCAACACACGTTTCGAGATACGACCCCCAAATTCACGATGTCGTGAGGATGTCTCGAGCGAATGCGGCCCCGCCGCTCGCCCTCCGTTTTTTTTGCAGTCCCGAAGCGGTGCGGCGACACGCCGTGCGGAGGCCTCGAAAGCCCCCAAGGCCTCACCACGCGGTGACCGTCGCCGCACGGTTTTTTGGGACCCCGGAGGCCCCTGTCACCCGAGACGCCCTCGGAGAGGGGCCCGAGTCCCAAAACCGTGCGGTGACCGACTCACCGCACGGTGTGGTCACCGCCCGTTTAGGGGCCCCCGAGTTCTTGTTCGCCGCAAAGCTCAGGCGGCGAACCGGACGAAATCGGTCCAAGAGGACGGTCAGCATCGGGTGGGATCGGCAATCGAAACCCGAAGCTCGAAAGCCCATCGCGCCGAGATCGGATCGGGCCAGAATCTCAGGAGCGTCCCAAGAGGGGGGCGTGGAACATGGGGGGGCGCAGCTCATGGCCAGCGGCACGTGCGAGGCCCAGGGGGGGGGACCAGGGACGTGTTGATATAAGAAAGGCGCCAAAACATCTGGGGAGATAGCTTGCCCCCCGCCATGAGATCCCACCCTACTCATCGCCTCCCTGGCTGGCGCCCCAGAAAATCGAAATCGCATCAAATCGACATCGCATCGACTCGATCGAGCCAGGATGGGCGCCTGGATCTTTGTTGCTTTTTGTTTCTGGATTGGCCGGCCGGGTAGACGTCACCACAATCAGAGGGAAAGGGAAGAGGAGGGGGAGGAGGAGGAGGAGGAGGAGGAGGAGGAGGAGGAGGAGGAGGAGGAGGAGCAAAGATTAACCAAATTGCGAAAGATACGAAGCAGCCCTATAACGTATCATCCCCTGGTCTGCCAGAGCGTTAGGATACGAATCAGCCCAGGATGGTCGCCTGGAGTGTTCCAGCCCGCCGCCCGTTGCGCAGGAGAGCGGGGGCGCGCGGGGGCCGCACCCCAGGACCCGCTCGGAGGGCTCGTAGACCGCCATCGCCTGCGGTGCGGCGCGATGCAGAGAAGAAGAGGCTCCTCCTCTTCCTCCTCATCCTCTTCCTCTTCCTCGGCCGGAGTACACTGGAACGCAAAAGGGCGTACGCGTCGGTCGGAACATGTACGTCAACGCATGAAGTAGGACGGCAGATAAAAAGTAGGTTGGGTTCAGGCCCGCCCAGACGATAGCCAAGCGCAGCAAAAGCAGATCGGCTCTTAAAGTAGGAGGACACTAGAAGCGGATTGGGATATGGGAAACCAAAGCATTCCTGCTATCAACGACCGGCGCGTGGTGGCACGATTTGCTGATGTTGGAGCGCACGTCCGACACGGACGTGCAATACATAAGCCCTATAACACATCGACGCCCGAGCGGCATGGCCAAAAAGCGCCCGCCACGGAGCTTACACGAATAGCTCTCCTTGGCGTCCGCGACGCCTGTGCGAGGCCGACGCACACACAATGTTGGCACGCCCGACATGGGTTAGGAGGCACCTCAGGGGAAGTCTTTGCAGGCACGATCGAGGACGATTCGGCCCGACAACGGGAAACACTGAACCAAATTAGACCGAAACGAGCGGGGGACCGAACCGCGCGCAGAGCACGCAAGCGTACGAAGTACTGCATCGCAGCACTATCATGACATTTGTCCCCCTTTAGGAGGTCTTGAACCATCAAAAATGGGTACTGCATTAATTTCTGTGTTGCTTGGATACGGGCGAACATGGGCACGATGCCCAATGGCAAAGTGTCGCGCCAGCGTGTGATTAACAAATCCGTGGGGGCGCGTCATTAAAAAATATTATCCCTGCTCGGGCGAATCGCGGCGTGGCGCCCGCCAGCTTGAAAATCAACGGGGCGGCGCCGGTGATTAGCGCCGACGCCCGACCGCCAACGAGGGGCACGAGGGGGTGTTTGGAGGCAAGGGCGACCCAGGGCGCCCCTCTTTCTGTCGAGCCGATGCGGGCTTGCGGGCAAGGCGGGCTGGACGGAAGCTGGGCGCAGCAACGGGGAGATTTGCCAAGCAGCTCGCGTCGCCGATTTTCCAAGCGCCCCCTGGCGCCGAAAGCGGCCATGCGTCGAGGACTGGTCCTTCGGCGGGGCGACCGCAACCAGCTGCGCGCAGCAGGCTTTGCAACCCCTCCTTTTTCCTTCGCCAGCTTTCCGTCCGACCCGAGCACAACGGGTACTCCTCCTCCCCCCCTTTGTCGCCGTCGTCGCTCGTCGCCGCCGTCCCCCGCCCTGCCTGCGCCCGTTTCCAGCGAAGCTCTCTTCGTCGACACCGACGACGCCGACGACGGGCGAAGACGAAGACGACGGACGGCGGACGGCAGACGGCGGCGACGACGACGACGCACTGCAGATGCCCTATAGGGGGGGGTGCTGCGCAGGCCCGCTGTCGTCGACGACGACGACGGGACGACGACGACGACGACGACGACAAGGACGACGAAAAAGAACACGACGACGACGACGACGATGGCGGACGACGACGACGCCTGAGAGGGGGAACGAAAATCCGCCGCGGCTACGACCCTTATAACAACTTCTATACGAAAGGAAATCGTTTCGAGGCTGTGATTATACGATCCCCTCGGCGGCGCCAGCAACGACCCCCTGGAGCGCGTGATTAAAAGCAAGGTTTCGTGCCCCACGGGGTCTATTCATTAGCCCCAGGGGGGGCGCGGGTTGGCCTTGTGTTAATGTGAATCACAAGCTGACACTATCGAGAACCAACGACGTCTGCTTTTGGCCTCCAAATCGACTTGGACCAGCACCACCGCGTCCCCTCTGGCCAGCAAAAGGCGCTTGTGACGACACCTGCGTATTCCGAGCCAACCAGGGGTAACCAACACGTCAAGATGCAACTTGAGCCTGGCTTGCGTAGACGAACACCTCTCGCTCCGCACGGTCACCTCTTGCGCTTCACACCTTGTCTTTCACTCGCGGGTGTCACTCCCGCATGTTCGGCCTTTTCCTTCAATGCATCTTTCCCGCATCCCTGGACAGAGCCCGAGTGCGAAGGGGCCCCAGGACACACACACACACAAATACATACACACAAATAAACAGATTCCCCATATTTTCCCATATGTCTGGGGCTTTCGTCTTCCCCCCCGCTTCCCATAGTTTCCCATATTTTCTGGGGAATCGCAATTCATTGTGTCTTGTGTTTCTTTCCCTCCTGAGAGTGGCTCCCCACCAAAGCATCGCACCCCACATGACGCCACTCCCCGCCAGCTTCGACCATCACAGCGCCGCGTGGACGGAGAAATTGGCTCTGCCCCTGGACTACCATGTTAATGAAGGGCCCCAGGACACACAAATGAATACACACAAATAACAATGTTTCCCATATTTTCCCATATTTTCTCGGTTTCTGTCTTCCCCCCCACTCCGATATTTTCCCATATTTTCCTGGGATCGACGATTAATTGTGTCTGTGTTTTGTTCCCTCCTGAATTAAGAGACGCCGTCTTGCAAACCGTGCGGAACATGAAAACAATTCAGCCCGGCTGAGGGGCTGGTCGGTCGGACCACGACGAACTGAGCGAAGAGCCGAGTCCGATGGGGCCGGACAAGGTAGATCAGATTGGGGGGGCGTCGCCCAGATCAGGCAAGCTTCCGACCACGGGCATCTGAGGCCGCCAAAACGGTGTCAGCTTAGATGGGGTCGAAGGATCGTACCGCATCGCCGACTCATCGGCGACGGCGGGATGCCCCAAACCGCGTAGCCTCGCCGATGCATCGGCGATGCGGCGCGATCCTCCGACCCCATCTGCTCGAACAATTTTGGGGCGGCCTGGAGATACCCCAATGTGGGCGATTAATGAAAATTGCCCACGAGTCGCAGCCTACACCACCAACTCTTCAGCGTGCGACTTCGGCACAGATAAACCGTTCTGCGATCGGAGTCGCCTGTCCCATGGCGGCTGGGAAAGTTCCCCCCCGTCTGCCTCAGCAGGGGTGCAAATTTCCACGTCGCCATGGGACAAGCGACCTCAATCGCGGAACACTTTAGTATATAGACCGCTCCTTGCCCGCTGGAACTCATCAGAAGGATCCCAAAGTCGTCTTGAACGCAAACCACGGCAGGCCTCCGCGCGCCCGGCTCGCAGCTGGGAACGGGGCACAGACAGGCCGACGAGATCATCCAGACTGTTGCCGCCTCCAGGCCTGATGGAGGACTGCATCCCAAGGCAGGCCTGAAATGAATATCATCGCAACGTAAGGATCGGATCGGAAACGGATCGGATCGCCAACAAATCGTCCCGAATCGAATCGAAACCGGTCGGATAGAGGCGTCCAGCTGCGGCTGGCTCCGGCCGACGCTGGCTACATCAAGCCGAATGGGAATCGGGCCCTGGTCGCCGAATCGAACCTGATCGAATAGGATCGTAGGCAGCCCAGACTGTGGCTTCGGCCACCCAACTCTGCTTGCCTGCCCTGGCAAGAGAGTGGGTACACCTACTCGCTCGACTCTTCCCCCGCGCTATTGCGGCGCGCTTCCCTGCAGGCCAAAAATGCGCTCTGACTGCGAATACTGAGATCACTATCAGGGAAACGTAAAATTCCTGTTCGGGGGACTGGGGTTGGCCTGACGGGGACGCGAACTCCCGCTGTCAAAATCCATAACGGCCCGCCAACAGCGTCGGCAAATCCGAATTCCGGCGTACTCGAAATTTAGTTTTTCTCATAAATTGGTGAGGGCTGCGCTCTGATTGCGCCAATTGAGATCATGACGCGCCGGTCGGAAGGATTAGGTATGTCAAAAACATGAAATAAGGATGCGGGTGAAATAGATTGGGCACAAGCCCTCCGGGATAATCGAACAAAAACACGGCAAAAGCGGATCGATCATGAAGTAGAAAGGCACTTGAAGTAGCTAGGGATCAAGGAATCCCGCAATAACTACTTTCAACGACTGGCGGGTAGCTGAGAGGGATGAGGCGTCGACGCCCGGCATCGCCTTCATGCGATCGGAGGGCACCTTCTCGGGGTCGCAGGGGCTGAGCAGGAGGTCCTGCGCGGATGCTCTGGCTGTATATCGTCGGCTCCCAGATCCCTACGTGTAGTACCTCCACGGTTGTCGGATATTTACGGGTACGTCCACAAATCTCAAAAAAATATCGATTCATCATCATCCGATTGTATCCTCGTCGTAACTTCGTCTCAGACAGCCGCGCAAACTCGCGGGTCTACCTACGCATAATCTAAAATTGGCGGCGAGCCCAAGGGGCACGTTAGAAGGGGCGGGCCTTCTCAGAAAGCTCGACCCCCCGCTGCATCCTGAGAGGTTTCGTGAGCTTTCCCTGAAGACACAGACAACTGCTCAGGATGTCCGAGGGCTTCTGACAAGCCCCGCCGTCTGAGAAGGCCTCCTACTATTCACTTCCCCCACTCGCCCGCCACCGGATCTTAGCTGATGCAAAGTCTGAGCATACGGGTCCTGGGTGGCATGGATCCTAAAACGTTTTGACAATCGTCTGGCCCCTTGGGACACCCACAGGTCCTGAAGAAAAAACCCGCGGTGCAAGACCCAACTCAAGGTTGGCTCCATTCGTATCGTTCATGGCGACAGTTCGCACTGGCATCGGCAATGAAACGTCCCTGGCCGATTTGCCCACCAGACAAAGAGACAAGCTGCCAAATTCTGGGAAAACTTAAACCGGCACGCCCGGCTGGACCGAATCTGATCGGGGAAAGGGCATACCACAGACATTGCGAACAGGTCCTTGCCTTCCTAGCTTGCAACCAGGAGCCAGAGCGGGCCGCGAGAACAAATACTGGAGTAGGAATGGGAGGGGTGCGGGCAAGGGGTCCACCGCCGACCCTAGACAATCGAGCTGGTCTGTGCGATGTACTATAGATAGGTACGCATACATACATGCACACACAAAAAGACATACTCATATACATACATTTATACACACCTATACCTACACCTACACATATGCATACACATATTTACACACACGCATACAAACATACATGCATGCGTGCATACGTGCATGCGTACATACACACATACATACATAAACACCTCTGCATATGCAGAAAAAAGAACCACGATCTTTCGGGGGGGGCACGCCAATTTGTTGGGTGAGGGGCTGGACCGCTCTCCCCAACGCGCGAAACGAGACGGAAACCGCGCTTGAGGCCGCGCCCGATGCCGCGCCGGAGACGCTTCCGGGGGGATCCAGCGCCGACCCAGAAATACGTTAGATCTCTGCTCTCAAAACTCCGACGTCGTTTTTTCTCACACTGTGGAACCCCAGAGATCTGGAGCCCCTCCTCTAACCAGGGCGCGGCGAGGGCCTGCAGAGTCTGGAAACGGCGAAACACCGTCGATATAGTTGTTTGTTTCGTAGGTGTGCGGATAATGCCTTTTTGTCGAGACGGCTGTGAGGATGGTGGAAAAGATGGCGGTGGTAGAGGGGCGCCTCTGCCCTAGGTGACGCTGTCTTCTGAGAAGACCAGTGTTGGCTTCACCATGTCGTGTTACTCTTCTGGGGCCGCCGCATGTTCAACGTTTCCTCTGAACGCGCATTTTCAATACGTTGGAGGTCTTGGTTAATGTTGCTGCACGTCCCTGGATGTGTGCTGCCTGTTGGCTCTCGCAGCGAGGGGGCCTCGCTGCCGGAGCCGGCCGCGCAGGAGGCGACTCGCTTGGGCCGACGGCGGGAAGACGACGCCCTCGAGGCCCACCGACAGGCAGCAGCAGGGGCGGGGCTAGATCAGGGGGTCGGAAGCCGGGCAAGGGTTGCTAAATCCGTTGCTGCTAAGATCGACCTGGAAGTTGTCTTCGTCCTTCCGGGAAGATACCCATTAACTGTTTCGCGTGCCGCGCCTCATTCCTGGGAGTTTTTTTTTCTCTTCCGGGAGGGCTGTTTTAGCATCCACGATTTTGGCAGCCCTCGCCCAGCTTCCGAGGGGGGGAGAACCATCAACCTTGAACCGGCGATACATGACGAACCAGCAACACACACCCATACCCATAGAGGGGTCGGAGAGGGCCATGGGTGCGTGTTGTTGGATAGGGGTCCCCGCTCGAACGGGAGCGTTCCCCAGGGTCCGACAACCCGCACCCATACCCATAGCCAGTCCTCCTCCCAACGACCCCCCTATGGGTATGGGTGTGTGTTGCTCGTTCGTCAGATACATCGCCGATGGATCGGCGACGGGCCACCCTTTGCGAGCCAGCACGTGTTTCGGCCGGCAGATCTCAAGAGCGGACCTCCCAGCCCGCCCGCCCTGACTTCCGCGGCTGCCCCTGCATGCCGCGGCCGCCAGATCCCCAGGCTCTGGACAATTCCTGGTGGTCCCGCCCCCCCACCCGCCCTGCATGCCGCGGCCGCCAGATCCCCAGGCTCCACATGATCCCCAGTGGTCCCGCCGCCCGCGCCGACTCGCACACGCTGCATACCGAGGCAGCCAAATCCCCAGGTCCCCGGGAATCCCTGAGGGTCCGGCCCCTCGCGCCGACTCGCCCACTCTGCATACCGCGGCCACCAGATCTCCAGGTCCCCCACAGAACAGAGCGTAACACCACACCGCCGAACAGAACATATCCGAGCTTAACATACCATGCCATGACAGACCAGATCGTAACATGACATACCATGACAGAGGGGTGCATATAATAGCACAGCATCACAGCACAGTTCATTCCACAACATGGTAAACCAACCATACCATGACACAGCAACGCAAAACTGGACATACCAAAACATAGCATGTCTCAGCATCGCATAACATGGCATAGCATAAACGCAACACAGCATAACAACGCCTGCTATGCCAGCTCGGGTATACATACCATAACATGCCATACCATAACATACCACAACATAATATAACATGCCATAACATGGCATCCCAAACCATCACATTATTGGCAGAACAAACCACACCATAACACATCATCACAACACATATCATTCCAGACTCTGACAAAACACAGCATGACGAAGGTTCCGGTGGGGATCGCTCGAAGCAAACTGATGGTCATGTTGATTTCGTCTTGCGAGAACAGTCCACCAACTGTCCACAGTAGCCAATCCCTCTGATGCCGAACGAACACAAAACGAACACGGTCCACGGCATCGGCAAAACACCGTTTAGCTCTTAGCTCGAGACCCGGAGTGGGCTGTCGGGCCCCCTTTGCGATGCATGGGAGACTTCGGCGGTCGATGCGTCCCCCGCCGAACCAGTCCACCCCTGTAGAACGCTGCCCCTGGCCTCGAGGCCGACCGAGAGCCAAACCCGGGCGCAGCTTGCACAATGTGGCCGCCAGAGCGAAGGCCGTGAAAACTGCAGTCAACTTTCGCGACATCAAGACAGAACTTAAGAATGAAAAGACCCTCGGAGACGCAAAAAAAGCAGAGGATGCGAGCGCCGAACCGTGCTAAGGATGGCCAGGCACGAAGGCTGCACGGTGTCCATGCGACAACGGCCCATCCTCAACGTACGGCCGATATAGTTTGGGCCCAGATGTCGCGCCACGTCGCCGACGCATCGTCGATGCACTGGCGACCTTGGGGATGACGGACAAGCACCGAGCTTCAGATAACGCCACACTGGCGATGCGGCACGATCCTCCGCCCCCGTCTAGCCCTGTTTACAGGGGGGGGAGGAGGACTCCAAGGAGGAGGAGGAGGAGGAGGAGGAGGAGGAGGAGGAAGACACATCGACCTCGGGTGCCTGTTTACGGGGGGGCAACAAGCACTTGGGGTGACAAATGCGTGCAGCGCTCCTGCGCCGCCTGGGCCCGCGGTGGCAATCCAGGGGCCGCCTGGGCCCCCATTCAGGGCCACTCTCCTGCAATCCTCGACGCTCCCACGTGTAGTGCCCCCCCGCCACCCCCTGGGCTGGCCAGCCCCGCGGGCCGCGGCCAGCCGTGCACACGATCCCCTCCCCGACGCACGGAACATGCTCAGAGCTTCCCCTGGCCCCCCCTCCCCCAACCCCTGGCCCAACCCGGGCGGGACCCTGCCAACGAGCCAAAACAGCGTCACAAACAGGAGCATCATGGCATACAGATGTCCGAGCCGCGTCCAGTCTAGCCGTAGCCGAGAGGGCAGTCCGAGGCCTCCCCCCTGATGGGCCAATTCTCCACCACCACTGACATAGGTAGGACGTGGAAGAAGGGAGGATACGTAGGGGAGGAGGTCCTCCTCCACCTCCTCCTCCTCCGCCTCCTCCTCCTCCTCACCATCTTCCTCCTCATCATCATCCTTCCCTCCTTTTTCTCCTTTCCCTCCTCTTTTTCTTCCTCCTTCTCCTCCTCCTCCTCCTCCTCCTCCCTCCTCCTCCTCCTCCTCCTCCTCCTCTCCTCCTCCTCCTCCTCCTCCTCCTCCTCCCTCCTCCTCCTCCTCCTCCTCCTCCTCCTCCTCCTCCTCCTCCTCCTCCTCTCCTCCTCCTCCTCCTCCTCCTCCTCCTCCTCCTCTCCTCCTGCCCCCCCTCCTCCCTCCTCCTCCTCCTCCTCCTCCTCCTCCTCCTCCTCCTCCTCCTCCTCCTCCTCCTCCTCCTCCTCCTCCTCCTCCTCCCTCCCTCCTCCTCCTCCTCCTCCTCCTCCTCCTCCTCCCCCCCCCCACCCCAGAACTCAAAAGAACCTCGAGGGTCTCCCCCTCCCTTCCGGCCCCCCTCGGGCAGACCAGGCCAGGGCCCGCCCGGTGAGCCCCGAGGCACGCCTGCGATGGACCGCCTCGCGACGTCGCAGCGGATCGGAAACGCATCGGATCGCCAACGCATCGCCCCGATGAATCGCATCGGATCGGATCGCCAACGAATCGCCCCAAATCGGATCGGATCGGAAACGGATCGGAAACGGATCGCTTACGAATCGCATCGGATCGGAAACGGATCGGATCGCCAACGAATCGTCCCAAATCGGATCGCCGCGCCTGGCTCCGCGCGGCCCCCGCCGAGGAATCGAGTCGAATCGTAAGCGCGGCCCAGGCCGGCGAAACGAATCGCATCGCATCGGATCGTAGACGGTCCTGAAAAGCCTCTGCCCAAAACCCGTTGAATATCGACCCTGTGGGACTCGCCTGACGTCAATCCTGGTCAGTTCTGCGCGAAGCGCGCCCGGCTGGCCGTGACTACGAGTCCCCCCCCATGAAGCCCAAGCTTCTGCTGCAAAAGCGTACACTCCCCTTCTGGACGCGGCAGGAACCAGCGAAAACCGGCAAGGGGCGAAAAATTGCAAATTCAGCATCCAATGCCCATGCGGATAGAAAGGCTCAGGGGAGACAATGAGCGAAACCTGTACACAGCGGTGGCTCTCACACTCCTTAACGGCTGGACCCATATCAGCCCTTAGGTGGCGACATCCGAACCCTACCCCCCACCAACCACTGACTCTCCTGAACCGATGGGAGGCGGGGGTAGGGGGTAGGGTTTGGAATTTGCCGCACCCGACCCGCAGCGAGTTGCCTGAGTCGTTGATCGGCAAGGGTAGTGTTCGGATTTCGCTGCCGACTCCGAATGGCTCGGGCATCCGACAGAAGCCTCCCAACGGCCCCACGACGACGGTAAGGACCGCGACAGCGTCGGCGGCGACGACGGCAAGGACCGCGGCGGCGGCGAGAAGGGCACCACCTTTTTGGGGCCCGTGCGCACACGATCGCCGCGGCCGGCACCTTTCGCCTGCGCTTGGCGCCCGGCGCTCCGCCGGGACACCCTCTGGACCGTGACGGTCTCCGTCACGAGCGTGTCGCCGCTGCGGAGCCTCTCTGGGGCGACGAGGCCAACACAGCACTTGCTGCCCCTGGCCAGGCCCCTCCTGGGCCCAGGAGCAGTGCATACGCCCTCCTGGCCGTGCCAGGGAGGCATATGTCACTGCACCGCCCTTGCAGACGTGCTGTCGCGGATTTGTTGCACGGATGTCTGTCGATGCAAAACCCGAAAACGCGAGCGAAAAACGACGTGCATTTAACGTGGATGTTTGTTTGTCCTCATTCCTGGTCAGCAGAAAGCCGCGCGAAATCCACTTCGAAATCCGGAACGAAACTCTCCAGGACACTCTGGGCCCACATTATTGTATTCCGAACGAAATCCGATCTGCGAGGTTGGCGCCATGAACGAGCCTTCCGCCCGCAGTCCGAAGGATGGAGGAGGTGGGGGCCCAGACCCCGCACTCTCAGATCCCCTGGGGCGGGGCTCCGTTTCGTGGGGTCCTGTCCAGAACGTGAAGTATGCGGACCTCCTAAAACTGCACGTGTATGCTTAGGTCGGGCATGTGCCCCATGGAGGCGAATTTTGGGCGAAAAACTGAAAATGCCCCGACAGTCCTCAAACATGGTGAAAGATAGTCAAAACATCGTGCCCCGATTTGTTTTATTACGTTTGAACAGTCCTCCTGTAGAGGGACAGGCCCGACTACAGTCCATGCATTCGAAAAGCGTGGCTGCAGGAGCGCGCGTCAGGAGCATGGCCCCCCCTCGCCGACGAGCTTAAGGCCCCGCGGAGGAGTCCCAGGAAGGCCGCTCCAAGAAGGACAGCCCGGACACATATCATATAATCCTACTGGAGCTGCGTGCAGCTCTGATATAATCCTACCAGAGCTGCGCGCAGCTCGAACAAATCCCTACTAGAGCTGCGCCCAGCTCTACTAAAATCCTACTAGAGCAGCGCCCAGCTCTACTAGAATCCTACTGGAGCTGCGTGCACCTCTAATAGAATCCTACTAGAGCTGCGTCCACTTCTAATAGAACCCTACTACAGCTGCGTCCAGCTCTAGTAGTATCCTACTACAGCTGCGTCCAGCATTAATAACATCCTAATAGAGCTGCGTGCTAATAGGATCCTAGTGGAGCTGCGTGCAGCTCCAATAGAATACTACTAGATCTGCGTGCGACTCTAATATAATCCTATTGGAGCTGCGTGGGGCTCTAATATAATCCTACTAGAGCTGCGTCCAACTCTAATAGAATCCTACCGGAGCTGCGCCCAGCTCTACCAGAGCTGCGTCCTGCTCTAATAGAGTCCTACTAAAACTGCGTCCAACCTTAATAGCAACCTACTAGAGCTGCGTCCAGCTCGAATAATATCCTACTAGGGCTGCGTGAAGCTCACATAAAATCCTGATAAAGCTGCGTGCAGCTCTGATAGAATCCTATTACAGCTGCGTCCAGCTCTAATAGATGCCTTCCCGTCCTGCGTCCAGCTCTAATCGAATATTACTAGAACTGCGTCCAGCTCTAATCTACTATAATCCTACCACAGTTGCGTGCAGATTCCTACTAGACTTGCGTGCATCTCTGATCAAACCGTACCAAGGGTTGCGTCCAGCTTTACTAACATGCGACAATAACGGCGTCATCATCACCGCCAACATCATCATCAAGATCAACCACCTCACCACCACCAACATCATCATCAACATCGCCATCATCATCCTCAACATCATCAACACCATCATGCACATCATCAGCACCAACAGCATCATCATCATCAGCATCGTCTTAGTCATCATCATCTTCGTCATCGTCATCGTCAAAATTATCGCATCGCAATCGCAATCATCAGTATCGTCATCGCCATCGTCATCGCCGTCAGCATTGACACCGTCGTCATCGATTTGTTCACCGTCCTCAGCATCAGCATCGTCATCGTCATCGTCATTATCATCGTCATCAACATCGCCATCGTCATCGTCATCGCCATCATCGTAGTCCTCAGGATCGTCATCGTCATCGTTATCATCAGCATGACCCTCGGCATCCTCACTGCGCCCCCTAAGTCTTGATATCAAATGTGCCTCATGAGATGGCATTCCACAGTGAGCGATCCGATCCTCCTCCATGGCCCAATCGTCCTCCTCGTCTTGATCACCCTCATCACGGCCACCGCGACTACCATCGTAGCAACGAACATTCGCCCCCCCCACCCGCATCTCCCTTGGTAGCCCCAATGTTGGAACCGCAACCGTCACAACCATGATCACCATCAACACCACAACCATCACCACAACCACCACCACTATCCCCATCGCCATCCGTACCAACACCACCATCATCACCATCATCGCCACCATACGCGCTGTCATATGTAATATGCCCGTCACCACAACCATCCTCATGATCAGCGGCATCATCTTCACTATTGCCTCAACCATCATAAAAACGATTCAGAGTCCCCATCCCAACTCTTGCAAATCTGCAGGAACGACGTCTCACACGTGAGGGTCATCCTTTGCCTCCTTTTCCTCCTCCTCCTCCTCTACTTCCTCGCCCTCTTCCTCCTCCACCACCCCTTGCTCCACCTCGTCCGCCTCGCCGTCATCAGCCTCATCATCGTCATCACCATCACCATCATCACAACCATCGTCCTCCACAGCGTCACCAGCATCTGCGTCAACATCGGCACCATCATCATCATCGTCGCCACCGCCAGCGTCATCATCATCGTGATCGCCAGCGCCATCTTCATTTCCATCGCCACCAGCATCACCATCACCATCAGCATCGCAATCAACATCCATATGTTCACCATGACCATCACCATACCACAATCATCACCAAGCTCACCATCACCGTGCCGCCGTCGTCGTCATCATATCACGCTCAGCATCAACACCACCGCCTCCAGCACCATCATCAACAAAAAGAGGCGGGCCTAACGCGAGATGGTATAGCTACCTTACGTGGCACGGCAGGCGCTACCGATTGCCGCCGAAGAGGGGGTTCGACCACTGTTCTCCTCCTCCGAACCCCATCATCACCCTCAGCATAACAACCACCATCAACATCATAACCACCAACGAACGCATCAATACCAGCATCAACAACATCACCATCAGCATCAGCATCGCCAACATCATCATCGACGGAAAGAGGCGGGTCTTACGCGATATGGCATAGCGACTTTACGTGGCACGACAGGCGCCACCGAATGCCGCCCCTCGAGGGGTTTGGCCGCCATCATCCACCTCCTCCGAAATCCCCCCCCCCACCCACCCTCATCACCAGCGGGCCGCGCCGTAGCGAAGGAACAAACAGCGAAGCTCGTGGGGTTACTTTTTTTGCTCGCGAACGCAAGCGGTACGGCCGCGCGCCGTCGCAAGGGTCAAGCAACCCTAAAAGCAGCGGCCGAAGACAGGAACAAGCTGGTGGGTTTACTTTTTGCATCGAAGCCGCAGGCGAGAGCGCCAGCGGCGAGTAATGTCCGAGCGGGCCGCGCAAGAGCCTAACTGCCTAACGCCGACGGGCCGGCGACCTAAGCAGCACCTATCGGGGATGGACAGACCCCCCTTTAGTAAAACGTGGTTTAGTGACAACGACCTGAGGCCCAAACCTGGCGGGCGCAAGCCTGGAAAATGACGGCCGCGGCGCCCTCTCGAGAACCGAAAACGGACAATTCACTAATCGACGCGTCACTGTTGGGGGTTCTGTCCACCCCCGAACCTAAGCGGGCGGGCCGGCGTGAGGGGGGGTGCGGGCTGCAGCTGCCAGGTACCAGGCCCAGGATCGCGCACATGCGCGATTAACCAACCAGGGGCAGGCGGCGAGCAGGGTGCCCGGGCCAACGGGCAAGCCTAATTAGCTACAAGGGGCGCCGCTAGCCGGCCGGCCCACTCACAAAGCAGCCGCGAAGCTGTGGGGGAGCTGACGGCGGGGGGCATCCTGGGAAGCTCGGGCACGTGCAGTGGACAGCATGTCGAGGAATTCGATGCCTGCCGTGAGGCACGACCCACACAGTGACATGACGTGTGCCGGAGCAACCGTGTCCGTCATTCTGAATGGCGGCAGGCGCGAGGCCCGAGGGGCGAGTCGCCAGTGGGGCGCCAGGCTCCAAAGGCCCCAACGACGTGTGCTGGCCAGGGGGGCCGAGCTGCCGAAGAACGTGGAACGACGCAACCTGCCGGAAGCGGGGGGATGAGCCTGGGGTGCTGCTGCAGCTGCTGCGAAGGGCTGAACCACTCCGTGGCAATCTCAACGCCCGCCAGTCCACCCGGCAGTGCAGAAGGGGCACCAGGACGACCGCGAGCCGGGTCCGTGGGCAGCGGCACGGCGTCGGGCCCAGGGTGAAGGGAGAAGGCCAGACAGGCGTGGTGAGCAGCATCGCCAGCGAGGCAGGGGAATCCAGAGGGGTGCTGCACTGATGGTGGTGCTGCCGCCTGAAGTACGCCAAGTGCGCAGAGTTGGCTGCGCTTCCCAGGGCAGGCGCGGCGCGTGTCCAAGCAAGTGTGCAACGTTGCAATTGGGTGGGGCGACCTGGGGGAAGCTGCGCTGAAGCAGGCACGAGAGCCGACGGCCACCATGGTCCGACCCTGCCCGCCGCTTCCGCCCTTCCCCGCGAGACTCGGGGCCGCCCTCCATCGCGCACCACGTGGGCCTCCAGGGCCGCCGCAAACCGCCGCTGAAAAAGGGGAACCTTGCCGCGGACAGCGGGGGGCAAGGGCGGCCCTGGGGAAGGGGGGCAAAACCGACGGCGTCTGTCGGCACGCCTGGCGAGCCCCGGGGCCAAGGGCGGGGGGCCCCCGCCTGGCCCGAGAGGGGAGAGGCGAGGGGGGGCACCTCAACGCCACTCGAACGGGCCCCGGACCCGTGGGTCAGGGGACATGGCCATTCTCGAGGGTCCTCCAGGGTCGCAGCTAACCGCCGCTCAAGAGCAAATAGTATCGACAGATAGGTGATAGGTCCTTCGAACGGTGTTGATGCCGTGTGATGGTGCGGTCCTGAGTGGACCTCCTGCCATGCTGAATGCTGGTCTGCCAACGCGGGGACTGGCACCTCTACGGGGATGGTGGGTGTTGGCCCCCCAGGGTCGCAGCTAACCGCCGCAGAAGTCTGTAGTGTGACAAAACTGCGACCTGGCTAGGTCGAGCTCGCCGCCAGGCAGGCGAGGGGGGATACTGTGGCCCAACTCCGGCCCCTGGCACGCGGGCCGGCTGTCGTCGTCGGACAGCAAAGTCTATGAGCCCGGGAGGCCTGCCTGCGCGAGCCAAGCTGGCCCCGCCGTGCCAGTGAGGGTGAGATGTCGGGTGCTGGTGGGGGGAGTCCATCCGCGTCAGGCCCGAAAAGGAAGATGGTGGTCCACTTATCCAGCGCGGGCTGTCTAGCTAAGCTGCGCCGCGGGTGAAATGCGGGGGTAGCCTTCGCCCCAGCGGAGGGTGGCCCCGGGCATTGCGTCCTGAGCCGGGCGCAGCGAAGTGAAACGAGCCTCTTCGGGGCAACGGGTGGCTGGAAGGGGGGGACTGGTTTCCTAGGGCAAGTCCCTACCAAGGACGTTGAGGTAGGCCGTGTCGGGGCACGTCAGCTTTGGGTGTCGGAGTCACTCTTAGCCCACCAGCGGGCGCGCTTGTCCAAGTCGCGGTCGCCCCCTCTTTGGGAGTATCGTTTGCCCCTGCCTTTCCAATCGGAGTCCGTCCTTGGGGTTTCTCGACGATCCCACGAGGTCCATTCTTGCCAGCCCTGCCACTGGCTGGGGGTGGCTGTACCGATGGCTCCAGCCCAGGGGCCCTGTGCAGCCGCAGGCGCGGCAGCTCGGCTCTCGGTTGCCCAGGGGGCAGGCTTGTCGCGGCTGCCGTATTCGCGCGGGGCGTGTGCGTGAGCGCCATGCCGCACGGAGTTCATGTGCTTGTCCTTTCCTGCAGCCCAATTTACGCCGAGCCTGAGTTCTCGGTCAATCCGATATTCATCATGGCCGGCGTTGTTCCATGCCTCCAGGAAGTCCGCGCACGTCTGGGGTGTGTTCAGTTGGGGATTGCTCTTGTAGCCTCCCTTGGGGTCCTGACTCAGGGCAGCCCGTTTAACCCACGCATGCTAGATGCCGTTGAACGAGCCTCCCAATGTCTTTTGCAGGCGCGTAATATTGTCCTGGATGGGTTCGCTCCTTTCCACGTCTGCAGCTGCAATTCTGCATTTGTACATGGGGCCGCCACCCATGGGGTCGTTAAGGCTCTGGTAATATGGATGAGCGCCCCTGCCGTCCCTCCAGGGTGCCCCGCGGATCTCCGTGCGCATGGGGTTACCCCTTGGTGACTTGGCGGCACGCCCTCTCCTTTCTTCAGCGTGTTCCGAGGCGGGGCGGTCGCGTCCCCGGTCCCATGCAGCGCGGTTGGGCGCGCGATCGGCCCTGGCCCCCGCGCAATCCCAGGATGATCCGCTTCCCCTTCCGGAGCTGTCTTTGGCACTCCGAAGTTCCAGGGAGGCTGCCGGGTCGACGGTCTGCGTATAGGGGGCCCAGGCCTTGCCACTTGGGAGCGCATCCTTGAAAGCACCTCGGGGGTCGAAGAGGTCTGCTTCTTCGTCTTCGTCCGCGGCTGGTTCTGGGCTCGCGATCGGCCTCGTTTCCATGGTTGCGGCAAATGCGCTTCCTGGCTCGCCCCCCCAGTCGGGCGCATCCTGTTCGCCCTCGATCTTGCATGCCTGCTCGCACGAGCCCTGCACTTCCGCGGGCGGGTCGTTGGCCCCATCGTCGCCGGGAGTCTCTTCATCCGCCCTGACTGGGGGAGCGGCCTGGAGGTGTCTCTTGCTCACGAGCCTGGCTGTCCGATGGGGGGGCGTCTGCTGCCTCGCCGGGCTTGTTCAGCCAATATGCCGCTGGAGAGTTGGCCGTGGTTGCGCACTCCGTGGCGGTCTGTGCTGGGTCTAAGTTCGCCAGTGATTTGATGGTGCCGTCGGCGAGGGTCGCGGTGTCCATGTCCACGAGGTATTGCAGTAGGGTGCTGAGCCTGTGGCGAAGAGGACAAGCGCCTCGCTGCTCGGCAAGGTTGGCTGCGCATGCCTGCCCTTTGCTCGCGTGCATCACGTTGGCCCGCGTCAGGTGGGACACCACTCGAGCCGCTGCAGCCCGCTGGCTGTCCCATAGGATACCTGGGGATGGCAATTGTCTGGGATCGTGCCCCCATACATGTTCACCAGGAAGAGGCGTAGACTTTGGGGGGGGGCCAAGACTCCTCGCTGGTCTTGTCGCACGCTATCCCGACGCAGTATTCTGCCACGTACTCCATCCATTTCCCGTACATGGTGGGGTTCCACTCTAACAGGAGCTTGACCAATGAGCGCAGGGCACTACGCGAATCCTGTCCTGTGAGCCCAGAGGTAGAGTGGGTTGGTAGGGCGGGCCCCGTTGGCGGGGGAATGTAAAGGGAACAGGGACTTGATGTCCCGAGCGTCAGCGTCCTGCCCGCTGCTCTCACCGTCGGGGTCAGGCTGGCCGGCGCTGGTAGGGAGGGGCGGCTCCCCGGCTGGGGAAGCTGGCTTTGTGTAGACATATGGGGCTGCGGCGCTGGCGCAGTCAGGGGTGAGGTAGACGGCGATGTCGTGGCGCTCCACTGCGACTACCGCTATCGCTTCCCGCTTGGCTGGTGCCGTTGGGTAGATGCGTGAGGACTGCCGGTCGAGAATGTAGTCAAGCGTACCTGGGGCCTCATTCCAAATGTGGATGAGGCACCGCCTGCAAGCCCAGCAGGCGTTCCACCTCCGCTGGGTTCAGAGGGCGGGCATGAGGACCCATGGTGGTAGACCGCTGTTGTCGTCGGCAGGTGTTTCAGGCTCTGGGTTCCACAAGAAGCAGCCTAGCGCTGGGCGGGTCACTGCCCACTCCAACAAGGGTGATCCCGCTGGGCAGGTGTCGCACCGGGCAGTGCAGGTGCCGGTGAGGTGTGACTCGAGACCGAACCTCCCATCTGTCAGCTTGTGAGCAGGTAGGGTCGTGCCAGCTGCGCGGGGGCTGTGAGCTGGGGGGGCCTTCATAACGAGGTCGCACAAGCTGGTAGGGGTCGGGGCCGTATCTGGGCGGGCCCATATCCGATCGGGAGCCGAGCCAGGGAAAGGAGTGTGCGGGACTTCTTGTCGCGACGTGGCTCTTCCATTATGCCCCTGTAGTACTGCAGTCGCATCGGTAACGACCTCTTGTGGCCGCAATCGCACGAGGCGAGGGGTGTCTCGATGCCTCTCCTGTCCGCGGATTTGATCCAGCATTCCTCGCAGAGCCACTTGCTGCTCTTGCCTCGCAAGTACGCCTGAGAGCGGCTCTGTGCTAGGAGGTCCCTTGTGTCATCGTCTTCCCAGGTGCCGGCCGTGGACTTGAGTCGTCTTTTGTGGCAGTCGACCCCGTCGCAGTCGAAGCAGCCGCTTTCAAGATCGCCGCCGAACCTGTCGTCGGTCACCCTTGGCGGGATAAGAAGAGTTCCGGGGGAGGAGAGGAAGGGGAGTCTTCGTCGAGCCGCCTGTTGGACATGGCAGTGCCTCCTCCGATGTACCCCAGGTCTGTCATGGCGTCAGGGCATCCGAATCCTTCCTCTGACCCGCTGAGCTCTTTGCGGAGGGTGCAGATCGAGCCCTTGCTCTTACCCAGGGAACCGATCACGGCCAGTTCGACTAGCGCCTCCAGCACCCTCATGGGGGCTTCCAGGGGGACCTTGCTGCTCAGCATGTCAGCCCAGGTCCTTGGGCACCCGTGTTCGACTGCGACCCTGTGGTGGTGTGCGCACGTGGCGAGCATGCTGATGTGTTTGATGGGCTCCTCGAATTTCCCATTTAGAGTGGTCAATGCACTCAGGGAGAAGCCCCATGCGCCTGCGAAGGTGGTTCTGTACTCGAGGTGGACGTTCTGCCGCGGAAAGCAGATGCCCTTTGCTGCCTCTATGTTGCCCCCAGTTGCCTCCTGATGTGGGAAAGGCCAGAGTGTTGCACGAGGCTCGCGCAGCTGGATCATCATGACGACTCGGAGAACTCTGAGCGTGGGGGTGTCCAGGTGGGCTGTCGCCGCTGCTGAGGAGGGAGCGTCTTAGCACCGAGTTGGCTTGGCCTGCTTGGAGAAGGAACTTTCGGTACTGCATTCCTGGGTGTGCGCGGTGCTTCTTGCACCTCCCCGCGTCGGCGCTCCATGCCCCTGGGAACTGGTGCAAGATCTCGAGGGGGGCGCACCGCTTGGCGCCCGTTGGGCGGTGGCTGACGCCCCTCACTTTGGGCAGGGGTGGGGGCGATTCGGTGGGGACGGCTAAGCTCTTGTCGTTTCAGGGGGTGCCCAGCCCAAGGAACCGCACCAGGGCTGCCCACGTCATGTTGTAGACAAGGCTGCTTGCGGCTATGCCCAGGTCTACGTCGCAGCAGAACCCCAGGTGACTCCACGTCTTACGGTCGAAGAGGCCCGGCTGTCTTGGTGTATCGGCCATGGAGAACTGGTGGTGGTGCAGGCCAGAGACAGTGTACGTGGCCACCCCCATGGCGGGGTCCTCGACCAGTTCCTGCAGGCTGCTGCGGATGGCATCGCCGAGGCAGGTCCATGAAAATTCTGGGTTCAGCGGAGCTGCGATCTTGTCGGCGAAGTTTTTCTCCATTGGGGCTCGGGCTTTCACTATCGCGTGGTCGAGCCCCTTGATGACTTCGTCACCTGCGTGTGAAGGGGATTCCGGAATCCAGGAGGTGAGGTCCGCGATGGGGTAGAACGCCTCGTCGACAGTAAGGGCCCACCGACTGCCATTCTGTTCCGGGTGATGGAGGCGTACCCACAGCTTAGCGAAGCGACCGTACTCAAAGAGTTCACGGAGGCGGGATCCTGTGGCTATGGCAAGCATCCTTCCGTCGCCGATGATGATCATGTTGCGAGTCGCTCTGGCGATTGCAACGTTCACCCTGTTGGCGTTGTCCATAATTCTTCAGTCGTGCCATCTGTTGGACCCGGTTGTCAGGAAGATGGCCAGGTCTGCTTCGCCGCCCTGGACGGAGTCAATTGTAGAGAGGTTAAGCCCGCCGCTTGCCGGGCATTCCCCCGCGACGCGCCGCGCGCCTGGGAACTGCAAGGAGGTGCCCGTGAGTGTTGAGTCCTCTTGTTCGAAGACGCTGGCATGGTCGCCTGGGTCGGGTGGAAGTGGTGGGAGGTTTGCGGCGGGGCCATTGCCTTTGCCTGTCTCGTCTTTCCCTTTCCCTTTGTATTTGGCCTTGGACTGTCTGAATGTTCCGCTGACACTGCGCGAGCTCTGGGGCCACCCGTTCTCGAGGATGGCACACTGCAACTGGTAGCCAATGACCACCCGCACCGTGACTCCTTCCTCCATTGCGGGGAGAAGGGCGCGTATGATGTCCACCGTCTGCGCTGCTTCCAGTAGGTCGGCGTATCCTGCGCGTAGCTTGGATGTGACCGCCAGGGAAGCGTTGTCGACCAGTAGAAACCGGTGCCGCTCTTCTGGGGGTTGCTTGCCTGGGCCCAGGTTACTCAGCATCTTGTGCGTGTCGTCGCTGCTGGCGTGGACGGCGCGCGCTAGCTCCTTGAGCCTGTCGTTGTTCCAGGGTCTGAACTCCTGCCATGGTAGACCCCTGACTAGGGGCCTTTGGGTCAGGGGGTGGACCAGTCCGGTTTGCATGGCGCTGTTGTAGAGAACCCAATTGGGCCAGGCCAGCAGCAGGGGGTGCACGGACGTGTGGCCGCCGCCGCGTCTGTGCGTGCCGTTTCTCGCCGGGCGTGGGCGTCGGCGGGGCGAAGTGCCCGACTGCGCAGGAGTCCAAGGGCTTTGTCGGGGACCTGGCCGTCTGCGCTGCCTGCGCCATGATCGCTCTCGGAGCGTGTCCGGCGGGGCTCAGCGGGGCGACGCAGGACGGCGCCGTGCCCACGTCTGCGAGTGCGTTCGGTGCCGCGCGCCCACCGCGCCCACGGCCGCGCGGCGGACGCGGGCGGGGGAACCGCCGGTAACACAAACTGAGCTTTATCACGGCTGATTCGTGCCCCCCAAACGCGTGGTGTAGACGGTCAAACATGGAGAGGCACAGCCCCTGGTCTGCTGCCTGTCTGGAGATGACAGTGGGGGGGAGCTGCCTGGGGTCACCGACCAGCACTAGGTGTCCTCCTGAGCGGATGGCGCTGTCCCAAGACATGGCCGCCATGAGCTCGTGCGCCTGTCCAGCCTCGTCTACGATGAGAAGGGCGACTGGGGCGGCCTTCTTCAGTGCTTCGGCAGACTCGTGCGTTGCGATGACGGTCTTGGCGTCTTTGGACAGCTGGGCCCTGAAGGCAGGGAAGTCCTTGGAAGGTGGTCCGCCTTCGTAGGGGAGCCTGCCGTTGGCCCTCTGGTAGTGTCCTCCTGGGGTGAGCCCTGCCAGCTCCTTCGCAACCTTTAAATCCTTGGCTAGGCGCGCGCTTGGAGGGGAACGCCGAATTGGAGGCCAGCTTGTTCTTTCTATGAGCGGCGAGTAGGGCCAATGCCGGTTGGTCGGCGGCTGCGTTGGATCCTGCGGCCAGGGCAACCGACAAACTGGGGAAGAGCGCGTCTGCCCATGTGTCCATGGTCGCAACCGAGAAGATTGTCTTGCCTGCACCAGGGGGGCCGTTTACGGTCGTCACGTGATGGCGGGTGGAGGCTGCTAGGGCCCTTGTGGCGTCGTGGTTGAGACTGTTGCGCTTGGCGCCGTCCTCCAAGGATTTCTGCGCCGGGAGGTCGCGAGCGCGTTGAAACACCTGACCGGTGGCGCCCTCCACCTGTGCGTCGGTGAAAGGGGAGGCGGCTGTAGGCCCGGCGGGGCGAGTGGGCATCGCAGAGACAGCACCGGGCACAAGTTATTCAGTGATGGGGAGGCGAGCCTCCAGGGTGGCCGTGGCACTCGCCCTGAGAGCCTGCCCGCGCCTGGCGGCGTTGGAAGCGTCGTTCGCGATGGACTTCTCCCCTCTGTCAGCTGTGCGGAAGGTGAGAAGGTAGGTGATTACGTCAAGAGGGGTACCGAAAAGGTCGAAGGGGACCTGCTGCAGCTTGTAGATCTCGGTGATTGCTGCCGAAATCCTCCAAAACTGGATCTCGGAGGGCGCCCGGTCCAACCTATAGTATGGTTCGCCTACGTAGTTGGGTCGGTCGATGCTGTCATCTGCGTGGAAGTCCCCGAACTTACCGGCATTGTAAACGACGATGCATTCGTTGCTGGGGCACCTGGAACCCGGTGGAAGTCCAAACGCCTGGCAGTCGCCAAGTGGGATTGTGCCTCCAAGGTCGGGAGACCATTGTAACTTGACGGCGGCAACTTGGTCCACCGCCGGGCCGGCGAGGCTGAGGAGCGGACGTGCGCGTCCTGTCCCGCGCCCTGGCCTTTGAGGAGGACCCTGAACCCTGAGGGATGCAGTCACTCTTTCCCCCGACAATTAAGGTGGGGAGGCGCTCCTCAGCTGGCATCGATCAAGGATAGCGCACTCTGAGTTCTGGTCGATGGGGGTGACGGATACTCCCAGGGCGCAACTTTGCCTTCTGATGGGGTCTGTCCTGGCCTTGACGGACCCGCCCCAGACGGCCCCAGTCGCCGCCATGCATTCGGTCCAGGCAAGTCTTTCGAGAGCCCGTCCTCTCTGCCATAGCTCCTGCGGCCAGCGAAGTGGGAATGGGGCGGCCTGCGGGACATCTCCTAATGGTACCTGTGTAAACGGAACCGGGCGCTTCCACAGCTGGCGGGGACGGAGCACAGCAGCCTGACAGCATCGGCCGCCGTCATCGCTGGCGACTTCAGTATTACCTTCCGTGCCCCTGGCGGGGGCGCGTCTCCGTAGCCGAAGCCTGTTTCTCCCTCGAGGCGCCTCCGTGCGCG
This sequence comes from Prorocentrum cordatum, assembly GCA_963575745.1. Taxonomy (NCBI): domain Eukaryota; class Dinophyceae; order Prorocentrales; family Prorocentraceae; genus Prorocentrum; species Prorocentrum cordatum. The sequence goes on from CAUYUJ010017419.1 coordinate 64,128, forward strand.
GTCTATCCGTGGAATCCTGGGACGATACCCTGCTAGAGGCGTTGGGCAAGTCCTCTCCTTCGGGGCGTCTGGGTTAGTGGCGGTGGGGCGGCCGGGGGCGCCTCTGTCACGGGGCCCTTCCGTCGGTCTCGTGCCTGGTCCCCCATGCACTGGCTCGCCTCGACTGCTGGCGAGGTCGTGTTCCCGGGGAATGGGCGGTGTCTGCGGGGGTGGCAAAGTCGAACGCGTCGCCCCTGAAAGGGAAGTTGAGAGGTGCGTGGCCCCAGTCCTCCGGGAAGAACCAACCGGGGAGAAAAGCCAGCCCGCGCTCCTTCTCGGGCGCCGTTGGCTTCCACCCGGGCCATGAGAACCTCTTGATGTCGCGGCCGTGGGTGTGGTCATATCTCCCTCCATTAGTCAAGGTCCACAGGCTACCCGCGGTGGTGAATTCCTGAGGGTCGGGCCATCCGTTCGCCCACTGCCTGGTGCCTTCGTTCCAGTGGTCCCACTGGAGCAACTGCCCCTTCCCGTCGCAGTGCTTCTGACAAAGCTCACGCCACCAGCACCGCTCGCCGTTGAAATATGCCCATCGCAGCCAGGGGCACTCGCGCGCACGGAGAGGGAGGAGGCCGTCGGTCAGTGGGGGGCCCTCTGGGCGGCATGCCTTGCAGGCTGGCCAGCGAGCTAGTGGCCCTTGATTGCTTTTGCGTCTGCCCATCCTCCAGGGTCGCAGCTAACCGCCGCTGAGAATGATCTGGAAAGCCGGGGCGCCGCGGCCCGCTGCTGGGGGGCCTCGGCGGGCGGGGCGATCGATCGATCAGTGGCCAGGGGCGGAAGGGGGATGGGGGAGGGGGAGAGGGGGGATTTTCCAAGCAGAAGGCGGCGGCGGCACAACTCGTTGGGTCGCAAAGGTCGATGTCTAGACCTTCCACGATTGGGAAGCGGGCAGGGAGGGCGCTGTGGGCCCCTGCCCACTGCACGTCAGCGTGGACGGCGGCGTCGCCGGCGTTGCGCAACGCAACCGCCAAGAACACCCCCTGGGTGGCGAGGCTGTCTGCTGCTTTATTAAGGCGGCGCCTCGCAGCCTGCCAGGAAAGCACCCAGCCGATGCTCTTTGCCTGGGCGAGTGCGCTCTCCATTCGCTGGGCCAGGTGTAGCCCCCTGCACCTGGCTGCGCCGGCACCGCATCGGATGGCTGCGAGGTTGTCGCCGACAACCCTGGCGGCCCGCAAGGGCCCACTGAGGTGGGGGAGGGGTGCGAGGCCCGCGCGGCAGCCAGCAATCTCGGCCATCTGCGCACTGCTGCATCCGGGGAGCGCTACAATGGCAACAGCCACTATCCTGGGGGTGCCTGTCGCTGGGTCGTGGGGCCACATGATTATGCCAGCGCCTGAGACCCTGGTGCAACCGTCGGTCTTCCGGGCGCCGCCGTCGAAGGTGACCTCGCAGGGCCGCTGGGTCTGTCGGTGTCTGGGAAGGGGGAGCTCCGGGCGGTTACTTCGATTCCCGGGTCGAGGTCGGCGTTCGCCGTCAGTGTTGTGGCGTGCGCGCGGCACTCCCGGCAGCATGCTGAAGTCCAGCTGGCCGTGGGATTGTTGTCAGTCCTGGGGCAGGGGAAGCAGCCCCGGCCGGGCAACATCCATCCCGCGCGCATCTGGCTGGCCTGGATTACTGATAGCTTGTCTCCTGCTCGGCAGTGGCCGGTGACGACCGGGGGCCTGCTCACCTCGCCTCCTGCGCGTCGCGCGTGGCGGGTCATGCGTGGCCCGGCGGCTCCGCATATGGCCCTGTCCCGGATTGGGAGCGGGTGGCGCGTGAGGCAAGAATCTTGCATGATTGCCCAGACGGCCGTCTCGCCCGGGTTGCCGCGCCTCGGTGGTTCGTCGCCGTCGCGGTCGCTATCGTCGCCGTCGCCTTGCTGATCGGTGTCCGCGGCGACGACGCCCTGGAGGATGAGTCTCGACGCGTCACTGGCGTCGAGGGGAGTGGAGGTTAGGTTGACACAGCATCTGAAGGAAATCTGGTGAAGGACCTTCGCGAGGAGGGGCTGGCGGCCACCGCTGCAGGCGATGGCCAGGGCCAAGGATTCAGGATGGTCCGGGCCCCGGGCGGCGTTCCAAGCCAGGGCGGCGGCTGGGCACCAATGCCGCGCGTGTTCTGTCGACGCCTCCCCGAGCCCGCACAGAGGGCGCTGACCGTATGGGCCCGCTCTGGCGGGGGCACGCAGGCTGTCCTGGGTCTGGGCGCAAGCTTCCGCATTGCCCCAGAGCGCGAGGGGCAGGGCGTTGGGGTCGAGCAGCTGCCAGAGCGCAGAGGCGCGCGGGCCGGGGCCCGCGCGCCCAGCGCACCAGGCGTCGCCTTCGTCGCCGGGCCCGGCTGATGCAGACGTCGTACTTGGCGTGAGCCCCGTAGGGGCATTGCTGCGGCCGTCGCTCGGCCGCTCCTCGCCGTCTCGCGGAGCCTGGTAGGCCTTTGCAGAGTATGCGGATGACGTGGTGAGCTTCTGTGAAGGACGCGCAGTGGCGAAGCAGGCCCCGCCCTTCTCCGTTCGAGGGGCGCCGCCTTCTCTTTTGATTGGTTTCCTTGAGCCACTCGGCGAGGAGAGGGCAGTGCATATGTGGGGATGCCCACTTGCCTGCTGTTCGTGGTAAATCGTAGAATCAAGTTGTGAGGGGTTCGTATGTCTGCGGTAGTGATGCTGGTGCTAGTATACAACATAGTTGCTATGATGTGGTGTCGTCGTGATGCTGGTATTGATGGTGGTGCTGTGCATTGTATGTGATGTAATTATGATGATGGCGATTGTGTCAAAGGCGGTGATGGCAATAATGACTACGGACAGGCTTTGCCCTAGCTGCCGGCATGGGGCGTGTCAGCGGGTAAATCCCAATCCCATTCACTCCCTGCCTTTCCCCTCCGCCCCCGCCCCCAGTCCCCCGACAGACCCAGAGGAGGCCCTCAAGAGGCCCGAAGACGCCTCCAAGAAGGCCCCAAGATGGCCCAAGAGGCGCCCAAGACGGCCCAAGAAGGCCCCAATACGGCCCCAAGAGGGGCCCAAGAGAAGCCTGCCACGAGAAACACCCGCGGGACGATCCACGTAGCCGCACGCACTAGTAGGCACTAGTACTGGGGGGGGGGGGGGGCTGACGGCAGAGGGCGAAGCCCATAAGACATCTGGCAACGAGCGGTTGAGACACGAAAGATAAGTGACAATTACAATGTTCTGACACAATTGGGCAACGAACGGTAGGTGTCATTGGTCATTTTTTGTACTTCTCAGCTATGGTTTCATCCCGACACACAAACTCAGACGTGTGACTGTGACGTGCACTCTCCCCAGCTCCTCCCTCCTCCCTCCTCCCTCCCCTTTCCTGGTGGCCAGCAGAGGGGCCATCTGCTGGCTCTGAAACGATGCAAGACCGATCGCTACCCGCAACAGCGGCCAGTCAACAGCATCGAACTTCGTCGAACAGCAGAGCACTGCATCAAAATCAACGCGTGAAAAAAGAGCTGGTGCTCTTGGCACTCGTCCTCTCTGGTTTGTGATCGTCGAATGGCGCGCGCTCCCTATAGAGCGCGCCCAACTCGGACTGCTTGATCGCCACCTCCTCGGGGATGTCCGCCAAGTAGGGCATCTTGAAGACGTGCACGCAACCGAAGGGGTCCTCCAGTTCCTCGGTGCGGTACTCGATGCGGTGGGTGGCGACCAAAGGCTGTTTACCATTTTTCTGTTTCTCCTGCACCTTCGACGGCTCCCCGCATTCCGAAACTGAGCTCTTTGAGGGAGGCAGGGGCGGTATGAGGAACGCCACGCAGCAGTCCGACCTGCCGCTGTCGATGTAGAGCTTGCCGTCGATGTCGAAACTCTCGTCACCTTCAGTCTCCGCGACGATCTGCACGGCGGTGGCCTTGCCGAGAAGCTGCGCGGCTGCCTCTTCCACCACGCGCCCGAAGAAAGTGAGCTTACAAGTTCCAGCGCCCGCCGCGCGCTGCAACGTGATCTTCGGGTTCTCTGGGTCCACCTCGAAATCGCGCGTGATGAGGAGATTCGATGGGTCCACGTTGTCCGCATCGTAGTCGATGGCGGCTCTCTTCATGAGAAGGGTTTGGATGGTGCTCATCAGGTAGCGCTTCACGATGTTCTGCTTGCCGATCGGCGATGCGGATTCTGCCTTCTCCTGCGCCGAGATCTCTTTGCGCCACTGGGTCAGCGGCGCTGGCCCGAACTTTGATCTCGCCGCCAGGAAGATCGCCAGTCGAAACCATCTGCACGTCCTGCCCCTGCCGCTCCGCGGCCTGCGGCAGGTGTTGACCTTTCATACCAGCCACAACCGAGCCGAGAGGGTCTGCTAGCTTAGCGCACGCATCAAGGGACAACGGGTTTTGCTTCGCGAACTGTTCGACGACGTCGGCCACCGCCTTCTGGCGCTGCGTAGGGAACGCGTCGATGTTGCCACTGATCTTCCAGCCTGGCGGCATCTGGATACCGTGCTCCTTGATGGTGCACAGAAACTTCGCGTGAGACTTCGACATCAACACCTCATAGAGCTTGTCCTTGCTCTGCTGAAAGCCGATGCCATCGTGAGTCTTGCAGTGCGCGTTGAACTCCAGACACTTCTGGTAGACTCGCTGCCAGAAAGCAGGGAAGCTCATGCCTGTCGCCCTCTGGATCCCGTTCAAAACAAAGACGTGGCCACCAGTCGCATTCCGAACGGCCTCGTTCGTCAAGTCGGTGAGAGCGATGATGTTGTCGGTCATCTGGTGCACGAACAAAGGTAATTACGGTCTCGACGTAGTAGCAGGCCCCTCCCTGACGTTGCAATTCTGCCCCCCCCAGTGTCTTCAAGCAGTGCGCGAGCAAGTCAACACGCATGACCAGTATGGAGTTCTGGTCTATGTTGAGCTTCATGATGTCTTCGAAGGGCGTGCCAGAGAGAAGCGGCATGTTGTCGCTATTCACCGTCGCCTGGATGAGCTCGGCCACGTCGTCGAAGGGTCTCGGGAGTTTCTCCGAGACAGCCTCGGTCAGAACCTTGACGAGGAAAGCGCACGCGTTGTCCTCGGTATCGAACGCACCTCCGATCGTCACGACGTGCTGGAGCAGCGCCATCATAGCGGAGTTCATCACACCGCCAGACAATATATTGGCCGCGACGGGGACGGCGCGAGGGTTAGATTGCTGGAGGATGCCGAGCAGCGTCGCCGCAGGCTTGCTCAGCTCGCCGATCTTCTGTTGCAGCTGGGCAACCGACATGGTCGCGTCGATGTCGCCGTCGTCGTCGTCGGCAGATGCGGCCACGACGAAGTCCTCATCGCAATCGCTCGGTCTCGCAGTGAGCTTTGCGTCCTTTTACAGCAGCACTTTGAACATCTGCCTCAGCTTGATCCAACCCCTGACCTCCGTCAGCACATCCTTCGACCCGAGCTTCAGGCGCGCCACATCAGTTGCTGCCGCATACAGCGTGATCTTCCAGAATGCTTCGATCTTGGCCGACTGCCTTCCACTCTCGTCGACCTTCGCGAGGTACGCGAAGGTGGCGCACATGTCATCGGCGAATGTGCCTGTGGCGTCGACGTCGGCGTCGACACCTACGTCTCGCCCTGCAACCGCATCTGATGCACCCTCCCCGCCGTCACACAGCGGAAGGGGCTCAGGGGCAGATCCATTGGCTGGGCCTTTGCCGCGCCCCTTGCCTCGACCACGACTGGCAGCGGCGGCGCGACCTCCGCGCCCCCGAGGGCGTTTTGCCTGGGGCGCCTCCTCCTGCTCATCGCCGCCGCGTGCCTCCGCTGCCTTGCGCTTCGTGGCAATATGCATCCGCTGCTTGATCGCTGCCTTTTTCGCTGCCAACTTCTGGGCGTCGCACAGCTTCGAGTCTGTGCCGATCTCATCCAACAAGCCCTTCAAGCTGGCCTCATTGACCCCTACCAGTAGTGGAAGGCCATCAGGGGCGAGCTTGCATTTGCCCCAAGCAGTGCTGTCACCCTCGTAGCGCTTCGCCTTCGGGAGCATAAGGAGAACGATGTCGACGATCAGCGTCGGCTTCTGCTTGAAGATCCGCATCGCCGTAGCTGCAAGGTTGAAGACGGTGTGAATGTGGCCAAGCGGCATGCGGGTGAAGTCGACCTCGTTCTGGATCTTGTAGTCGAGCTCCTCCCAGATAGACTTGCCAGCAAACTCGTGCCGAACTCCAGGAAGGTAGGGGTGCACGGCATCCTCGTCGTGATAGGTCGTCGTGGCAGCATTGTAGAAGTATTGGCAATCACGATAGTTGTTCGGCGTGGCATTGGCGATTTCCCAACGTTTCTCCCTCCGCGCCTTCTGCCCGAGACCAGAGTACGTCCAGCTCGATGCCTGAGCTTTCTTGTTGAACGCCGCCTCCACGGCCGATGTGCTTCTTCAGATCTCTGACGGCGTGATGTCAGTGCGATTCGCATTGGTCTTGTTTCCGAGCTCTCTCAGGAAGACCAAGCACTCGGGGCGTTGGTAGATGCCCCTGCGGTAGAGCTTGCAGTGGCGCATGCCCTCTTGGATGCTCAGCTGGACGGAGCGGGTTTTCCGACCCTTGTCGGTAAGCCGCGCGCGCTTCAGCCCGCCCAGGAGCGTCGCGCTAGGAATTGCACTGAGCCTATCACTATTGTTGGCGTCTTCGTCTTGCATGAGCCAAGCCGACTTTGTATCCAAGACCCCGACGCTCTCCACCGACTTTTGGCGATCGATGAGCGATCCGATCTCGCCCCTGTCGTTGAAGCAATTTCGATGGACGCGAAAGCGTCCACTCGAATCCAAATGCTGCAAGTGGTAGTCTGCGTCGATGCAGGAGTCCTGGTCGATGAGGCTGGCGTACTCCTTGTCGCTCTTGTTGGGCCCGTACTTGTCAGCGATTGTCCGATCAGTGCTTCGGGGGGTGGAAGCCTGCACATCGATGCCGAGCTCGGCGAGTGCCTGGTCGACCTCCGCTGCGCCGCCCCCCTTGCCGCGGCGCGCCATGCTGCTTGGACGTCGGCAAAACCAGGCGGCCAAAGGTTGGGCGCGCGGCGCGCGCCGACGAGGACAAATCCTCAAATCCACCCGGCGTGGACGAGCCAAAATGGCTATGGTCACGGAGGAGGATGGGGAGGAGGACGCGCATTCAGCATGAGGGAGCGTCAGCATATGTCAGTTATGCATCAGCGGCTGGTTCCACTAGGGGCTCTCGGGCGGCAGTTGCTTCTTGCGCAATTCGAACTAGAACTGCGTAATTCCCCACCCGCCCATACTTATCACCCAGGGCCATCGGGGGCCGCATGGGTCGGGGGTCACAGGGGCCACAAGGGGGCCACAGGGGTGCCACAGGAGGCCGTGGGGGCCGCAGGAGGCCGTAGGGGGCCGTAGGGGGCCGTAAGGGGCCGTAGGGGGCCGTAGGGGACAGGGCCCGCTGGCAATTGGCCCGCTACTGCCGAGGATTTCTGTTGGGGTCCTCCCTGATGTCTTGTCCTTGAGCCAAAATGGTTACAGGGGGAGCACCCTTGCGTTCGGTTTCACTTTTATTTTTGCTTTCCATGGGAGGCGGACCAGGGCCCATTGCGATAACCCCAAAACGAAAAATTGCCTTCGGGCCCCTGGAGGGGGAACGTGGAGAAAGGGAGGGGGGACGCAGGAGCGCCACTCTCATTGTGCGGCCAAGCCTCAGGTGGACCGCCCCCCCCCTCCACGCGTCACGCTGCCTTGCGCCCTGGCGCTGGGCAGAACCGTGACGGGACGAGCCCCCGCCCCCGCCCCATACAAGGTGTCAGACCTTGGCGGCGGAGGAATGGAGGAGGAAGGGGGGGAGGAAATGAGGGAAGCGGGAGGAGGAGGAGGGGGGAATGAAGGGACGAGGGCTCGATGCTGGACGTTGCGTTTTAAGGCTATCTTCAAACGAGTTTGATGCTAGCCATTGTTTTCCAAGCCCATCTTCAAACAGACCCCCTCTTGTTTGAAGATGCTTTTCAAATCAAGCATCTAGCTTCAAACTCGTTTGAAGCTGTTTTTTTTCTCGGGGCGCCGCCAGCAGCAGTTGGCAACGTTCGTCTGCCGCGGGCGGAGCGAAAAACTCGCTCAGTGTCTGCGCCTCGCGCCAACTACACAACCCTGTCGGCGCAAACAGGGCAAGTGAACGCATTGCGTTCGAAATAGATACGCCCAGGATCGACCACTCGACAGCGCTCTATGTGCCAGGGCGCGGTGCAAATTACGCAGCCATGCAGATGAAGTCCTTCAACTTTCCGCAGCATCTCGGAGTGCTCTGGCAGGCCGACCGCAACCGCGGCACTGCAGATGATGCACTGTTCGTACGACGCTGGGTCCTGTGGCCCAGAAAAATGCTGGAGGCGCAGCCGACGCTGCTTCTGCAAGCACCACTGCGGCATGTCCAGCCGTTCGCCAGGCTTCCCCTTTGAGCACACCTGCCCGGCGTCCTTAATTGGGTAGCTCCAGCCCTCAGCCGCGGGAAAGAAAGCAGGCTTGTCCTTGGCGTAATGCAACGCCACGATGCGGCCACGATGGTCGATGGTGAGCACCCGCCCCCCGAAGATGGCACCATTCCTCCAATGCACAAAAGATGTTGTATCGGCTTTGGTAACTAACGAGATATTGCCATTCACCAGCTCGGCATCGGCTTGAGAGGCTGCCTTCGCATCTGCATGTCTGAGAAGTTCTCTTCTGCTTCTCGTGGCATCACGCGCCTGTGCGAGAATATCGCGCCACTGCTCGACAGCGCCCAAGTCGGTGATATCATAGATCGGCTTAGGCCCTAGTGGCCCCATAGCTGCACCATCGCCGAAATCACAATGGCCATCGTCATCACTTCCAGAACGATCTCCAACCTCATGGCCATCAGAGTCGTAGTGCTGCTCCTCGGGGTCGGCGATCGTGGCAACGTCGTCTCCGAGTGCCAGCTCGTCCTCGTCAATGTAAGCCTCTAGCATCGACCCCAAATCCTCGAAGGTAAGATCCTCGCAGCCCCCGTCGGCGCCAGCGTCACCAAGGTCACCACTAGCGTCGTCCCCATCGGCGCCTGCGTGCCCACCTGATGAAACATGCGCTAGAATTGCATGGCACACCAAACCAACTAACCACGATAATTGCAATATATTGGAGGAGGGGGGAGGAAGGGGGTGGGAGAGCGCACGCTTCCAGTGTGTCTCTCAGTCGGCCCAGGGTCCCCAAGTCCAATCAGTCCAGGAGTCCAGGAGGGGTGAAAGTCGGCACCACAGGAAGGGGGATGGGAGGAATAGGTGAAGGAGGAATAAGGAGGAGGATGAGGAGGGTAAGTAGGAGGATGAGTTGCCCCCCCTTGCAATTATTGAAGTTAGTTGGTTAAGGTGTTGTGTGTGCCAGCATTCGAGCATCTGCTGTGCCTCCCTCGCCGGTTGCCAGACTGCGCGGCGGTCGCTGCGCTCTGGTCGGCCTGATCTCGATTCCCTGCTCCGACGCGGCCTCGTAGTAACCAGTGCCCAGGACAGGCCATGCGCAGGGTGCCCTATACAACTTGATGGCCGCACGAGGCCGCCTCTCGGCAGTGATGGCGAACATGGCGCAGCCGTCGGATATGAAGTTCGTCAGCGCGTCGATGGCAAAGGGCTGATGCAAGGTCACACAGCGCCGCGTGTCGTCGCCATCTATGCGGGTAGTTGTACACCGAGCGACGTAGACATTTCGGTAATAAGACCACGTCATGACAAAAGAATTCCTGCTGTCTGTTGTCGGGTCGTCGAACGACCAAGCAAACCCAGCACCTTGCCAGTAGTGATCGAATATAGACCAAGCGTAAGGCGCTGCCAGCACGTTCTCGAGGGGTCGACAGTAACCACAGACTGGCGCTGCACACTTGCGCGGCTGCGGCGTGTCAACGACTGGCATGAAGCGAGTGTGGTGATCGCGCGATTGAAACTCGGCCTGCACGAGCGCATGCAAGCTCTCGCACTCGCTGGCTGAAATCGGGTCACCTTTCTTAATGACAACACGATCGCTAATGAGGGTATGGCTCGACCGAGGTGCCAACCTGCACATGTGCTGTAGCAGTGACGCTAACCCCTCGAGCTCTTGATTGTCAAGTGGGATTTTGGCCCTGAGGAACAGCAGCGCCCCGTACAACCCCACTGGTACACATCCCGTTGATTGGACGAGTTCAAAGTCGGACCTGTAGAAGTGCTTGTACTTGACCGCTATATCGCTGTCGGGCCGCCCAACGCAGCAATCATCAAGGTCAAGCAATTCCGAGGCAATGTCTTTCCGCACATCGCGTGGCTCTCTAGGGTCGCCCTCGAGGAGATTCAACAGCTTCAGCGGCACGCTCCGCGTTCTGCGCAGTATCCTGACGCTGAAGGCCGTCGCGACCAAAAGAAGTAAAGACATGATCAGATCCCGGGCCTTCAGATGCAATTCTTCAGGAAGTAACTCGAACACCAGCCCCCACTCCTTGACGTCGTGCTCAGTAGAAGGCAACAACTGCTCATTGAGAGAATTCCACATCGACTGGGCTTCTGTGCAAACGAGCCTCGACATGGCAGTAGGTCCCAAATATGTTTCACCCTTGGCACTCGCATCTGTTGTTCTCTGGTTTTGCTCCTTCACGGCTTTCTGCCCCCATGTCAGTAGTCGATGCAAAACTCGCTTGGCGTTGCTGGAAATAACGACGATAGCTTTGAACTTCGAAGAGGACGCAGCCTGCGCAGCCAGAATCCTGTAATTCTTCTGGTCGGTCTGGAAAGCAACGCCCTCGTCTTCGCCAGGGTCAGTCTTCTTCTTCCGCGCCAATGCTTTCTCAGCTGCCTTGATCTTTCTCTCGAAAACCTCCTCGAAGACTGGCTGTATATGTGGCATCGCCCACTTCAACAAAGATTCAATATCATCGACCGACCCCCATCGTCCACGCAACACCCTCCCAGGCTTTCGCTTGAACGCAGCTTTGATAACCGAAGGGATCTCATCCGAGTTGTCAGCGCACTGGCGAATGGCGCTCGCAATCCCCGTAGATCGCCAAACGTTGGAGACCGTAGCGAGGGCTGACACATACTTTTGGCTGTGTTGCAAGGCTTCGTCCAAGTCGCTCTCCAAGTATCGTAGCACATCCTTACAAATCAAGTGAACGCCATGAAAAATGCAAGTAAAAAGCCCCACGGCAACGTTGCGGTGGCCCTTGACCTCGGCAACCACACGCTTGATGCTCGCAATGTTCTCACCGCCAACATCGGCTCCAAAACAGGTGTTCATGCGCGTTGGCGCATCTGCAGACTCGGCCACCCGCTGGCGCCACGTTGGGCACCTCGTGGATTCGAGGTCGCGAAGGAGGAGCCCGTGATGCTCATCAGCACTACCACGCAATACCTTCTGCAAATCGCCAGCCATCTTCGTCGACCACGCGTCGATGTTCCCATCGAGGTTGAAGCTGGCGCGCGCTGCGACAATGGAGCTGACGATTGACATATGGACCTTGGGAAGTGGCGCGCAATCCAGCTGCAGTGCATTCGTGCGTGGCTATAGCGGCCCAGACAACATGGGGCAACAAACGTGGGCCGAATGTGCAAAGAACACCTCATATGAGATATCATTATGATATCTCATATGAGGTGTTCGAGCCTGCTTAAGCCACACACACAATGGACTGCAACCTGATTGCAACGTCTAGCCTTGCTGTTGTCGACGAGCTCGTGCGAAGTAGCGTCGGATGATATCAAATGCACCTCGCAGATATCGTTGGTGCGTCCCTCTTTAGCCGCGAAGTAAATCATATGGTTCCGTACTCTCTTTGCCACTGAGACCATGGGCTCGAATCTCGCGATCGTCTTGGGGTCGGCGACGTTCCCATGCAACTCACCAGCAGCTACCATTTGCAATGTGCCAATCTGTGAGCACTGGGCGGAATGTCGCTTGCGTGCCAACGTATAGCCAGCATGCACCCCTACGCGTGAGAACGCCCCAGTGCGGAATTGCACCTCTTTCCTGATACCAGCCAGCTGGAGTTCCGCACGGTGCCTAGCAATTCGCTCCACCCCCACGTCGCTCTCTACCGCCAGTCTCCGTCGTTTCTCTAGCCTGAGTTCGGCCTCCAACGCCTGGATCGCGCAATCGCGCTGCACTAACATATCGCAGACCTCCGTCTTAGTGAAGTTGTCGTCATAAAACGCAACTGATTCAGCGTCGAAGGGTACAGCGGCCTCGGCGGCGTCCGTGGACCGCGCCGTGGCAGCATCACATCTGGGAGCGCCAGCAGCCTCCGCCAATGCACCAGGTGGTACGACAGCCATCATCACCCCCCCTACGTCAGTGGCCGATATGCTCATTGAAGCGAACGTCGCGAGAACACCAGGCAACAACAACCACTTGAAATGTGTGCGGGTCGCCCATGGCAAGCCATTATCGTAAATTCCTTCTGGGCGGGCACATCGGTGTATAACATAATCGCGTAGCCTCGGTACCATTGAAATCACTAGTTTGTTCTTGTCTGGATTTTGGTCTTCGTCCACAAGAGCTAAAATCAATCTGGCTGCTTCTCTGTATGTCATGGCCCCTGAAGCGAGACTGCGGCTGATTCTGCATGTGCGCAGCGCAGAAATGACACGCGGCACCGCCGCCATCCATCTCGAGCCAAAATGGCTATGGGTCGGAACGCGATGAGGAGGGCGAGGATGAGAGGAGGACGACACGGAGGGGCAGGAGGATAACGAGGATGATAAGGATAAATATGGAGGAATAGGAGGAGGAGGAAGAAAGAGAAGGAGGACGAGGACGAGGAAGCCTGGGGGGAGGGTGACACGGACGAGGACAAGGAGGAGGGGAGACGCGGCGCCTCAGTAGGGATATCAGGAAAAGCAGCGTCAGCTGCCCCCGACTCGCACTTGCTGCGTTGTTTAAGTCCCCTCTCGCAGCTCGGGATCAACACTTTGTTCGGCTGGGGGAAATTGTTGCTGGCAAGGCCAGGTGACATGTAAAAACAAAAACGAACGCTTATCATGAATCAGTATTATTTCGCCATTGGCAGGGTTATGTTTAAAAACCTGGCCGCAAATTGGGAGACTAAGCTTCGTCCAGGGTTTGCTGAATTCCATTCCAACGCGCCTCTGGAATATAAAATTAAACCTCGCGCGCTGTGCAAAGACCAACGTAATGCGCGCCTGGCTGGGCCATAACATAAGCTAACCTGAGGAGGCCCTTGGACCTGCATGTGGGGTTCGCCTCCAAACTTGATGTTACTATCTCCCATGGGAAAAAGCCAAAGTGGGGATCCTCAGTGCATATGTGCCCATGCTGCGGCGTAGAACACTTCCCCGAGGTGCTTTCCTGCCGATAGCTCGGGTCGCTCACATGCGCGATTGAACGCTAGCGCAGCTTTGCGTGCCGTGATGACACTGGGTCTGGGCCTGGGCGTCTCTGGTTGCTGCGCGCCTTCGGATGCCCACTTAAGTAATTTGTTCCGCTGGCTCCCGGCGCGCTTCCTGGCTGGCTTGGGCCCCCAGAAGCCATTCAGGGCGCGTGCTCTGGCTGCGACGGACAGCGCCATAGCTACTGGGCACCGTGGGGCGCCAGGCGCTTGGAAGCGCATGCCGAACCCCGTGGGGATGTAGTTTGGGATCCACGACGCTGCGGCGAGCCCAAACGCGACCCTGAGCTGCGCGCGAAGTGCGCGCTCTTGCACGACATCGGGGGCGGCGCAGTGAGCGGCGCAGGGGGCAACGGAGACCAGGCAGGAGTTCCACGCCGCGGCGGTGCGGGCGGGGGACATCTTAGCTAGGTGGAGGGCCATGGCTCTGTCTCTCATCTTGGGGATGGGGCTGCTCCCATGCCCCTCTTGTGAGGGCGTCCGCTTGCGCCTTAGTGAGCTGCTCACCACTGGGGGGGGGGGTGTCCTCCGCTGCGCGCGAGGCCACCACGGCGCCGAGGCGTGGCCACTGGTCCCGCACGGAGGAACTCCCGAAAGGGGTGTAGTCCATGAGGTTGCGCCACCATTCGTGGCGACCTGCGGGGACAAGGGCTGTTTTGAAAGTACAACTGCACGGGCGCTGCAATGGGATGCATGAGTCGCTGGCCTGCTGACCCACGCCCCCCGTGAGGAGGGCCAGAATAAGTCCGCCTGGAAACCCGGTGATCAGGACACTGTCCCCGTCTTGCTCAAAGTGGACTGGGGCCTCCTCGGGGGCCTCCCTGAAGGCTTCTGAGTCTGTGGTCCGGATACCTCTGCGCCGGTGCGCTTCGATTAGGAGACCGGCGGCGCGCGCTGCCCAGGGAAGGGCAATGGCGGCGCGCAGCGTCTGCTTCGTTGAGCTCGGCAGCGCTGCTAGGTCATCGACGCATGCGGGGTCGTCGTCGACGGTAATGTTGGAGAGAGCGGAAACGAGAGGGTCGTAGCCCATGCAACACAGGAAGGGGGGAGGCGGTACCTCCCATCCCAACGGACCGGAGGAGGCGTCGCTCTGGCCCCTTGTACTGTTCTTTGCAGGACTGTACCTTTCGCCCGCTGATGAGGGAGTTCAGGGCGCGCAGGAACCAGGGGGGCAACTTCCATTCGTGAAGGAGGCTTCCCATCCACTGCGAGGAGATGATTTCAAAGGCTTTGTTTTGACCGCAGAAGATGGCAGCTGTGTTCGGGGCCGCTCCGACTCGTGAGTCTGCCGTGTCGATGTACCTCTCTACGGTGTCCGCGTGCCTGCCAAGCACGGCCCGCCAGGCAAGGCCAGGGTCGGGGGGGGGTTGGGGCCTGCCCCCAGGTGGCTGGTAACCTTGGCGGTGTTGGGCCCGCATTACCTTTCTTTTTTGGCGGCCTGGTTGGGGATCAGGAGCGGATCCACTGCTGGGCCTATCAGATCGGCAAGGGTGGCTCCACAAATTCGTCGAAGGCACGACGGCAGCTGGAGTGGTCTCGTGTCGTTGGGGCTCTCCGCGCCGGCCTTCTTGCCAATCCACACTAGTAGGTCGACTGATGGGCCCACCACGGCGTCCAGGAAGGTAGGGTTGAGCTCCGCGGCGTGTCAGGCCTGTGCCATGAGGCAGGCGACGAAACTGGCTCCAGGGTAGTAGGCCTCGTAGGGTTCCCCGTCTATCCCCGGAGCGTTTCCGATGGGGGTGAGGACGAGGGAGGCAATCCTGCTCCACCTGGGCTGGGGTCTGTTGGGGACGTTGATGCCGGGGTGCTGAAGGAAGTAGTGGTCAAGGAGGCGTCAGGCGGAACCTGGGAGGGGGGGCGCGGTGTGCCAGATCGCACTGCGGCTGTCCCACAGGACGCGGTCGACCTGCTCAGGCCTATCGTGCCAAGAGCCTGTGGTGTCACGAACTACGAGGATGGCGTGGGTCTTCTTGTAGATTTCTCTTCCAGTCCTGTAGTGGGCGGCCAGGGGGGCCCGCTCCGCGCCCGGTCCCCTTCTGGGCTGGTGTTAGTCTGGCCGCCCTCCTCTGCGCTGCTTCTGCGTCCCACTTTCGGAACCAGCCGCCGGCTGCAACCGTACTCATGTAGCCACGCAGCCAGGGTGCCCACCGGGCGTGTTGGTCGGCCCAGCATCTTTTCCACCAGTCCTGCAAGGCGGCGGATAGCGCGTGTCTCCCGAAGCGCATCAGGGTAGGGAGAACGGGCGGGATGGGATCTGCGCTGTCCTCAAAGAGTCTGGGGTGGTTGAGGGCCAGGCGCGTGTCGTCGGCGATGATTTCACTGTCGTCATTGTCGACATGTCTGTCCGGGAACCCCCCATGGCTCGCGGGTCTGACCCAGTCCACCGGCTGGATAAGTCCTGTGAGGTTGACGGGGGGAACCTCGAAGGTGAGTTCCAGGTAGGAGAACTGTTTTACAAGCGGACACGACTGCCAACCAACCACATCCACTGCAAACGCAAACTTGGGCAACTATTGCGCCCAACATCCGGAAACCCGGGGAAACAAGCGCGAACAAACCGTGCACTACCACGAACCCACACACGCTTGCAACAGAGCGCTGCCAGCAGCCACGCGGCAAGGTGAATTAGAAATTAAGCTGGTGGGGTTACGCGAAGCGTGGAACATTCACAGAGCGCTCCCAGAGCGCCCCCGCTCAGAGGAGTGCACCCAGCGCGATCCGAATGCGCCGCATTGCGCTCGTATGGGGCGCACCCAGGGACAGGGAACGCTCACAGGGCGCTGCCAGTGAGCTCCCAGGAAACGTGCCCAGAGCGCTGCCAGGGCGCTTCCACGGCGTTCCCAAGGAACGCTCCCAGTGCGCTCCAGCGCTTCCAGGGCGGCCACAAGTAACGCCCCCAGTGCGCTCCAAATGCGCTCCCAGGGCGCCCCTGTGGCATATAGTACCCTGAAGGGCGCTCCCGATGCACCCCGAGGAACCCCCCCAGTATGACCCCAGCGCGCCCTCCCTCCAACGTGATCCCAATGCACCTCAGGGAGCGTTCCCACTGCGCCCCCAGCGCCTCCCCCAGCGCGGTACAAATGCGTTTCAGGGAGCGTACCCAGGGCGCGCAGGGAGCGCTCCCAGAACGTTTGCAGGGAGCGCGCCCAGTGCGCTCTCAAGGGTAGAATGGCATGCGCCTTCCCCTCCACCTGTTGCTCCCTTCCTCCCCGCCCAATTGCGCCGTTGGTTGCGCTTCCCTCCGCCCTGTTGCGCCCCCCTCCCCCCGGCGCTCCCGCTCGAACGTTACGCGGTTGCGGTTGCGACAACCCCATGCAACTCCTTCCGGGGTACCAGAATCACGTCCTCGTCAACAACAATGATTACCCCAGCGCGGCCCTACCAAAAAGTTGGAGTCCCTAGGAGAGCAGCATTAGTTGCTATGCTGTGCTCTGCTATGATATGGTATACCACGATATGCTGCGCAATGCTGTGATATGCTATGCTATGATGCGCTATGCTATGATGTGATATGATAAGCTATGGTATGCTAATTATGCTAGGCTATGCTGCGCTGTGCTATGCTGTGCTGTGCTGCGCTATGATATGCTATGCTGTGATATGCTATGCTGCGCGATGCTATGCTACGCTACGAGACCGATGTTGCATCACAGCAACAATTCGGCCCCTGACTTTCGCCCTGGGCTCGGTTTCGTGAAGATATGAGTTTCGGGGCCCTTCCGTGTGATAGAACATCACTTCACTAATCTGGGGCCCCTGGGGCCTCAGTGGGCCCTAGGGCACAAAATTAATGGCGTGATGGTTTTCGGGCCTGTGATCTGCTGGGCTATGCTATGATATGATGTGTTGCGCTATGCGATGCTACGCTATGCTATGCTGTGCTCTGCTTGGCTAAAGCTCAGCGAAGCCAAGACGAAGGTAAGCTAAGCTAAGATAAACCTGAGCTAAGATGAAGTTAAGCTAAGCTAAGATGGAATAAGCTAAGCTAAGATGAAATAGGCAACGATAAACTGAAGGACGTAGCTGGGGGAACCGCGGGGCGGATGCTGTGGGAACCGCCCGGGCCGGTTCCCACTGCCCGGCCCCTTAAGCCCATAAGGTAAGAACCCTTCTAGGCAGAGCCTAAGTAGGGAATAACAACAACAACAAAGCAAGGGCGGCCAGCGCTGACCTGTGGGCCCCCCCCCCCCCCCGGCAACAACCACAACAACGACCCCCCCCCACAACACCACAACAACGCCTTTGAATTCCATTTGTGTGAACATCTGCGGACCTCCTCTCAGGCACCAACGAATCCCTGCCGGCAAGAAGCCTGCGTGCACCGGCGAAGCGAGGAATTCCGAGGAATCCTCCGGAATTTCTAAGAATCATTAGGAATTCCTGGTATCCTTCGGCATTCTTAGGAATCCTTAGGAATCCCTAGGAATCCTTCGACATTCTTAGGAGTCCTTAGGATTCATATGTGGAATTCTTACGGATCCTTCGGAATTCCTGGGGATCCTTAGGAATTCCTAGGAATCCTTAGGAATTCTTAGGAATCCTGAGAATTCCTTGGAATCCTTACGAATTCCGAGGAATCCTCAGGCATTTCTGGGAATCCTTTCAAATTCCCAGGACCCCTTGGGCATCCCTAGGAATCGTTGCGAATTCCGATGGATCCTTGCGATTCCTGGGAATCCTTACGAACTCCTAAGAATCCTCAGGAACTCCTCGGAATCCTTAAGACTTCCTAGGAATCCTGAGGCATTCCTGGGGATCCTTAGGCATTCCTAGTAATCCATAAGATTTCTCCGGAACCTTCGGGAATTCCTAAGAATCCTTAGCAATCCCCAGGAATCCTTAGGATTTCTCCGAAATTCTTAGGCATTCCTAAGGATCCTTTGGAATTCCTAAAAATCCTTAGGATTTCTCCGGAATCCCTAGGAATCCTTAGGACTTCTCCGGAAACCTTGGGAATCCGTAGGAATTCTTAAGAATTCTTCCCCAAAAATTCTTAGGAATCTCCCGGCTCCTAAGAATCCTTGGGGATTCTCAAAGATCCGTGATATTTTTTTGGCATCCGTCGGAATTTCTAAGAATCCTTAGGCATGTCATAGGAATCCGCCAGAATTTCCTAGGGATCCTCAGGAATTCCCTGGGATCCTTAGGCATCCTGAAGATTCCGAGGGGTCCTAAGAAATTCCTCAGAATCCTTGAGATTCTGATGGATTCTCACGATTCCTAGAAAGATTCCTAAGGATCCGTAGGAATTCTTCAAACTCCTAAAAAGGTTCCCAAGGATTCCTGGGAATCCTAAGGATTCCTGGGAATCCTAAGGATTTCTGGGAATCCTCAGGATTCCTAAGCATCCAAGAGATTCCCAAGTATCTCTGTCTGGCGCCAACGAACGCAATCCTCGAGCCCACCGCTGCGGTGAACGGGGCGGCCA
This sequence comes from Prorocentrum cordatum, assembly GCA_963575745.1. Taxonomy (NCBI): domain Eukaryota; class Dinophyceae; order Prorocentrales; family Prorocentraceae; genus Prorocentrum; species Prorocentrum cordatum. The sequence continues at coordinate 82,878 of CAUYUJ010017419.1, forward strand.
TACGGCCACCAGCCAAATAACCAACCAACCGAGCCGCCGAAGGTGAACGGCCGCGCCTTCCTCGTCGTCGTCCTTCTCCTCCTCCTTACGTTCCTCCTCCTGTCTTTCCCTCATCATGCCTTCCTCTTTCCCATCATCCACCACCACCTTATCCTCTTCTTCCTCCTCCTCCTCCTCCTCCTCCTCCTCCTCCTCCTCATGTTTATCCCCCCTCTTCCTCATGTTCTTGCTGCTGCTGTTCTCCCCTCTCCTCCTGATGCCCCTCCCTTCCTCCTCCTGCTTGTGCCCCCCCTCAGAGGCTCTCAGAACCTCTCAGAGGCGCCCAGACCTTCTGAGAGGCTCTCAGACCCTCTCAGAGGCTCTCAGAACCTCTCGGAAAGTGTCAGAGACTCTCAGAGGCTCTCAGAACCAATGAGAAACTGTCAGAAACTCTCAGAGGCTCTCAGAACCTCTCAGAAACTGTCAGAACCTCTCAGAGGCTCTCAGAACCTCTCAGAAACTGTCAGCGGCTTTCAGAACTTCTCAGAAGCTCTCAGAACGTCTCAGAGGCTCTCAGAGGCTCCCACAACGTCTCGAAGGCTCTCGGAGGCAGAACCTCTCAGAGGCTCTCAGGAACTTTCAAAAGCTCTGAAACTAATAATAATAATAATAATAATAATATTACTAATAATAATACTAACAATAATACTAATAATAATAATAATAATACTAATAATAATAATAAACAAAACTCTCAGAGGCTCTCAGAGGCTATCAGAACTCTCAAAACCTCTCAGGTGCTCTCAGAACCTCTCAGAGGCTCTCAGAGGCTCTCAGAGGCTCTCAGAGGCTCTCGGAAACTCTCAGAGTCTCTCAGAACCTCACGCAGGCTCCCGAAGGCTCTCAGAACCGCTCATAATCTTCAGAAGTGGTTGGAAGTCCTCGGAATTCATTGGGATCACTAGAAATCATCGGAATTCATAGGATTCCTAGGAAGGCTGCGGAATTCCTAGGGATTCCTAGGAATCCTTCGGAATTCCTAGCAATCCTTAGGAATCCATCGGAAGTCCTACGAATCCTTCGGGATTCTTACGGAATTCCTAAGAATCCTAAGCAGAAGGAATCCCTAAGGATTCCTAAGAATTCGTAGGAATCCTTCGGAATTGCTACGAACCCTTAGGAATCCCTAGGAATCCCTCGGAATCCTTTGGAATTCCTAGGAATCCTTGGGAATTCCTGAGAATCCTTAGGAATTCTTAGGATTCCTTCGGAATTCCTAGGAATCCTTAAGAATTCATAGGGATCCTTCGGAATTCCTAGCAATGCTCCGGAATTCCTTGGAATCCATAGGAATGCTGAGGAATTCTTAAGAATCTAAGAATTCGTATGAATCCTTAGGAATCCTTTGGAAATCATAGAATCCTTGGGATTCCTAGGAATCCTTAGGAATTCTTAGAAATCCTTAGGGATTCCTAGGAATCCGGAGGAAATCTCAGGAATCATTCTAAATTCATAGGAATCCTCCGGATTTTCTATGAATCTTTTAAGATTATGAGGAATCCTTAGGGATTCCTAGGCGTCCTTAGGAATTCCTTAGGGATCCTTCGGAATTCGTATGAATCCTTCGGAATTCATACGAATCCTTCGGAACTGCTACGAATCATTAGGAATTCCTGAGAATCCTTAGGAATCCCTAGGAATCCTCAGGAATTCATAGGAATCCTTAGGAATTCTTAGGAATCCTTAGGAATTCTTCGGAATGCTTAGGAATTCCTAGGAATCCTTCGGAATGCATAGGAATCCTTCGAAATTCCTAAAAAACCGTTTGGAATTCCAAGGAATCCCTAGGAATTGCTAGGACTCCTTAGGAATTCCTAGGAATCCTTCGGAATTGCTAGGAATCCTTAGGAATTCCTAGGAATCCTTCGGGATTGCTAGGAATCCTTGGGAATTCCTAGGAAAACTTCGGAATTGCTAGGAATCCTCAGGAATTCCTAGGAATCCTTCGGAATTCCTAGGAATCCTTAGGAATTCCTAGGAATTCTTAGGAATTCCTAGGGATCCTTCGGAATTCTACGAATCCTTAGGAAGTCCTGGGAATCCTAAGGGAATCCTACGAATCCTTAGGAATTCCTCGGAATACTTGGGAATTCCGAGGAATCCTTTGGAATTCCTAGGAATCCTTACTTAGGAATCCCCAGGAATCCCTTGGAATGCCTAGGAATCCTTCGGCATTCCGGTTGTTGTGAGTGTTGTTTATCTGGGGGGGGTGTTGTGGGACACGGGTCGGGGCGCCCCGCCCTTACTACTAACAACAACAACAACAACAACAACAACAACAACAACAACAACAATAACAACAACAACAACAACAACACCACCACCACCACCACCACCAACAACACCACCACCACCACCACCAACAACAACAACAACAACAACAACAACCACAACCACAACCACAACCACAACCACAACCACAACCACAACCACAACCACAACCACAACAACAAAAACAACACTGCAAACCAGACTGTGGTTGCCGCTGGGGTCATGGCGAAGTGGCCTTCACTCTCCCTGGGCCTCTCCATCCACTCTCGTCTCACACGCGGGATTCTAAGCTGAAGCCAGCGGAGCCAGAAAACAACGGACCAACATCTGCAAAGGCAAACAACATGCCAAGCAAAAACACTTTGTCGAGGTCGTCGCGAGAGGGTGAAATAAGTTTCACGCCCTCCCTGAACCTCTCCAAACCAACCTCGTCTGACACGCGGAATCCTTAGCTCAAAACTGGCAAACCAAAACTGCAACGTAAAAAATCCGCAACACGGAGAACTGCAACGCATAACCAACGGCAATGCAAAACACCCGTGGTCTGGTCGGGTGATAATGACGTGGGCTTCACACTCTCCCTGCACCTATCCCAACCACTCCCGTCTCACACACGGAATCCTCCATTGAAGCTCAAGCCCTCCCTAACCTGTCAAAACCACTCCAGTCTCTCAGGCGGAATTCTTAAGCTCGAGCTCGGGTCACTACACTGCAATGCAGAGTCCAGGCGTTCGTGCTGATGTTTGCAGTCCCGCCGTGCGCTATAAAGGATGAAAGCTGTGTAAGCCAGATTCGGCCAGGTGAATCCCACCTTGGCATTCACGGATAACTCCCCTATCCAATTAGCAACCTCTTGCCAATCCAAGCTCCCCGCCCCCAAAGTCTGCACCCCCTTCTGGACATGCCCTGCCACCCCGGGGCAGATCAGAGGCGCCTGCGAACGCGCCTGTCGTATCGCACGCTCCTCTCCGCCGACGCGCAGCCGCTGGGCCTCTTGAACAGCTGTTGGCGGTAAACCTGGTGGGGTCTGGCAGCGTGCGCGGCTGCTGCAGCGCTGCATGCTCACATCACATCAGGAAGCAGCTTCTGGGAGGTCTTCGTAAGAGCAATCAAGAGCTTTCACGCCTGATCAAGGGGCCACTGAATCCGATTAGCACTGATGAAGCTCAAGAAGTCCGATTCAGCCGAACTAAGCAAGAAAGCCGTATGAGGAGTCTGAAGGAATTGGCCAGACTCCGAATCCGTAGATACCAGCGCCAGTGCTGAATTCAACCTTCCAAGAACTGAGTCCTAAATCGCTGATCGAAGACCCCAAACTATGAATGCAGTTCGCTTGGTCCGTGGGTCGCAGACTCAAGACTACGCGAGAAGTTAACAACAGTGCGCACGCTGGATGTGTGGATGCCTACGCTGCTTCGCTTGCCCCGGTCACATGAGACTGATATTGGACACGCGGGAGTATGACGAGACATATGGTAAGGAAGGTAAAGATATGATATTACAAAACGGGCAAGGTATACATCCTCTGCGACGGTAGCAGTTCCATCACGGATGGGATATGCGCGCTTCTTTGTAGTTCACATCATTCCAAAGTAGGATATGCGAAAGCATCCCCTCATGTGCTCAAGCGAGGCAGGGCACTGCAAACGAAACTGGTTCGGAACTCATGCCCCCTAAGTGGAAATTATCTTTGTGTTCTCGTTTCAAATGTGGACTGTGAATCCCATATCCGCAATCGCGCTTGCAACGGTTGGTGTGTGTCTGGCCTTTTTCTGTGTTCGTTTTTTCGCAGCTTGCAAAGTAATTATTGCCCTCCTAGTCGCATCGAACACAATCATGTTTGTCAATAGAGATGACACCAAAAAGAAGGTCTGGGAAGCCGGTCCCAGCTCCCCCCCCCCGCCGCTCCTCTCACCCTGGCCCCCCAAGCGGCCCCTAGGCGCACGGTCTAGCACAGTGGCGGAATCCCACGGCAGCGCACCTGGATATTATGCAGGTCGAACCTCCCACGTGCCTATGTCACGCATGCCTGAGGAATCGGACACTGACACAAAACACGCTGCTTGTACATGCGCTGCGTGTACATGCGACTGTACATGCGAAGAATGCGCACAGAGAAGTATGCACGGCATCGACTTGTACTTGACAAACGTATGCCATGCGTGCGTGTAAGTACGTGACGACTGTACACCGCCGCAGGATCCATACTCGTGGCGGACAATTGCTCACATATTGCGCCCTACCTCCGACACACTGTGGCGACTTTCGGCCCAGGCTGGACTGACCGGGGCATGAGAGAGACGGAACAACTGAGAGGCAACTGGGGTGGGTCAGAATCGAAAGTACGAAAGAAAAGAGGTCGGGGCTGGCCCAAGGCAATGTTTCACATGCTTTATGGTAGTGATGGAGACGAAGCAACTTCGCGAGAGGCCATCGCCCAGATCACTTACACACCCTTAGGGAGAGCTGGGACTACAACTCGAACGCCTCCTCCGACATGGGCTGAACCAAGTTCAAAGTGCCAGCGCCAGCACAGTGTTCCGGCTCCAATGTATTTTCGGAACTCGGAATCCAGCTCGGGATGGTCCGCCACTCATGCAATTCAGTTGCGTGATAGATGAAAAGTGTGCTATCGACGACAGTGGCGGAAATATTCAGCGCCGTATCCTCCATGAGAAGGAACATCGGCAAGAGAGAATGAGAAGTGAGCTGCGGTGCGCTGGACGAGTGGGCCACGGTAGAAGAGGACGCCCGACGGAAAACGAGATACACCGGGCTTCGGGAAAGCCAGCGCAAAATGACGCGCAATATCGGGGATGGACAGACCCCCCTTTAGCAAAACGTGGTTTAGTGACACCGACCTGAGGCCCAAACCTGGCGGGCGCAAGCCTGGAAAATGACGGCCACGGCGCCCTCTCGAGAACCGCAAACGGACAATTCACCAATCGACGTGTCACTGTTGGGGGTTCTGTCCACCCCCGACAATACTACGAAACACTGGGACAGAAACATGGGCGCTCGCAGCTGGCGTGCCCGAAAAAAGCGAACAAATGCTCCGACATATAGGCCGTCCCCCGAGAGGCCAACACCGCACGGGCAGGAGAAGCGGCACCGGGCAACTGGGGCGAGAGAGAATGAGGACGTAGGGGGGAGGGGTGGGGGAGGGAGAAGGGGGGAGGGGGGGGGGGGGAGGAGGGGGGGAGGGAGGGAGAGGGAGGGAGGGGGGAGGGAGGGGGGGAGGGAGGGGGGGGGGAGGAGGGGGGGGGGGGCTCAGGGGGGGGAACATCAGGCTGGAATTGGCGATGCGTGGCAGATGGATCGGCCACGGGCCCCGACAGCGAAGCGGCAGGTTCCTGGGCGGGGTGAGCTCACCGAGGTAGCTCTTGAGAGCCACCCCAGCAGAGGAACGTGATTATCCTTTCGACGCCCTTATTGACTGACTGGGGTCCCACCAGTAGAGGGAAATTGCTATTTCTCCGCCGCACCTGCCGCATAACGACTGCAATCACTATTACAGTCATGAAGACAAACACGTTTTCAACCACGACTACAAACACAACCACTGCTTCCCATTGCAATCCTCATGAGAAAATGCTCACAGATCCTCTCGCGTGCAAAGTAGCCCAAAATGTATTACTTCCCTGGGAGAAAGCACCCGCAGCATTACCCAGCCCTCCCAAGAATAGAGGGGACATCATCTCCGCCGCGACGACGACGTCGACGACAACGACTTACGCTAACGACCACGAGGAGGAGCAGGAGCAGCACGAGGAGGAGGGGGAGGAGCAGGCGGCGAAGGAGGAGAAAGGAGGAGGAGGAGGAGGAGGAGGAGGAGGAGGATGAGGATGTAAAGGAAAAGGAGGAGGAGGAGGAGGAGGAGGAGGAGGAGGAGGAGGAGGAGCAGGAGCAGGAGCAGGAGGAGGAGAAGGAAGAGGATGAGGGGGGGGGAGGAAGAGGAGGAGAAAAAACAGAGGGAGGAGGAGGGGCGGAGCTTATTCCCCGCCAGGAGTAACGGGGGGGATGCATAACTAAAGACATACCTCCTTCATCGGGAATCGGGATGCAATCGTCTATCATGAGGCGATTAGTTGGAGCCGATGCGTTCCCCCTAAGCCTATCCCCGCTAACTTGCCCAGGACAGGGGGGGGTGAACCAGGCCGCCTGTGCGCAGAAGCGCCCGAACTCATAGATCCACCGAAAAGCAGAGCAAGAAGAGGCGGCAGAAACAAACAGACTTGCGCACGGAGCTCTTGGATCGTCGCCGACACCCCCCTTCGTGGCACGCAGAGCGCGCCAGGGGCGGCGCCAGAGGCTGACACAGCGCAGATCGGAGAAATCCGAGCAGACCTCCCAGAGGTTTGTGTTATGCAGCTCCTGCCTCCCACATGTAACATATACGATCTGCTGGAGCCCCCCAGCCTGGCCAGGCGGGCTGCAGCACTGGAGGCCTCCTTGATGGGGTCCGAGCAAATGGGTTCGGAGGATTGCACCGCATCGCCGATGCATCGCCGATGCATCGGCGACGCCTCGGTGACGCCTTGGCGACGTCGGCGATGCATCGGCGACGTCGGCGTGGAGAACATCGAGCCCTGCATCCGGGATGCCGAGCGATCCTCCGACCCCAGCTACTCCGAGGCCAAGAGTTAGGTCGGGCATGTACTCCGACAGGCGGATTCCGGACGAAAAATACAATATAGCCCAAACAATACGCCAAACATGTCCAAAGAAACGCCAAAAGATACGCCCCAGACTATTGTTTGACAATTTCTGAAGATTCCTCCTGTATAGAGGGACGTGCCCGACTTCAGCCTGGCAGCTCGGGGGATGCCGACCGCATACGAGCACGGCACCAAGCCGTGCTGCATCCGAGCAGCCCAGGGGCCCCACCCTGGCATCGGCTGCGCATCGGCGGCGACGATGGGGACGAACAGCCCAGGGGCGGGTATTACACGTAGTCGCCAAGGAGCCTTTTCGAAAACATATATCATCGGCACCCCTGGATGCCCCGGGTATCGGCTGCGCGTCGGCGGCGACGATAGGGGCGAATAGCCCAGGGGCGGGCATGGCACGTTCTCGAAGACATAGATCATCGGCACCCCTGGATGCATGTCTCGCTCTCCCGAAGTCGGCGGTCAGCGGCCGCCGGCGGCAGCGGGGCCGCGGTCTACCAGCCTGGAACCGATCCCTATCCCTAGGCTGGGCATCCCCTCATGACGATGCCAATCTGAGGGAGTCCCTTATTTTTTGAGGGCGCATCCCTAAGATTGTCATTGCCTTTTGGCGTGTCATGCATGAACCCATCGTTGCTTTTAATTCAAATTTCCTGCATTTCTAATACAGGATCCGCACGCGGAGCATGCATGAAAAACGGCCCTGTAGTAGTTGGGTGACCCAACATCGGGCGTTGGCAGAACTGGGTGTCGTGGAACCTGATTTAGTGATTTGTGCTCGGGGCGCTCCCCCGTCCCATGTCCACGAACCAGAGCTGCCGTCACCCGAAAAACACCAGGAACGGCGGAGCAGGGTCGGAGGACAATCGCTCCAAGCTAGTTTGAAGTCGGGCCTGTCCCCCTGCAGGGGGATGTTCAACGAAAGAGAAAAACAAAAAACAATAATAGCAAAACAAAAGAATCAAAACATAGGGACTAAGTTTTGACTATTTTCTTGGCTTTTTGGCGCATGTGTTAGTATGTTTTATTTTTCGTCGAAAACTACTACCCCTGTAGGGGGACACGCCCGACATACAAACTAGTTGGGTGACCCAAAAGGAGGTCCAGCTGAAAGGGGTGGTGCAATAGATTTGGGCAAGTGTCTTGCGATTGTATTGCGCCGGAGAATTGTATTGAGTTGTGTTGCAAGGAACGCAGTGCACGCGAACATCCAGCAATACATGTGCGCCCCGGACTGTATTGCACGCCCCAAATGCATTGCAACTCCACAATATGTTGCACCAAATCTATTGCACCACCCCCTTGTTGCTGGACCCCCTTTTGGGTCAACTCGAAACTAGACATTTTGGCACACCCCTCACACGTTCGTGGCCACACAGGAGGCTCCACCTAAGGTCCCAGTGGCGCAGTCCGCATGGCGCCGCCACCCAATTTTGGCACACCCCTCACACGTTTCGTGGCTGCAGTCCCGGTGGCGGAACTCGCATGTGGGCGCCGCCCCATTTTGGCGCACCCCTTGCACGCTCCGTGGCCACACAAGGAGCTCCACCTGAGGTCCAAGTGGCGCAGTTCGCGTGGCGCCGACGCTCCATTCTTGGCACACACACTACACACGTTTCGTTGCCCTATAGGGTATAGGGAGCTCCTCCTAAGGTCCCAGTGGCGCAGCTCGCATGGCGACGCCGCCCCAGTTTGGCACACCCCTCACACGTTTCGTGGCCCCATAGGGAGCTCCACGGAATGCCCCAGTGGCAGGATTCGCATGGCGCCGCCGCCCCATGCTAGCACACCCCTCACACGCTTCGTGGCCCCATAGGAAGCTCCACCTAATGCCGACCAGTTCGCATGTGGGTGTCGCCCCCGTTTCGGCGCACCCCTCACACGCTTCGTGGCACAATAGGGAGCCTCACCCAAGGCCCCAGTGGCACAGTTCGCATGTGGGCGTCGCCCCCGTTTCGTTACACCCCTCACACGTCTCGCTGCCCCAATAGGGAGGAGCTCCTCCTAAAGGCCCCAATTGTGCAGTTCGCATGTGTGCGTCGCCCCCGTTTCGGTACACCCGTCACACGTTTCGTGGCCCCATAGGGAACTCCACCACAGAAGGCGCCAATGGCAGTGCTCAGACGTAGGCGTCACCCCCGTTTCGGCACACCCTTGACGCGTTCCGTGGCCCCCATAGGCGGCTCCACCTAAAGGCCCCAGCGGCAGTGCTCACATGTGGGCGTCACCCCCTGTTTGGGCACACCCCTCACACGCTTCGTGGCCCCATACGGAGCTCCACCGAATACGGTCCTCAGCTGCTCACAACTGCATTTGTTTAGGTCACCACTGCGCTACTCACCACTGCGCTGCTCACCACTGCGCCACTCACGAGTGGGTCCTGCGCCAGGATTTTTGTTTTCTCTGTTTGAACACTCCTCCTGTAGAGGGACACGCCCAATTTACACCTCGAACCCCCGCCCTGGGTGATGGCCCTGCGTTCCACCACCACCACCACCATGAGTTGGACGGGGGGAGGAGGAGGAGGAGGAGGACGAGAAGGACGAGGAGGAGGAGGAGGAGGAGGAGAAGGAGGAGGTGGAGGAGGAGGTGGAGAAGGACCCCCTCCCCCTCCCACTTATGGTGGTGGTGGTGGTGGTGGAAAACGTGCCCATCACTGGGGCCCCCCTGGCTCCGCGCGGCGCGAGCCTACCGTGCGACTCTCCGCCGCGAGGGCCGGCCTGGCCGCGCCCTCGCTCCCCCCCCCTCGCCCGCCCCGCGCTCGCCTCCCCTGGCGCGCGCGGCCGCAGCGCCAGAGAGAGCGTGTGCAAGTGCGCGTGCGAGAGAGGTGCATCGCAGGCCTCGAGGTTGACACCACAAGGCTCCCAACTTCGCGCTTCGCGCTGCGCGAAGAACTTCGCGCTCTCGCGCCGCCTCCCAGGGGAGAAGGGGAGGACGAGGAGGAATCGGAGTCCAACGGCGACGCGCGAAGCGCGAATAACTTCGCGCTCGAGGGCGCCCTTGACACCAACACCGATATCGGCGGTGTGCCTCCACCGAGGGAAGGAGATCCCGATCTCGGCGATGGTGGTCATGCTCTGGCTTCCAAGGTGACCGACGTATTACCACCGACACCGAGATCTAGGATCATCTTCCCCCTGTGGAGGCAAACCCCTGTGTTGGCGTTGGTGCCCATTTCCAGGTCTCTAAAGGTGGGTCCGATAGCAGAGGAGATGTGTAGATGGGGTTTGGCAAAAGACAAAAAGCCATAAACACAAACCCTTGGCGCTCCGCGCGGATGGCTTGGATCTGCGCCAGACCCCCCTCCCTGGCGCACGGAGCGCGCCTGGGGCGGCGCCGGAGGTGCCGCCAGGCGGGGCCAAGCTCAGATCCAAGAAATCCGCGCGGAGCACCAAACGTTTATGTTTATGGCGTTTGTTTTTTCGTCGAGGGGGGGTGTGAGCAGACCGCCTGCCGACAGTCCTCGTGTCGTCTACGCAGAGGACCTCCGAGTGAGCCAGTCAGGGAGGGGGTGACCCAAGCAGAGGGCAGGGCAAGGGAGCGTGAGCTCCGAGGCAGACAATGCCCGAGAGCCTCAATGGTTGAACTGAGATTCGACTTGGTTCACCTTTGCGCAGTGTGGTTGGCACTGCGCGGGGGCCTTCAGGCTCATGTGGCAAGGGACTCGCAGTCCCAAGCATTGCAGGGAGCACCCTCGCATGCGCTGGTGCGAGCAGGGGGTCGCGGACCCAAGCCCTGCAGCATTTCCAGGATCGCCTTGCTCTGCTTCACGAGCACGAAGAGCTCCGACGGCTTGTCAGCTTGCGAACGCATGATGCCATCCACGAACTCGCCAATGTCGATAACGCCGCTTCCGTCGTAGTCCATCAGGCTGAACACTTCTTCGAGCTCGTCCAGGCCGACGATGTGCTGAAGGGCCTCCTTTATCTCGGGAGGGGCGTTCAACAACTCTTTGAGATCCACCTCTCCGTCTCCGCTCGTGTCCAGAGCAAAGAATATACTCCTCAACTGAGGCATCATGCTCTTTCTCTTCATGCTCTTCCACGCTTTCCGTGCCTCCTTATCCTCGTTGGCGGTGCGCAGGGAGGACTCGACCATGATCGCTGTCCGCCAGCGTGCCCCGTCGCACGGTGAGAAGTGGTCTACCACTTTTTGGCGGTCTGGCTGGTTTCCTGAAGTGTTTGGGATTATGTATCCAGTCTCTCTCCCCTGCCTGAGCAGAGGAGATGAAACCAACCAGTGCCCCTCGTGAGCTCTCCTCCACCTTCTGACCCAGACCATTTGTTTTCTCACTGGAGTCGGGGCGAGGCTTTGCCGGTCCTGGAGGTTCCCTCCCCCCCAGACAGGCGCCTGGAGACGGATGGGGCTCCAGGATCTCCAGTACGGGAGGAGTGTGCCTCGTTTCACCGATCCCGAAAGGAGGACGAGGAGGAAAAGGACGCGAAGGGGGAGGAGGAGGAGGAGGAGGAGGAGGAGGAGGAGGAGGAGGAGGAGGAGGAGGAGGGAGGAGGAGGAAGACGAGGAGGAGGAGGAGGGAGGGGAAGTGAGAGGGGGCAGGCCTGCTCCAAGGGCGGCGGCCCTTCCGAGAAGGCCCGCCCCCCATAACAACGATAGCAACGACGGCGACAACGATCACAACGACCACAACGACGACCACAACGATCACGATCACAACGACGACAGCGACCACAACGATGACGATCACCACGAACACCACGACGTGATCGTCAGCGCTGCCGTGGATCGTTGTGATCGGTATTGTCGTCGATCGTCGTCGTTGTCGCTGGCGTTGACCTCCCCCCAGGCTCGCCGCGGGCACGTCCAGATAGGGGGAGGGGGCCTCCTCCTCCTCCTCCTCCTCCTCCTCCTCCTCCTCCTCCTCCTCCTCCTCCTCCTCCTCCTCCTCCCTCCTCCTCCTCCTCCTCCTCCTCCTCCTCCTCCTCCTCCTCTCTCCTCCTCCTCCTCCTCCTCCTCCTCCTCCTCCTCCTCCTCCTCCCCACGAGTTCTGAGGGGGAGGGTGGGGTTCACTTCGCTCGGGAGCTCCCAAACGAAGTGAACCTCACCCTCCCCCTCAGAAATCGTGGGGGGTAGGGGTAGGGTTCGCATGCGGCCCCCTACCCGAGGCTGATGAGCATCGGGGATGGACAGACCCCCTTTTAGCAAAACGTGGTTTAGTGAAAACGACCAGAGGCCCAAACCTGCCGCGGCGCGAGCCTGGAACAAATGACGGCCGCGACGCCCTCTCGAGAACCGAAGACGGACCATTCACGAATCGACGTGTCACTGTTGGGGGCTCTGTATTATGCTGTCCACCCCCGAGAGCCCCCGCGGCGGTGCCGTTGGTGCTGATGAGCAGAAGGCAAAAAATCCACCCCGAGAATAGCCACCCCGGCACGCGAGGCCTTCAACATACGCGCGCCCAAAGGAGGCATCGAACAGGGCAGGGCTGTTCCGTAAGCGCCCAGGGCCGTTTAGCAAACGCCAATTGTCCGGTGTCGTTGGTGCTGATGAGCAGCGGGGATGGACAGACCCCCCTTTAGCAAAACGTGGTTCAGTGAAAACGACGCGAGGCCCAAGCCTGCCAGGCGCAAGCCTGGCAAACGACGGCCACGGCGCCCTCTCGAGAACCGAAAACGGACAATTCACTAATCGACGTGTCGCTGTTGGGGGATCTGTATTCTGCTGTCCACCCCCGAGAGCAGGAGGGCAGAGCATCCACCCCGAGGATAGCCGCCCCGACACGCGAGGCCTTCAATATAAGCGCGCCCGAAGGAGGGATCGAACAGGGCAGGGCTGTTCCGTGAGCGCCCAGGGCCGTTCGGCACACGCCAGTTGTCCGGTCCAGGTGGCTGTTCCTCTCTTGAATGAGGCCCCCCCCCCCTCCCCGAACCTGCATCATTCCCACTGCCAGCCCCTAGCTCCACCAAAGCGTGGGTAAAAGCGAAACATGAACAATACCCCAAATACCACAAAAATGCCCGAAGAAGGGTCAATCAATGTCAAAAAAATAATACCCAGACTATTGTTGGATTATTTGTTTCACTAGTTTTGATGTATTTTTTATTTTTCGCCGAAAAACTCCAAAATAGTACGGGAACTATGTTTAACATATGTTTTGAACTTTTTGGAGCATGTTTGGGGTATTTTTAATTTGTCGTCGAACATCTTCCTGTATGGGGGACAGGCCGCCCTCTTCTGCCCGCCGAGGGCCCGGTGCTGCTTCCCGCAGCTGTGTGCGGGTGAGGACCCCGCGGCGGAGTGCCGTTGGTGCTGATGGGCATCGGGGATGGCTGATGCTGATGAGCCGACAGTGGCCGAAATATTCAGCTCCGTATCCTCCATGAGAAGGAACATCGGCAAGAGAGAATGAGAAGTGAGCTGCGGTGCGCTGGACGAGTGGGCCACGGTAGAAGAGGACGCCCGACGGAAAACGAGATACACCGTGCTTCGGGAAAGCCATCGCAAAATGACGCGCAACATCGGGGATGGACAGACCCCCCTTTAGCAAAACGTGGTTTAGTGAAAACTACCAGAGGCCCACACATGCCGGGCGCGAGCCTGGAAAAAATGACGGCCACGGCGCCCTCTCAACAAACCGAAAACGGACAATTCACGAATCGACGTGTCCCTGTTGGGGGCTCTGTCTTCTGCTGTCCACCCCCGAGAGCAGTGGGCAGAACATCCACCCCGAGAATAGCCGCCACGGCACGCGAGGCCTTTCGTATAAGCGCGCCCAAGAGAAGGGATCGGACAGGGCAGGGCTGTTCCGTGAGCGCCAAGGGCCGTGTAACAAACGCCGATTGTCTGGTCCGGGCGGTTTTTTTCCTCTCTTGAATAAGGCCCCCCCTCTCCCCTGACCATCCAGGAGGGCTAAAAAATAGCACGTGACTTAAAAACCTATCCCAGAGCTATTCTATATCTTGGTTTTAGGCTGTTTCGTTTAGTTTTTTAGGTTTTTGGGCCTCCCGTGCTAAAAAATAGCTCTCTGGAAGGTCAGGGTCCCCCCCTCCCCGAACCTGCATCATTCCCACGGCCAGCCCCCAGCTGCACCAAAGCGGGGGTAAAAGGGCAGGAGAGCCCAGAATCAAATCGATCAGACGCATCGGCGATCGACCTGAATCGGATCGGCGGGGATCGGCAACCAACGCGGGAAAAATCAAGCGGAAATCGGCACACCGATAAGGCCTCCACTTGGAAATCGGAATCCGCATCGGAATCCCAAGTCTAATCTTAGGTCGGGCCTGCCCCCCTACAGGGGGATCTTTGACGAACAATAAAACAAATTCAAAAACAAACCATAAAATACTCAAAAATGATTTTTAAAATCGTCCCCAGACTTTTCTTCGACTATTTTTGAACATTCCCCCTGTGGAGGGATAGGCCCGACGTAAGTCTAATCGAATCGGAGCCAGCAGCCATCGAAATCGCATCGAGCCAGATCGGAGGGGGCGAGGGAACCCTGCTGGGTGAGCGGGGGGGGTGCGGTTCCACTGCGCTCCCACGACGGGCCGGCGAGGAAGGCCCGGGAGGGGGGCATGCGGAGCCTTCAGGAAGCTTTCGGGGATCTTCTGACCCGGGTCAGTCCAGACCCGGGTCAGCGGGAAACCGAAAACTGCAGTTTTGGTTTTCGCAACGCAGGTCTTCGCAAACCTGCAGCAGGAAACAGAAACGGCAACGCAGGTCTTCGCAAACCCGTGTCAGCCAACATGCGCGGCCGCCTCGCGGCCCCGAGCGGCTCGCTAACCCGGGTCAGCCAGAGGGGGTCTTCGCAGAATCCTGCAGGATCCGGTGCCCTGGCTGGCCCCCGTTTGCATTGACCCCCGTCTCTTGAGCCCCGAGACTTGAACTCACTTCCGAGGCAGCCCGGGCGTATCGTCAAGGCCGCCAACATGGTTCATCACTGTTGTGCGAGGAAGGCAGCGACCCTCAAAAAAACCGCGAATGGCGCCCGAAAATTACCAAAGGCCCCGCCGTAGGACCCGGTAGGGACCCCCAGGAGACCATGGGAGGCCTTTTGAGTGACAGGCCAAAAAAAAAACATATGCCTGCCACTTTGTTCGACCCACAAAGAAACACAAAAGACTCCGACATGCCCCCACCCAATCCAGCCACCAACAGGTCCCAAATGGACACGAGATGACTCCAAAGAGCCCGAACGATGCTCCAAACAACCCTGGCCCAGGTCGGCCCCAAGACGCACACCAGATGGCCCTATGACTCCCCGAAGCTGCTCAATCACCCTCCCAGACGTAGAGGAAGGACAAACTGCATAAACACGGACTTTCGGGGGTCTGCGCGGATGTCTTAGATCTGGGGTGGACCCCCTTCGCTGGCGCGCGGAACGCGGTACGGGCGGCGCCAGAGTCGCCTCCAGGGGGGTTACAGCGCAGATCCCAGACATTCTGGCGGAGCTCCGAACATTCCACCAGCCCTCTGGGCGCAGGCGGTCCAGGGAGGCTCCTCTTCCAACCCCTCCCTCTTCTCCTTCCGAGAGAAAGGCTTACGCTTCCCCCTGCCCCCTCCCCTGGACCTGAGGGGGAGGCTTCGCGAGGCGTTGGAGCGTCCAAGATGGCCCCCCCCCCTCCTCCTCCTCCACCCTCCTCCTCCTCCTCCACCCTCCTCCTCCTCCTCCTCCTCCTCCTCCTCCTCCTCCTCCTCCTCCTCCTCCTCCTCCTCCCCCTCCTCCCCCTCCTCCTCCTCCTCCTCCTCCTCCTCCTCCTCTAGGAGTGCCTCAGAGAGCCGCAGGGGCTCAGCGAGCCCAAGAGCCCAAGGAGGCCCACGAAGCCTCCAGATGGCCCAAGTAAGCCGCGCGGAGCTCCGACCATCTACAGATGCTGATGCACCCAGTCTCCTTCGACGGCGGCCGCCGGACCCTCGGAGGTCTCTGGGGGTTGTGTCGGGCGTGTCCCCCATACTAGGGGATTTCCGACGAAAAATGACAAGAACCCAAGAAAGACCCGAAGAAGGGTAAAACAATATACCACAAATAATCCCCAGACTATTTTTGGATGGTTGTTTTTTTGTTTACTATGTTGGGGGTATTTTTCGTAGAAAATCATCCAAACTGGTACGGAGACTATTTTTTGAATATGTTTGAACCTTTTTAGAACATGTTTTTGGTATTCTATATTTTTCGTCGAAGCTCTCCCTGTAAGGGGACAGGCCAGACTTAACCCCTGGGGGCAGGCTCCAGAGAGGCCCGCAGAGCTTCTGTGGGAGCCTTCCCGCAGGCATCCTCGGAGGGCCCTCGCACAGCGGACGCCACGGGGCGAGGATGCACACCCTGAGAGCGTGGCGCTGCACTTGCCTCATGTCGGGCGCGTCCCCCTACAGGGGGATTTTCATCGAAAAATGAAAAGTACCCAAACAGTACACCAAAAAGGTCAAGAAATACTCCAAAAATAGTCCCCAGGCTATGTTTGAAAAATGTTTTGATTTTGTTTTTTGTATTTTTAATCTTTCGTCGAGAAAGCCCCCGTAAAGGGGACAGGCCCGACTTAACACTTGCCTCACGACGGGTGTTTGCCGGGTTCCAGGCCTCAGGACCATCGCGGATCGATCCCGCACGAGAAATGCTGCAGGAAGGTGGAGTCTGGGGCCCCGCTCGCGACGTTTGTGGCGAGTTTCCTGTTTTTGCCGTGACGTCGGATCGCACGGTAACGTCACGAGGCGAGAACGTGCACGGGCGCAGCGCCGAGCCAGACGCGCGATAATCCCCAGTGCTGGAGCGTCTTTTAGGGACCAAGATCCCAAACTCCGAACTCTAAAAGGGCTTCCCGCGTGCCGCCTGGGCTTTTGGAAGTGGTGGCGCGCGGATGTTTTGGGCCCAAAGAGGGCCGCAAGACGGACCAAGAGGATCCCAAGAGGCTCTCAAGACAGTCCAAGAGGGCTCCGAGTCGCCGAACGATCGCTCCAAGACGCTCAAGATGGCCCCCAGACGGCGCAAGAGGCCTCCAAGAGGCCTCCCAAGAGGGCTCCAAGAACTAAACTCATTGATCTGCTGTAGGTTTTAGTCGGATTTTGGCGTTCTCGCCTGTTCGGTTTTCCGACGCTCCAAGGCGACCCCAGCCGCCTCCAAGGGCGCCCCAAGACGGCCGAAGAGACCCAAAAGGGCCCCAAGACGGCGAAAGCGCGCCCCAAGACGGACCCAGATGCCCAGAAGACGGCCCAAAAAGGCCCAAAACGGCCACAAGAGGCCCAAGAGAGAGAGAACATTCAACGACACTCCGAGCCTTCCGCCCCAAGACGTCCCCAGGAGGCCTCAAGAGGGGCCCAGGAGGCCCCCAAGGGGCCCAAAAGATGCCCCGGGAGGCCCAAACACTGCCTCCAAGAGGCCGAGAGGACCCCCACGAGATCCCAACGAGTCTCCGAGAAGTCCCGCGAGTCCCCGAAGAGGACCCTGAGACACCCCAAGCGAATGAGGCCCTGGATTCACTCCTGAGACTTCTGCAAATCCCCTAGAAGTTTTGCCCTTACGTGTTTACCCCATGCCCCCCATATCAGTGCATTCAGAAGATACTGGGAGACATTGATTTCCATTCAGTCTGGCTTACATGCGCCTCCAGTGGCCCGCAGTGGTTTCCTGGTGCACCAGATGCTCCTCAGTGGCATCCGCCCTCCCCTCGCCATCGCTCGGACGTCCATTTCCCGTGCATGTTTCGGTGTCGTGCGTGTTTTTTTTTTTTGCTCGATGGTCCAGGATCGTCCTGAATGGTTCTCGCCGAGAAGCATGCACACGTCCGAGCGATGCCAGGTGATTCCCCTTCTTGCTTTGGAGGAGCCACAGGAGATGCCACTGGAGGAGCTCTTGACAGCAATAAACGATGCCGATCCATTTCGCTCTCAAATCCTCAGCGCCAAAACGGCTTCGGTACAGTGCATGGGTGAGAGCGGGAAAGGGATATGTAGGGGAGGCACGGAAGGGCGCCGGGGGCGATATATCTCGACACCCCTCCTCGAGCCTCTTGCCGAGGGCGCGCGCGCAGCAGGGCAGGCGCTAGCCACGATGCCCAAACTAAAACGCACACGCTCCGCGGCTCACGAGACGGCGCCTCCGCGACCTCAACCCGCGGCATGCAGCGTCGGCGTGGACCGCGCTCTCGGCACTGTCCGCGTGGTGCAGCATGCGCACCCCCTGGCCCAGCACCCGAGCGCAGATCAGGCACCCGCTCCTCGTCACCAGCGGGTGATGCCGATCGCGCAGAGCCTGGCAGTTCGGACTCGAGTGGATCGAGGTCCCGACCGTGTCCAGGTGGAACAGCAACACGCCCCTGCCACGCGGCTCCGACGGCTCCCGACAATGCTCGCGGGGAGCGTCGGGCGCTGGAGGCGGATCGGGTTCTGGCTCCGATCGGCCCCTCTCCGAGCTCTCACTGGGCTGGCCCTTGGAGCAGCCCATGCCCGTCCGTCCTGCAGCTGACCTCGGGAGGTATAGGCACATGCACCAGCCGCGCCAGCACAGCATCACGCCCACGAGCATGCAGAGGACCGACCAGACCACCACGATCGCCAGGTGTGGGTCGGGCCCGCCGTCGGGCGTGGCTGGCTGGGCCCTCACGCCGTTCACGAGGACCATGAACGTCGCCAGGTACCGTGCTCCTCGGGACGCGCTCAGGGCAGCCACGATGCCATTCCCGAGGGCGTCGATCGGGACCAGACCGAGCATGGTGCGGCACTTCTCGAGCGCACCCTTCCCCAGGAACTTCGTCCCAACGTCGGGGAGGTTCTCCGTGCCCTTCACCTTCGCGATCTTGATCTGGCCCGCACCGACCAGCTGCTGGAGCCATAGCCACTTCACCTCCAGATGTCGCAACCTGCCGAGTCCGCGCCGCGAGGCGATCGCGATGGCGGAGGACGCGTCGCACTCGATCTCCAGCGACGTGTCGGAGCCCATGAACTTGACGAGCTCCCTCACGTACAGCATCTCCGCCGCCAGCTCCACGGCCGCCAGGCACTCGGCCTCAGGGCTCGACTGGGCGAGCACGGACTCCGCGCGGGCGTAGGCACTGACGACCACCCCGCACCACCGCACGATCCCGCATGCTGTCGACTTGCGGGTCTCGTGGCATCCCGCCCAGTCCGAGTCGGTGCTACCTCGGATGCGCTTGTAGTCCTTCGTGGAGCGGTGGACCATGGCCAGGTCGACCGTCCCGCTGAGGTAGCGGAGGAGGTGCTTCAAGCACTTCATGTCGGCCACCCTCGGCTCGCTCAGCCGACGACCGAGCTCCTTCAGCAGGTGCATCACGTCCAGCCTCCGCGGGATCGCGCACTGGATCTTCCCGCAGCACCTCCTGCACAGCGAGTGCTCCTCGCTGTTGAGCGGCTGCTCGGCTCCGGGCGGGGTGAGGGCTGGCCTGGCCCCAGCCGTGCCCACAGGCCTGCAGCCCAGCATCCCCGCCGCGTCGAGGATGCTCTCGACGTGCCCGGGCTTGCTCTTCTCCACGATCACGTCCCCGAACCTCTGCAGCGACGAGCCGAGGTAAATCACGGGGTTCTCGCCCAGGACGTACCGCCCCTTGATCGCGAGGTGCTTGGTCAGCTCGTCGAAGAACTCGTCGAGCACTCCCCGCGTGGGACCTGAGGCAAGAGGATCGTCCGTGTGGACCACGACCCTGATGCCCTTCTCGATGTGATGGTATATGGTGGGCTCCGCCTTGCAGACCTTGAATCCAATCCCGACCACGATGCTCTCCAGGAGCTCCTGGAATCGTAGCGCTGCCTCTCTGAGCCCATACAGAGACCCCTTCAGTCTCCACACGTATCCATGCCCCATGCCGTACTCGGGCGGCATCTCCACGTAGATCTCGGCGCCGTCCTTCACGGGCGTGTGCATGAACGCCACGCTGAAGTCTTTCGTCACGATGGCGTGCTTGAGCATCAGCGCCGCCGCCATCGGCACGCGCACAGCCTCCGTGCGCGGAGTGCAAGCGAAGAAATCCCCCGCCTGGGCGTCCCTGAACTGCTTCACGACGAACCTGCTGCGAACCCCCTCACCCTTCTTGCGGTGGCACCACCTCGTGCCCCACACCTTCTTGTCTCGGGGTCGCGCCACGACCTCACCGACGCCGAGGGACTCCATGAAGTTCGCCTCCCTCTTGATCCCCTCGCGGACGGCGTCGGGGTCGAGGCACTCACCGTCGTCGTCGTAGTACGCCTCGCTCAGCAGCTCGAAGTTGGGGTCGAGCTCGCACGGCGCGCAGAGCTCGGTGTCGTCGGGGTAGCCCATCAAGTTGGCGACGGACACGCTGCCAACCTTCACCGTACCAATTATCCTCTCCTTGTGCGCCTCGCCTTTCGCAGGCGCCTCATCGCTGGCCCGCTTGCCAGCCGAGCTCTCAGGCTCCTCGACTGCTGCACGCTTCACCTCAGGTGCAGCTGCGCTCTCTGCCGCGGCCCGCTTGCCACGCGGCTCGTTATGAGGCAACCCCCTCCTCTCGAGACAGAAGTTCGAATGACGGTACGATGTGCCCAAGCATCCACTACAGCCCGGGGTAAACTCTCTTGACATCGGGTCTGGAAGCACTCGTGTAACTGATCGGCCCCTCGGCCTCTTCGTGACGGGCTGTGGTGCGTCCTCGGCGTCGTCCATGGCCTCGTCGCCGTCGGCGGCTGCCTCGGCGCCTCCTGGGCCCCCCTCCTGCGGCTCCTCGGACCTCACCTCCCCCTCCTGGGGGCCTGCCTGCCCCTCCTCGGGCGCGGCGTCCGCAGGTCGCGGAAGCCTGGCAGGCTGCGGGAGGTTGAGGTCGGGGGCTGGTCTGTCTGCTACTGGCGTAGATGCATTCGGCGCCTTCGTGTCGCTCGGGATGCCCTTCACGGCCAGGAGCAGCTGCTTGTCGTAGCGCTCGCTCTCCACGGGCCTCCGCATGGACCTCGCCACGACGATGCCATGCCTGGCGCCGCAGATGTGGGAGTCGTCCTCCAACGACCGCCCGAGGTAGATGCGCATCCCCACGCGGATTCGAACTTGGCGGCGATAGGCCCAGGTTGCCTCCACATAACCGTCTCGCCGAGTGGCAGGACCTTCTTGGCATAGTGCCTCTCGTGCTGACGCTCGTATGACGTCTTGTAGCCGGAGCGGTGGATGAGGAAGCGATCGCGGGTCCACGATGCGTGGCGCACGATCCAGGCCATCAGGGGATGCCTCAACTCGATCACGGTACCGTACTTTGCCCCAATGGCTCTCCTCCAGGTCCTCGTCATGCCCTCGATGAACGAGTGGAACCTCTCCACCATGCCGTTGCTCCCCTTGCTCGTCTTCGGTGTGTACCTGAAGGTCGCGTTGTTCCCGATGTCCCTCGCGACCTTGGCCGCCGCGTCCTTGGCCCTCGGGGTCGCACTGGATGATAACCTTCTCAAGCCCGAGCTTCTCCACGTACCGCTTGAGACACTTCAGGAGAAACAGGTCTCCCCCACCCTTCGCCTCGCACCATGCCGAGGCCGTAGAGTGGTATACGTTGTCGATGGCATTCATGACTGGGTGCACTTTCTCGTCACGATGCGTCTTGCCGAACATGTAGTCGATCTGGATCACAGGCACACCCTCTACCTCTTTGATCCTCTCATGCCTGTCGTCCAGGCCTCGCCCCCCTACACAGTCCGCGCAACGCGCTGCGTATGGACAGTGGAAGGCCTCGTGAGCCCCCCTCTCGGCTCGCGTCGGCTCCCTTGGCGCCGTCATCACCGTAGCCTCGGGCCTGACTTCTTGCTCCATCGGCTGGTCCACCTGCGCAGCGATGTACTCCTCGGGGACGCCCGTCGCCGTGTTGTTGACGACCAGGCCGTCCGCGCCGATCTTGGTGCCGACGTAGCTCATCACCGTCGCGCGCAGGAAGAACAGGCCGAGCCTCCTCTTCAGCCCAAGCCGCGATCGCCCGCTCCTCGAATCCCGCGTGATCGAGGGTGGGCCCGTCGAGCCTGACGGTGGGAACTCCACCCCAGCTCCTGCCTTGTTGATGCTGTTGACACTCAGGATCGGTTGCGTCACCTCCGTGACGTGGAATCTCACACTGATCTCGTCGTCACTCTGCGTCTTCAAGCTCACCTGCTTGTCGCCGAAGTGCTTCAAGGAGGTCCCGTTGGCGACCTTGATCTCCAGCCTCCTGTCCTTCATAGTGGGGTAGTCGGGGAAGTCGCTGGGCCCACGCGCCGACTTGTTGGCGCCAGTGTCCACCATGATGTCAACCGTCTGGCCGACTCTTGTTCCGCTCGGGCCCTCAAGCGCGCCGACGGCGAAGATCCACGCAGCGTCCTCGCACTCGGAGCACTGGAGGGCGTTGGCACTGATGGAGGCGCTGGCGTCCTCGTGGGAGGAGGCCGCACCCTTCTCCTTCTCGTTGGTGGTGTCCCAGCTCCCCCACTTCTCGTCCCAGGTGTTGCCGTCCCAGCCGCTGCCGTCCCAGGTGCTCACGTTGTGGATCTTGGCGTAGCAGTCCTTCTGTTTGTGCCCCCACTTGCCGCATCGTCCGCAGTGTCCCTGGAACTTCTTCTCTCCGCCGGCGATGCCACCGCCGCTGCTCCTGTCCTTGCCCTTACCTCTGGTGTCGTTGCCTTTGCCCTTGCCTTTGCCTTTGGCTTTGCCGTATCCTCTTCCGCCCTTGCTGTTGATGGCGCCGATGTCCATCGGCGCAGGGCCACCGGGCATGGACTGCTTCGTGAGCAGGAAGTCGGCGGCCACCTTCTTGATCCTCGCCCACTGGATCTCCTCCTTGGGTGCCCCCAGCAGCACGTGGTTCCCCAAGGCCTCAGGGGCTCGCGCGATCAAGACCGCCGAGCGGATGTTGTCGCTGAGGGCCTCGCTCGCCAGCTTCTCGTACTCTTCGATCGAGATCTCAAACTTCGCCATGTTGTCGAGAAAATCCGCCTCTCCGCCGAAGTCGAACTCCAGCACCCTCATCAGTCTCGACAGGATGCTGCCCATGTTCTGAGGGTCATACTGGGAGCTCAGCCTGCGGTATGCCTCGAATCCGTCTTGGTTACTGACCTTGCGGATGATGCCGAGCGGGGCGCCCTCCGTATACATCGTGAGCTGGTAGAACAACGACTGCGCCATCTGTCACCACTCGTCGTCGTAGTTGGCGTAGTTCAGCTGGTTCTGGCTGTACTCGACCTGGGTCATTCCCTCTAAGCACTTCCGACTCTGGTTGCCGATGTACGCCTTGAACTTGAACGCCCAGTCGTGGAAGTCTAGCTTCTTCGTGTTGTCGAAGGTCGGCGGCTTCCCTTTGTCTCCGATGATCGCGTTGGCGAACGCCTTCGTCGACTGCTGCCGATTCGCTGCATCTGCGTCGGCTCGCTCCGTCTGGAGCCCTGTGATCGTCTGGTTCTGGTTCTCGACCGTCTCCATCAGTCGGCCGAACTCTCGCTTCGTCTCCAATAGCTCCTGCGCGAGAGCCTCCACGCTCATCGCGGCCAGTCAGCCGCCTCACAGGCGGGAAGGCTGATCTCCGTGGATCTGCGGGTCAGTGTCACCCGCGCTCCGCTGCCATCTTGACAGCAATAAACGATGCCGATCCATTTCACTCTCAAATCCTCAGCGCCAAAACGGCTTCGGTACAGTGCATGGGTGAGAGCGGGAAAGGGATATGTAGGGGAGGCACGGAAGGGCGTCGGGGGCGATATATCTCGACAGGAGCCCCTGGAGCAGCCACTGGAGCAGCAACCGGAGGAGCCACGGGAGGAGCCACGGGAGGCCACCGCGAGCCCTGGAAGGCCGCGCTGGAGGCCACCGGAGGCCCGCTCTGGGCCCCTGGGGGCCACTGGGGGCCACCGGGGGCTACTGCGGCCACTCCCCGGACTATTTTTTCAATTATTTTTTGACTAATTTTGAGGTACTTCTTATTTCTCGTCGAAAATCCCCCTGTAGGGGGACACGCCCGACACAAGGCTAACAGGGGTCTCCTCTGAAAAATGCACGCTCCGTTCCGCATGGCACTCTCGAATCCATCCAGGTGCCAACAAGTAATACAACGTGGGCAGGCGGAGCGAGCAAAACGATTTGACATACAACGCCATCTGCCCAACACAATATATACCTGTCACAGATTACGGCCCTCTGTGCAGCAATGGCATACGGCATGCCGGAACATGGGGACAGAGATGTGTCATACAGCAGCCATCCGCACACAGATACAGCAGAGATGTCTCATACAGCAGAGATGTCTCATACAGCAGTCTCTGGGGCATATCCCGCGTGGCCACCACACACAGGGTGCTGCGCTGGCACGGTGGCGGAACTTACCACAGGCACCCGCATAACGATATTCATGAGGGCAATGGGACCAAGAAGGATGAAGACCAAGAAATACATGATCAGCCATGGCCTCGTGGCGATCAGTGGCCTGTAGATTGCGGCCGCGCTGTCAAGAGTCAGGACCTGCATCAGGCTCAGCATGGACCCCCCGATGGTGTCATAATTGCGCGCCGCGGTGCTGTAGTCATCATCCTGATCCGAGGCAATGATTGTTTCCATGGCGACGACAGCGAACACGTAGATAACAACGCTCATGAGGATGGCCGTCCACAGCATTGGCAGGACGGCGTACATCAGCCCCTGGACGAGCATCCACAGGGTGCGGAACTGGACGAGCACCCGCACGGTCTTGGCGAGGCGGCACAGCCGCAGCATCTTCAGCATGCTCACGCTGTCCACAACGTCGGCTGCCGCGCCACCGCCGAAGGATGCCATTGTGAACAGCAGGTTGAAGATGCCCGCGGCCACCATCACAGCATCGAACCTCACCCAATTGTTCGAGAATGCCCGCGGCCCACCGCCACCGTATACTCTCATGACCAGCTCGACGCAGTAGATGATGACGAACGAGCACTCGAGGATGTTCAGCGACGCTGGGATCTCACGCCCGTGCCGCGAGAAGGAGGTTTCCAGGCCTATCGTCAATGCGTTGGCGATGATCACGACGCCCATACAGAAATCAAACTCCGGGCTCGCGACTAACTTGTACGAGATCAGCCTGCACTGGCTGGCCTCGTCCAGGGCAGGTGCCTTCAGCGCCGATGCGCGTGAGCCTCTCCTCGTTAGCACGGCCTCCTCCTGAGCGATCTCCTCGTTCCTGATTCTTTTGAGGGACTCACGCTCCTGCTGAGTCAACCTGACCTGGCGCTTGCCAGTGCGACTATTGGTACGGGTGGGCCCATCCAAACACCGCGCTGGCGAATGCTGCGACCTTCCGGTGCTGGATGCAGTATTTTTACTCGGGTTGTTCGTCATGCTCTCACTCCAGACTCCACTCTTGGAATTCTTTGGGGAAAGCCTCGATGCGCATGGAGGAGGGGGGCATGTTATGCACCCCCGTGTGTTGTCCATGACCGCATGCTCAGACACGTTCAAAGTCTGTAGCCCACCAGCCAAGCGAAGAGTATCCTCGCTAGGCTCAATCACTGGCATGTTCAGGGAAGGCGACAACACGATAACGGGAGCCTCACCGCGATATAGGTTGTCGCACGTGACCGCCTCCAGGCTGGCGACCTCGAAAGCCTTACAGAGCTCCTTCCGGTACTCTGCCTTGATTCGGACGCAGCTCCTGGGAGGTCTTCGCAAGAACGTTCAAGGGCTACTCAGTCTGATTAGGGGGGCATTACGCTGGATTAGCCCAGGTTAGGCTCAACATTAAGCGAAATCAAGCAAGATTCAGCAGCATGTATGCCGTCTGCCGCATTAGGCCCGCTCTTGGACTATCACCACCGATGCCG
This sequence comes from Prorocentrum cordatum, assembly GCA_963575745.1. Classification (NCBI taxonomy): domain Eukaryota; class Dinophyceae; order Prorocentrales; family Prorocentraceae; genus Prorocentrum; species Prorocentrum cordatum. The sequence goes on from CAUYUJ010017419.1 coordinate 108,563, forward strand.
AAGCAAACCTCCCGGGTGTTGGATCCGAACCTTGAGATGAATGGCCATGCTGCGCATCGCCGACTCGACGACTCCATCGAGGAAGTCGCCATCCATCAGGCCCGCGCTCACTGGGAGGGCCGCCATCGCACACCTTCCTCCTCCTCTTCCTCCTCCTCCTCCTCCTCCTCCGATCCTGCGCCTGCTCCTGCTTCTGCTTCTTCTCGTCCTCCTCCTCCTCCTCCTCCTCCTCCTGCCCCGAGCACGCTGGCTACGGGCGCAGCGCCCCGCTGCGCCTGTGGCGCAGCGCGGCGGCGCGGAGATGGCCAGGAGCCGAAAAGGGCTGAGCCAAAGTGGCTCCAGATCCCCGGAAACATCTCGGCGCAAGCGATGCGAGCCGTATCGGTACCCTCGTTCCATCTGGATCGCCGCTGTGCAATCACATCAGTGCCCAGCGACGGGGACGATGACGACGATTGCTGGGCAGGGAGGCGATCTCGAGATCCAATCGGACCGATCGGGTCGGGATGTGTCCTGGTTCTGACGGACAGCATTGGGCGCTCGGTAGCCGAGGGACCCCCTACGGGGGATCGAGAATTGCAGGACCGAGGGCCCCAAACTGCCCCTAAACTAAGGTGCTGGATCGGTGCACGTCTCTCTCCCACCCTGCACACGCGGACACAGAGGAGGAGGAGGAGGAGGAGGAGAAGGAGGAGGAGGAGGAGGAGGAGGAGCAGTAGGAGCAGGAGGAGGAGGGGCAGGAGGAGGAGGAGGAGAAAGTCTGCTCGGAGAGCTCATCGAGTTCGCTAGGGCCGTCATCCAACCAAGGATGGTGCTCTGCCGCAGTGGCTGCGGCCTCGTGCCGCCGCTTCTCGGACGTGTCCCGAGGGGCCGACTGCTCCACCGCCGCTGAAGAGAACCCGCAGTCCGGCAGTTTGAGCAGCGCAGGCCGAGGCCAAAGTTGACATACCCACCCATACGACCACTGATCCCCCCTTTAATAATGGCCAATACTCCTCCCCCACGATAACCACCCCGACGAGCGAGGCGATTTGGGCAAACGTACCCAAAGAGGGAATCGAACAGGGCAGGCCTGTTTGGTAAACGCCCAAGGCCGTGTAGTAAACGCCAAGTGCCTGGTCGGGGAGGCTTCCCCACGAGAACCACCCCGACAAGCGAGGCTGTTGAGTAAACGCACCCAAAGAGGGAATCGAACAAGGCAGGCCTGTTTGGTAAACGCCCAAGGCCGTGTAGCAAACGCCAATTGCCTGGTCGGGGAGGTTTTCCCTCCCCCGACGAATGCCCGCGCCCTCGATCCGGCGCGCCCGCGCCCCGCAGCGCGGCATCCCCCCCGAGAAGGAGACGCTCCGCACCGTGGGATGCCACTGCCGGCGTGCACAACAGGCGCCTCCACCGCCGAGGAGACCGAGGTTTGTTTTTGTTTCCCCCCACGAGGCCGAAACGTTTGAAAAACCACGCTACGTGCCTGTGGAGGAGGACGCCCTCTGCGCCGCCTCCTTGGCCTGAACACGCAGGCTCAAAGCTCTCATCCTCTCGGTCTGGATGTGACCGAGGGTGCCCCACTGCCGACGTGCACAGCAGGCGCCTCCACCGCCGACGGGACCGAGGGTGATCACCACCTTAAGTGGGCCCTGGAAACTGCAGGGCCGTTTTTTTACTGGTTGCGTTTTGCCGTTCTTGTTGCCGGTTCCGACGCCGTTGTTTTACCGGTTTCGTCGTCGTTCTTGTACGGGTTCCCGCTCCGGTTCTGATCCTGAAGCCGTTGTTGTTGCCGTTTCCGGTCGCCGTTTTTTTGCCGTTTCCATTTTCAAAGGACACTTTTTCGGAAACGGTGAAAAAACGGCCCTGCCGTTTCCGGGGCCCACTAAGCGCCACACGCGCGCCAACCCCGTGCGGCAGGTTCGTGTCGTGACGACCCCGGCGTTGGCTTCTGACGCCACGTGGACCGCTCGACCTTCAACAGTCGGCTGGTTTCCGATCGCCAGATCGCTCCACCTGGGCAGATACTGGGCCACTGGCGGCGGTCAACCTTGAGCGCTCGCGGCGCGGTCGCTGCCACGCCGGCGCGACACGAACACACCGTGATCATGGACGGGGGCAGAGGCGTCCAAAAGATGACGTGATGCGGCGACTCGGGGGTGGCGTCCGCGCTGGTTTTGCAGCGGGAGGGAGCGCTTCACCGTCCCCGTCCTCCGAACGCGACCCTACCCGCCAACACTACACCGAGTAGAGGACCAAAGGAATGCGCATAAACTGTCGGAGGTCCACACGTGTTTGTTGTGTGGCACTGCATACAGTCAAAACGTGTATTGAGCACGAGTTGGTGAGGACAAGAGACCCTTGAAGGCCGACGTCTGGATTCTTTGGGCGACGGACGACCAGTGACAAAGCAAATGACGGCCCGCAGAGGCAAGGACACGAGGGTACCCTAGATGCAGGCGCGCGTTCTTACTAGGCGCGGTGACTGTAATGCGCATTTTGTGACTGGGTGGGCTCGCTGGCGCACGACAGAACACACTCGTGTCCGGCCGCCTGAGCTGCCATCGCTGCTGAAAACAGTGCTGCGGCTGCTGCTGTTGCTGCGGCGATGCTGCTGCGGACGATGCGAAAATGCGCGCGCATGAGAATGCCTGGGAATGGGTGCGGACGGCTAAGATCAATTAACATGTAACCGAAGATTTGGGTACGGATCTGTAGGCTCACCGTACTTGAGCAGGGACCGACCGTCCCGGCATTCCTATAGGCCTACCACGAACTGTTCATAGAACCCAGACTTGTTCTAAGAACATTATCAGAACATAAACCCGATGTCTTAAAACAAGACAGCCCCCGCCAAACATGTTCTAAGAACATTGTGCGGAAACCACAGAAGGTTCTTAGAATATTGGTTGGTAGGCCTATAGGCACGCCAAGACGCTTCGCCACTGCTCACCGTGCAGGGATTGCTGAGAGCATGCCCATTACCTTAGCAATCCCCCTGCGCTGGTCCGCGCGTGTTCCTTGGATCGGCGCTGGCTCCCCCCCTGCCTGCAGGAAACCTCGCGGAGTTCCGGCAGCCTCTGCCCATGCAATGTGTGTGTGTGTGTCTCTTCTCCGAGCCCGCCCCACGAAAGCTGCCTTGACCACACATTTTTGGTCTGCGGGTCGAGAGCGAGCCTCTTCCGGTTAAGAGCGGGCCGCGCAAAGCACTAATTCGGGAGACAGAACACAGGCGGGCGGGGCCTCGGGCGGCCGGAGGGCGCGCTGCCCTGACCACACGCAAGCAATCGTTATCGTTACGGCATGGGGACGGGGGATCGCACATCGCCGCGGTGGAACCTTGCTCCGACCTTCGTGCGCGAGGGCTGCCGACCTGCGCGGCGGGGCAGAACCTCATCGGACACTTCAAAAGCGCGGGGGCGCGCCCCCGCGCGATACTCCGCCGGAGCCGGCGCAGAGCAGAGGCCCAACCTTGGATTGGGATGGCGCAGTCCCACCAGCCCTTTGGGATACGGTGGTCTAGCGAGCTCTTCCCCTCCTCGCCCAACAAGCCCCTTCCCTTCCGAAGGTTTACCTCCCCGCCCCCCCACCCCTGTCTGAGGTTTTTCGGGGCGGGCCGCGAATCGTTGGAGCGCCCAAGATGGCTCTAAGAAAGCGCCCGATGCTCCAAGATGGCTCAAGATCGCCGACAGTGTTTCGAGATAACTTCCCTCATACCTCTCAGAGGCCCTACGAGGGCCAGAAGACGATTCCAAGTGCTCTCGGAGCTCCTCAGGACCCACACAGGACGCCGACATCTTCAAAAACCGGCAGACAATCAATGGTGGCTTTCTCGCCTTGTCGCTTCCACTGCGCTTTTGAGGCTCACGATGGCCCCAAGATGGTCGAAAAGAGGCCAAGAGGGGCCCAAAAGGCCCCCAAGACGGCGCCAAGAGCGCCTATGATCGGCCCAAGAGCGCCCCACGAGGCGATGTCCGCCCCCCTTTTGATCGATGGTCCCACAGATGACCACTAGAGGCCCTACAGGGCTCCCAAGGGACCCTCAAGAGGGCCCTAAGAGGGGGTCCCAAGAGGACCCCAGGACCTCCCAGAAAAGCCCGAAGAGGACCTCTGGTTCCCCTAGAAGAGCCCCAAGAGGGCTCCAAGAGGCGATGTTGAGGACTCTGTCCTCGTTCTCGTTGTCCTCCTCCTCCTCCTCTTCTTCCTTCTCCTCGTCCTCGTCCTTGCCCGCATCGTCTTCCTGTTCCTTTTCCTTCTCTTTCTCGTCGTCGTGGTCGTCGTCGTCGTCGTGGTCGTCGTCGTCGTCTGCCTCCTCCTCCTCCTCCCTCGCCCCAACGCAGGCCCAGGGATGGCTCGAAGAGGTCCTCCAAGGCAACCCCCTTGCTCACAGAGATCCCTTTGTTTCACTACTGTGTTTCGTTCGCCCCTTATCCCCGTCATCTCTCATGGGCAGGTGTTGTGAATGGGCAAGTGAGGATACGCAAAGCGTGAAGAACAGAAGCACCAGCCGTCGAATGGCGGCAGCAAGGTGTCATGCTACGTGGGAAAGTTCAGAGAATGTTTTGAGTACCCACAGACGGCCCCCTGGAGGCAGAAGTGGTGCAAAAACGCTGGGAACTGACAACACCAGTCCGCCAGAAGTCTGTTTGGACGGCGCGGTATTTGGGCGAACCTAGCTTAGAAGTGCATTTCAAATGCCCTAAGGACGGCAAATATCCAGGCAGTTAAACCCTTTAAGCCACTTTGGGCACTGACAAAGGACCTCCAAAGTAGGTTAGGACAGGTACGACTGACCCTAGCTTCCACTGATCAACTCCCTATCCCCTTAGCAACCCCCGCGCTGATCCAAGTAGAGACCGAAGTGGCCGAACAACATTGCTGTGGACCTGGCATGAGCGACGTGCCTCCAGTTCGTCCGACGCGGGTGCCGTGTCGCGCCCGTCGATGGCTCACCCTGACGTCTGCGAGTCGGTGGCCCAAGAAGGGGCGAAGACCGCTCAAAGACCTCGTCATCTCGAGTATCAGCCCTCCTCCTGCAGTCGAAACATGTATACCAAGATACGACGGAACTATACAACAACGCAAATGCTGACAGGCCTGAAAAGTCTTATACAAGGACCCGAACTCTGTACACAGACGCATTTTCCGGCCCCGCACTGACGTTCGCACAGGAAGGTGGATCCTCGTGTATACGGGACCCTGGTGTATACATGTATCGTTGTTTCCTGGAGGGAACGGGGGAACTCAGTATACACCACACCACCCCGACGTCGTCCCCGACCCTTAAAAAGTCCTGGGATTGAAAAACAGCCCGCCATTGTAGAGGCCTTCTAGATGGGGTCCGAGTAGATGGGGTCGGGGGATCGCGCCGCATCGGCGATGCATCGGCGATGCACATTCGACGTCGGCGATGCACCGTCAACGCCAGCGCGGAGAAAATCGGGCTCCGCGTCGAGCCATTTCGGCGATGCATCGGCGATGCGGCGCGATCCTCCGACCACCTCTACTCCGACCCCATCTAACAGGCCTAGAGACTGGTAGTGTGTATGCTCCCGTTTCCGAAATGAGGGGCACAGACCCACATCCGAACTCTCTTTGGGCCAACAGCGGCCTCCAAGACAATCCAAGAGGGCCCCGGGACGCCCAAAGATCGGCCCAAGGCGCCCGAGACGGCTTCACAACGGCCAAAGAGGCCTCGAAGACGCCCAAAGAGGCCTCTAAGAGGCCTCCCGAGAGGGCCCCGAGAGGCAGAAGTCAATCATTATCCTTAGGTGTTCGAAGGACTTGGGTGTTTTCGCCTTTTCAAATCTCCGACGCTCCAAGACGGCCCAAGACGCCCCCAAGACCACCCCAAAACGGCCTAAGAGGCCTCCAAGAGGACCCCAAGAAAGCCCCAAGACGGGCCCAAAAAGAGCCTAAGAGAGGGAACATGACACAACAATTCTAGCCTTCCGCCCCAATTGGCCCCCAGGAGGCCCCAAGAGGCGCCCGGAGGCTCCAAGATGCCAAAAAGAAGACAAAAAGAGACCCCAAGAAGCCCCGAAACGGTCCCCAAGAGACCTCCAAACTGCCGCCAAGAGACCCGCGAAAAGCCTCCCAAGAGATCCCAACGACCATCCCATAGGCTTCACACCCACAACCCAGGCACGGTGGCGAGATTGGCCGAAGGCCATTACTCGACCTGCTCAGCACAGGGACGGAAAGCGCATGCACTTGCAGAGCGCAAAAGATCGCTGGCTTGTCCGACATTCCTCCTCTTCGTTCCCCTCTTCCCCTCCTCCTCCTCCTCCTCCTCCTCCTCCTTCTCGCTCATCCTCCTCCTCGCTCTTCCTTCTCGCTGCTCCTCCTCGCCGCTGCTGCTGCTGCTGCTGCTCCTCTTGCTCTTCCTAATCCTCATCCTCAGCCTCATCCTCATCCCCATCCTCCTCCTCATCCTCCTCCTCCTCCTCCTCATCCTCCTCCTCCTCCTCCTCCTCCTCATCATCATCATCATCACCATCACCATCACCAGCACGATCACCATCACATCATCATCATCATCATCATCATCATCATCATCATCATCATCATCATCATCATCATCATCATCATCATCATCATCAACAACAACATCATCATCATCATCATCATCATCATCAGCATCAGCATCAGCATCACCAGCATCATCATCATCAGCATCATCATCTGCAGCATCAGCATCAGCATCAGCATCAGCGTCAGCGTCAGCATCATCATCATCATCAGCAGCAGCAGCAACATCATTAACATCATCATCATCGTCATCATCATGATCATCCCGCTCCTCCTCCTCGCTCCGCGTCCTCTTCCTCACTCCTCCTCTTCGTTCCTCCTCATCCTCCTCCTCATCCGGCTCCTTCACCTCCTCCTCGCCTTTCCTCCCCCTCCTTCTCCTCCTCCTCCTCCTCATCCTCATCATCAACATCATCATCAGCATCATCAGCAGCAGCATCATCATTATCATCATCAACATCATCATCATCAACATTCGCCTACTCCTCGCACCGCATCCTCCTGCTCGCTTCTCCTCGATCCTCCTCCTCTTCCTCCTCCTCATCCTCCTTCTCCATCTCGCTCCTCCTCCTTCCTCCTCCTCCACCTAGTCGTCCTCCTCCTATATCCCCCCACTGATCCTCCTTCCTCTTGCTCCTCCTCCTCGCCCTTCGCTCCTCCTCGCTCCTCGCTTCTCGCTCATCGCGCCTGCATCTTCCCCTTGTCATCCCCGCTATTCCTTCTCGCTCGTCCTCCTCCTCGCCTTTCTCCTTTCTTCTCCTCCTCCTCCTCCTCCTCCGTTATCTCCTCCGTAATCTCCTCCTCAATCTCCTCCTCCTCCTCCTCCTCCTCGCTCCTCCTCATCCTCGCCCCTCCTCCTCCTCGCTCGTCCACGCTCGTCCTCGCTTCTCCTCGCAAACCCTCGCTCATCCTGCTGCTGCTCCTACTCCTGCTCGCTCATCCTCGTCGCTCATCCTCCTGGCCCGCTCCCCCTCCTAGCTCCTCCTCCTCCTCCTCCTCCTCCTCCTCCTCCTCTTCCTCCTTTTCCTGTGCCTCCTGGCCCTCCTCCTCTTCGTCGTCCTCCTCCTCCTCTCTCACCTCCTCCGTTTCGTCCTCCACCTCATCCCTCCTCCTTCTCGATCTTCGCGCCTCGCGTCTCGCGCCTCGCTCCTCCATCTGATCGTCCGCCGCTTCCTCGTCTTGCTCGCCCTCCTCCTCCTCGCTCCTCGCTCCTCGCTCCTCGCTCAATCCCCTCCTCCTCCTCCTCCTCCACATCCTCCTCCTCCTCCTCAGGCTCTTCCTCCTCCTCCTCCTCGTCCTCCTCCCTTTCCTCCTCGCTCTTCGCTCCTCCTCAACCTCTTCCTCCTCCGCATCATCCTCCTCATGTTGCCGCATTTCGCAGCTCGCTCCACGCTCCTCCCTTCTCGCTCCTCATCCGCCTCTTCCTGCAACTCCTTCTCCTCCTCTTCCATTCCTTGTCCTTAGTAACCTCTCCCTGTCGCACCCTGAGGCCAATGTTTAGGGGGGACCGGGCGTTTCGCCTGACACTTCCTCACCATTAACGATTCAGAAGCTAAACAACTACAACATTCATAAATGGAGGGCGGGTGGTTAACAACATGTGGCTCTCGCCTTAGCGCCGCGCACATTCTGTCTAAACAGGTGCAAGAGTTTCACGGATTGAGGGCGGGTCGTTTTCAAAATGTGGCTCTCGCCTTAGCGCCACGCACATTCGAAATTAACATGTGCAAGAGTTTCACGGATTGAGGGCGGGTCGTTTTCATCATGTGGCTCTCGCCTCAGCGCCGCGCACATTCGTTTGAAACATTCGCAGGAGTTTCACGAATCCCCATGGTCAACGTACGGGGGATGGCGTTTTAGAAGGAATCGAGATTACGCGGGTGCAACAATTAATATGTTGATTCGCGGTGTCGGAATCCCTAAAATGCCGTTCTGGCATGGTACCGGATCGTCGAGACAAAGCAAAAAGGTTGATCCGTGGCGTTGAAATCCCGAGAGCAATGTTTTGGTCTTCAAAAAGTTGTTTCCCAACGAGACAGTTCCGTCAATGGAAGTGAACCGTTGTCGGGGCCTATGGAGAGGGAGCTTTGAGGGAGGGTCAATTGCAACATCGTTGATGACGCTTGGGTTCACACTGGTCCTGCTCCTCCTCCTTCTCCTCCTCCTACGCGATTGTGCATTCGCCCGCTCATCACCCTCGTCCTCACCCTCCTGACCCTCGTAATCCCCCTCCTCACTCCCGTTCATCGTTCCTTCGATCTCCTCTGCTCGCTCATCGCTCCTCGCTCCTCATTCTCCTCATCCTCCCCGTCCTCCTCCTCCTCCTCAACCTTCTTCTCCTCCTCCTCCTCCTCCATCTCCTCCTCCTCGCTCCTCCTCCTCCTTCTCCACCTCCTCTTCCTCCTCCTCTTCCTCCTCCTCCTCCTCCTCGTCCCACGCCTCCTCGCTCCTCGCGCCTCGCTCTTGGATGCTTGCTCCATTCCCTCCTCCTCCTCCTCCTCCGCTTCCTCCTCCTCCTCCTCCTCCTCCTCCTCCTCATCATCATCATCATCATCATCATCATCAGCATCAGCATCAGCATCAGCATCAGCATCAGCATCAGCATCAGCATCATCATCATCATCATCATCATCATCATCATCATCATCATCATCATCATCATCATCATCATCATCATCATCGTCCTCCGCCTGATCCTCATGCTCGTCGCCTCTCGCTCACCGCTTCTCCGCCACCTTTCCCGTTTCCTCTTCCTGCTGAACCTCCCGCTCCACGCAGCGCGCTCCACGTACCTATCATCGTCCCTGGATCCTCCACGTCCTCTTCCTCGTCCTCATCATCCTCCGCCTCCTCCGCGCTCGCTCCTCCTCCTCCTCCTTCCTCGCTCCTCCTCCTCCTCCTCCTCTTCCTCCTCCTCCTCTTCCTGTTCCTCCTCCTCCCCCTCCTCCACCATCCTCCTCATCCTTCTCCTAATTCTCATCCTCTTCCTTGTCCTCCTCCTCCTCCTCCTCCTTCTCCTCCTCCTCCTCCGCCCGGTTAATCGTTGGGATATCGTGGAAGGTCCCCTCGGGAGGCCGCTTCAAAGCCTCCTGGAGGCCGCATTCAGGCCGCTTGGGGGCCTCTTTGTAGGCCTCTTGGGGGCCGCCTGGGGCCTCTTGGGGGCCTCTTGGGGCCGATGGCGCTGGAGCCGTCTGAAGGGCCTCTTGGGCCTTCATTCAAGCCTGTTGGGCCGTCTTCGGGCCGAATTGTGCCCTCACGGGGCCCTCTTCGGGGCCTCTAGGGCCGTCTTGGGGCAATATTGGGGGCCTCTTCGGCTGTCTTGGAGCGTCTGGAAACCGAAAAGGCGAGAACTCCAACAACCTTCAAAAACCATAGACCAATCAATGAGTGTTGCATCTCTGGGCCCTCTTGGGAGGCCGGTTGGAGGACTCTTGGGGCGTCTTGGAGGCCTCTTGGATCGTCTTAGAGCCATTTTTGGCCGTCTTGGAAGCATCTTGGGCGAAATCGGAGGCCGTCTGATCCCTCTGGAGCCGTCTTGGAGGCAATCTTCGACCGTCTTGAACTATCTTGCGGCCACTGGAGGCCTCTCGGGAGAAACCTTGTGCCATTAAGTCTGGGTGTCGCCCTGCCGCCCCCCGCGAACTCCCCCTAATTCAATTCCTCCCGGCTAACGGATCGCACGCTACGCTTGTGTTGTCCTCATCGTACTTACGGGCCACATCCCGGAAATAAATTCGAGCACCCAGAAGAATGTCGAAACAGTGTCGAGCGAGTATCGCCTCCCAGGGCCCCAGACATGAAAACCCTCGAGCTTCGGAACTGCCTTGGTGCTCGAAAATATTTCCGGTGATCAAGGCAAAAGTAAGTTGGAGCATCATAACGCTACGTGAGCTTTGCGTCATCCGCCGCCCCCTGTTGATTTATCATATGGGTGGGTCGCGTGCTAGACTTCGTGGCAAGGTCTCTAGCTCTTGTTAAGACTCCCCCTGGGGCTTCGGCCCATCGCGCCGGACCCCTCTCGAGGCCAGTTTCACTCAAGATGGTCCAAGATGGCCTCCAGAGGGTCCAAGATGCCTGCAAATTCCCTCAGAGGCCTCCAGGACAGCCCAAGAGAGGTCCTCCATGAGGGCCAGAGAGGCCCAAATCATTGATTTGACTTAGGTTATTTGGCTCTTGACGGCCCAAGACAGCCCCCGAGATCGACCCAAGATGGCCCCAAAATGTCCCCTATGACGGCCCAAAAAGCCTCCAAGACGGCCTCAAGGGAGCCTCAAGACGGCCCAGTAGGCCCCCAAGACGCCCAAGATGGCCTCCAAGACGGCCCTGAAGCGCAACAAAAGAGCCCCAAGTCGGTTACGAAAGGCATCCGACGGCTTCCGACGGCGTCAGACAGCTTCCGACGGCGTCAGACGGGCTAGGAAAGCCCTAAGACGGTCAAAGTGCCCCGTACAAGCCCCCGCAGGCTCCCAACAGGCCCAATGAGGCCCCCCAAAAGCATCCAAGAGGCCCCCAAGAAGCTCCCAGGAGACCCGAAGAGCGCCCCAAGAGGCTTCCACGAGGCGTCCTCCTCCTCCTCCTCCTCCTCCTCCTCCTCCTCCTCCTCCTCCTATTCCCTTTTCCGTCGTCTCCTCATTCTTCATGCCCTCACGTGTTCCCCGAAAGGTTTCAACGATTGCTGGGGGAACACATGGTCCGATAGGTCTAGCCCAACTTTCGACCTGATAGGCGCTTCCACACAAAATAACAAAGGGCGGCGGTCATTTGCCGTAGGCATCTTCGGTACGACAACAAGCACCAGTGTTGGCAGGGACTCTTTTTTGGAACGAACTAGCAGAGACGAAAATCATGCTTCTCGTCTGGGTCGCTGATGGCGGCCTGCCGGCCTCGTCGGCGACGACGACGACGACGACGACCTAGGAATATGTTGCTGATATCGCCCACATCGCAGGTGGGTGCTCTTGCCACCATCGGCGTTGACTCATCGCTACTCTTAAATCGGGCATGTCCCCCTACAGGGGGATTTTGTACGAAACATAAGAAAGAGTCAGAACAAACCAAAACATAGCAAACAAATACTCAAACTATTGTTTCACGATTTCTGGATAGTCATCCTGTAGAGGGACACGCCCGACCTAATGCTACTCAGGTCGCACGAGCGTGGGTCAAGAACTCGAGCCCCGTCGCAGCATTCCAAGGTGGAGGGACGCAACGCGCAGAACACAAGGGAGCACGCACACCTCCGAAGCGTGGGTCGTTCTCTACCCTGGTGCCGTCTGCACGCCTCTGCGCCTCACAAACAACCCCCCGCACCTCTGCCTTGGGGGGCTCGGGGGCGTGCCGACCAGCACTTCGGAGCGGACCCGGCCAGTGGCGAGGAGCAGGCTCCCCCCGAGGCCCCGGAACGGCCTCGATCTCCTCCAAGTTCGGCTACACGCAAGAGTGACCCTGGGTAAGAGTGACCTTTGGTGCGCGGCTTTTGGGGGGCCGCGAGGGGGCCAAACACAGGCGCGCAAGACGCCACTACCGCCTCGCGTTCGGCGATCGGGGAACCCCATTTGGCCCGCACCAAAGGTCACTCCGGCGAAAGGACTCTTACGTCTAGTCGACAAGTGCGAGCCTCGAAGGATCTGACCACGGGCCTGGCCTGCTCGACGTGCGCCCGAGGAGGGCGGCCAGGACGCGGGAGGGGGGGGGGAGCTGCGCAGCACGTGGGGCCCGCGGCACGCGCGCGGACGAGCGGGGGCCACGGGAGGCGCCGAGACCCCGAGCTTCCTGGGAGCTACCTTGTAGCACGGGGGGGCTAAAAACCTAAAAAGCGAGACGAGACAGCCTAAAACCAAGGCATACCATAGCTCTGGGATAGGTCTTTACGTCGCGCGCTAGGGAAGGAGAAGCGGGGGCCGCGACATCTGGGAGCTCCCACGGCTCTGGCCAGGGCCCCCCCCCCCCGGGGCCCCGCCTGCCTCGACGCCCGGCGGGCGTGTCCCTCCACAGGAGGAGTATGCAAACATGGTCCGAAAATGGTGCGGGGACGAGGTTTCGATGATCTCTGACCATTTCAGAATACTTGTGTTGACCATTGTTCAGCTTTCGCCCAAAATCGGCCTGTAGGAGGACGTGCCCGACCTAAGCCCAGTGGCTTCGGGTCAAAGCTCGGGGCCCCCGCGGCCAAGCCTGGAAAGCTCTCGGCGAAGCGCAGCCGCTAGAGAGCAGGGCCCCCCCCCGTCCCCACCCCCCATCGGGGCCTGGTGGCTTTAAGGGCTGGGCCTAAGCGTTGTTTTTTCGTTGTGTTTTCGTTGTCGTTTTCGCGTTCGTTTTGCGCGACCTGCTTCACCGCGCCCCCCGCCAAATAGAACAACCAAACACAGCCCAAGTCCAGGAAAACATCGTTTAGGTCCACCCCGGGGGGCTTCTTGTCAAAGCTCGGGACCCCCGCGGCCCTCCAGGGCGACGCGGGCACGCCAGGAAAGAAAGCTCTCGGCGAGGCGCAGCCGCTAGAGAGCACACCGAGGCCAGATGATCTCCGATAGCCAGCGGCTCCAAACCACCCCAACCCAACCCGAAAACCAGAATTTCGCTTGAATTTCGGGGTGGGGGGCGTACGGGTCCCATGCGTTTTTTCAATGTTCCCCGATCTCCCCCCCACTGGAAATGGAGGGCAAATTGAAGCCTTCGGGTTGGGTTGGGGTGGTTTGGTGGGTGGTGAGAAACCATCCAGCGCGAAGAATTACTTACTTGGGTAACAGAAACACAGCTACCGCTACTGCCAGGAATGGACAGAGCCCCCTTGAGCAAAACGTGGTTTGGTGAAAACGACCTCGGCCCGAACCTGGCGGGCGCTAGCCTGGAAAATGACGGCCGCGGCGCCATCTCGAGAACCGAAAACGGACAATTCGCTAATCTTGTAATTTTCGCTGCCCTGTGTTGTTTAGAGGTCTGCTAGCTCTCTAGAACGTCCCCATAGTATCTTCACAACCACCATCATCGGCGTCCCTGTGACTGTCCGTGCATCGAGGGGTGCATCGTGAGATACCTGTCGAGACGAGGGGACGGGCGCTGGAATGATACGGGGGACGACGGGGATGGGCGCGAGGACGCAAGGGGGGATGATTCGGGGGACGCCGCGCGGAGGCCACAACACTGGCAGCGAACCTTGCAACGCTATTCGATGTGTCAAGGTGGGGGTTCTGCCCATCCTCCGATACTCCACGGACCTCTCGGGGTGCTTGCTGCCCGGAATGTCGAGGAGAATCCAGCAGTGGCGACGACGACTCTCCAAGAGCCCTCCTGGACGCCCCAAACTCTTGGACGCTCCATGGAGCGTCCAGGAGGGGGGATCTTGAAATTGCCGGTCGCTCCCCTCTCTCCAGCACTAGATTCCGTCGCTGAGCACTGATGTGGTTGCACCAACGGTGGTCTTGAAGGAACGAAGATATCGATACGGCTTGCATCGGTTCTTCTGAGGCTCCGTTTTTTGCCCCACCGGGGATGAGGAAGAGGAGGAGGAGGAGGAGGAGAAGGAGGAGGAGGAGGAGGAGGAGGAGTAGAAGGAGAAGGAGGGGGAGGAGGAGGAGGAGGAGGAGGAGGAGGGTGGAGGAGGAGGAGGAGGAGGAGGAGGAGCAGGAGGATGGGGAGGGGAACGAGAGGAGAAAGAGGCGGGCGGAGGAGGGGGGGGGAGGACGACGAGGAGGATCTGGGGGAGGACGAGGGGGAACAGGGGGAGGAGGAGAAGGAGGAAAGGACCCCCCCCCCCCCCACGTGTGTTGCCCCGTGGCCGCCCGCCCAACCTGCGAGACGCGCGTGCTCAGGGAGCCGTCCGGGCCCCTCGCGCGCACCCTCTGGCACTGCTGGCTGTCCACCTCCGCGGCGGGGAAGGGAGGGGGGGCGGGGGCGGGCGCCGACGGCACCGAGGCAGCGGCGGTCCTTTTCCCCGCGAGCGCGCCTCGAGTTTCGGACCCGGCATGTCCAACTGCGCGGTGCTTCCCGCCCACCCCCTCCCGCCCTCCCCGAATCCCGCCCTTCCTCCCCTCTCCCACTCCCTCCCCCCTCCGCCCCGCCCACCCCCTTCCACAATTACACCATGTGAGCACTAATTCGCCTCCTCTCTCCCCTGATGACGTCCGGAGGATATCCGCCCCCCCACGCGTACTGCTTATTGCACACAGCACTCCCGGGAACTGGGTTTTCGCTTCGGCTTTTCCCAAAATGCTGCTCCCGCTAAAGCGCTGGCCTTATGTTCGGGCTCCCGCTCGTTCCGAATCGTGCTCCCGCTAAAGCGCGGGCCTCATTTCCGCGCTTCCGCTCGTTCTCGATCGTGCTCCCGCTGCAGCGCTGGCCTCATTCCCGCGCTTCTCCTCGTTCCCGATAGTGCTCCCGCTGCAGCGTTGGCGTCATTATTTGCAGTGCCATGCCACGGCGCGGATTCCGGTTCTTCCAAATATGCTTCAAAATTTAGAAAATGGCTCCCCGAATTAGTCTCATCGGAAATGATTACACATTCGGTGCCGATTCGCTGACTTTTTGGGCCGCAGAAGTCCCTCCTAGTTGGGGGAATCGCCACGCCATGCTGCCATGCTGCGCGTTGATCTTCAACACTATTACGCCATGTAATGCTATGCCATGCTGCGACATCCGACTGTGCGAATAGAGAGGAGACCTGCGCCATGGCTAGGGATGGGAGGGAGGGGTAGGACGTCAGATATGACGCGAACGCACCTGGCGTGCCCTCCCCCCCTCCGCCTCCCCCTCCTCCCCGCCCCCCCATCCCTCTCCCCCACCCCCGCATCCTCCCCCCCACGTCCCCCCCCCCCTCCACCCCTCCCCCCCCCCCCATCCCCCCGTGCCCCCCGCTCTTCGCGCCCCCCCCCCGCCCCTCTCACCCCCTTTTCCGCGGCCTTTTCAAGCATCGCGCTGGGCCGCAGGGGAGTCCCGACTCTCGTAAAGACCAGATTTCCTTTCGGGCCTCGTCACGCCACCCCCTTCCCCTCCATGCAAGTAACCTCACCAGAACAAAAAGAAGATCTGCCTCTTCGGAGGCAACTTCTGAGAGGCCCTCGTGAGAAAACGACTGAAGGTTGTTAAGCACGATGATGGGGGCCATGATACCAGATTAGCCCAGATCCAGCCCAGGATCGAGCCCGGTTCCACCCCATTGGGCGGGAATATGCCGGAATATAAACCAGTTCTCGATCACGGATTTCTGGCGTGCCGGAATGGAAAAGGGCGGGTGGGGCACATGCGGGCGGCACAATGTGTGCCCTGGGCGGGGAACCGTATGGGGCCACGAAACGCGCGTGGGGTGTGCCGCAAGGGGTTGCGGGGGCGCAGGCGGGCGGCGCCATTTGGGGCGCACCTGGTGGAGCCCCCCGTGGAGCCACGACGCGTGTGAGAGGTGTGCCAGTGGGCGGCGGGGACGCATGCGGGCGGCACCACTTGGGCCTTGGGTGGAGCTCCCGTATGGGGCCACGAAACGTTTGAGGAGTGTGCTGTAATGGGTGTCGGGGACGCATTCTGGCGGCACCATTTGGGCCTTGGGTGGGCTCCCTATGGGGCCACGAGACGTGTGAGGGGTGTGCGGACAAACGTGGCGGGGACGCATGCTGGCGGCACCATTTGGGCCTTGGGTGGGGCTCCCTCTGGGGCCACGATGCGTGTGAGGGGTGTGCCGACAAAGGTGGCGGAGACGCATGCTGGCGGCACCATTTGGGCCTTGGGTGGAGCTCCATATGGGGCCACGAGACTTGTGAGCGGCGTGCCTGAAGGGTTGACTGGTGTGGGATGGAAGGGGGGAGGAGGGGGACGAGGAGGAAAGGAGAGGAAAGAACGCGGGGCGCTGTCTTTTCTTATGGCTGGACCCCAAGATCGCCCAAACGCGTCCCGAGATAGACTTAAGACGGCCCTACAGCGCTCCAAGAAGGCACCAAGACGGCCCAGAACGGCCCCCAAGAAAGCCTCGTCAGACGGGCCAAGAGCCCCCTGAGACGGCAAGAAAAGCTCCAAGAGGTCCCCAAGAGGCTCCCATAAAGGCACCCAGGAGGCACCCATAAGGCCCCAGGAGAGCCCCTGAGGGGCTCTCCCCTCCCTATCGTATGGTTGTTCCCTCTCTTCCTCCTACAGTCAGCCCGTATAGTAAGGATGCGCGATAAGGATGCAAGGGCCTTGTCCGCCGATTTCGAAGCTTTCCGAGCCCGGGGCGGCCAACGAAAGTGGCCAAGGATGGAACGAGGAGGCAAGGATGCAAGTGTAGCCTTGGGAAGGATCCAGGGGAACAAAAGAAGTGGCATAAACATACAAACTCGGAGGTCCGCGCGGATTTCTCGGATCGGCGCTGGAGCCCCCTCCCTGGCGCGCGGAGCGCGCCAGGGGCGGCGCCGGAGGCGCTGGGCCCCCAGCGCCGATCCGAGAAATCCGCGCGGACCTCCGAGTTTTTGTTATGTTTATGCTACTTTTTGTTCCCCTATACCTCCCCTCCTGCTTGGCTTCCCCTCCTTGCCCTTGTGCGTTGTGTGCTCTCCCCCTCCCCACCTGCTTGGCTTCCCCTCCCTGTCCCCCCGTCCGTCCGTCTGTCGGCCCGGTCTGTCCTTGCCCGTCGTCCTCCCTCCCTCTCCCCCGCCCCTTCTCGCTCCTCGGCTCCTCGCTCTCTTGCCCGTTTCTGGCCCTTCCTGGCCCGCTTTTCTGTGTCGGCCCGTCCCGGTGTCCGAATAAGAGCCGCGGCGCCCCGCACTGCTTGCGACCCCCTGTGTGCCCGCGACCCTGGCACCTGGGAGTTGGTTGCTGCATACCTCCCCTCCTCCTCCCCCTCCCCCCCCTCTCCGGGGCTCGCTGCCACCCTTGCGGGACGTCGAGGCCGACGACGAGGGCCGGCGGCGCCTCGACTGTGCTCCTCCTCCCTGCCGCGTGGACGAAGGTGAGGCCGAGCTCACGACCCGCCTCGGCTCTCGGCGGGGCGTGGGCTCGACCCCGCGGCAGACGAAGACGACGTCGATTTCACGGCTCGGCCGAGTCTTCCGACCAGTCATCGGAACTGCGCCGTTCCTACAGGGCAGTTGTTCATACATGGGATTTCTAAAAACAGATGTTTTCTAATACGCGATCAAGTGATGAATTAACTTATGCATGAACTCATCCTTGTTTTTAGTGCTGAATCTCTGCATTTTTAGTACATGGTCCGCACGCGGAGCATGTATTAAAAACGGCACTGTACCCTCGCTCTCCTTTTCGGCGGTGGACAGACCTCCCCTCAATAAACCACTCTTCAGCGAAAACGGCCTGGGACCGAAACCGACGGACCTGGACCCGCAAAAATGACGGCCGCGCCTCTCGCGAGCCGAAAATTGCAAATTCACTAATCGACGTGTCAGGGTAGGTCTGTCCACCTCCGACCTTTCTGCTGCGCTGTTGCACAGGCGTGGTGGCGGGGTTTGACGCACGCAGCTGGATAACACCACCTTTTGTCCATCCACATACCTCCGATGTAATGTTAATCAAAGCGGGATCCCTGGAGCTCCAGACAGCTTCCCAAGGACCGGTTTTTCGTATCACGGCTTCACTGTCCTGGGGTCCGGCGAAGACACCCAGATGTCGAAATCGGTTACACAATGGAATCTTGAATGTCTCAAGACGTCCCATCTCTCGTCCAACCATAGAATGACGTGCCATTGACACTGGCTTGTCTCCTCCGAACCCTGACATCCTCCGATCTAGCCTTTGAATCCGCGGCCCAGAAGTCCTGACCGCTTCCACATGATGTGCTTCGTACTGGCATCATTGTTGGTGGCCCTAACGTCCCAAAACGCCCCCCGAGAGGCAAAATACAGGAAACACCGCCGCATGAAAAAAACAGATCGCCGCAAATTTGCTAGCATGGGGGGACCGGCCCTGAGGGAAACGGGTCCTGGACCCTGGGGCCCTCCCCTCAACTTCTGAATCGTATTCTGGCAGTCCTGGGGCCCATGGAGGGCTCCAGGAAGCCAAACACGGCGAAAAACCTCAGGACCCGTTCCTACAAGCATAAGTATAAACTTTTGCCGCTCCGCGCGGATTTCTGGGATCTGCGCTGGACCCCTCTCCCTGGCGCGCCGAGCGCGCCAGGGGCGGCGCGGGAGGCGCCGCCAGGGGGGCCCAGCGCGGATCCAAGAAGTCCGCGCGGAACGCCAAAGGTTTATGGTTGTAGCGTTTTCTCTTCTGGACTCGATTCCCCCATGGCGAAATTTTCGGGAGCGGCAAAGAGGGGGGGCGTCCAAGAAGCGGGGGTGCAAATCATGGCCGGCGGCATGTGCGCGGCCCAGCGGGGGGCCCAGGGACGTAACGAAATAAGAAGAGGCGCAATGAAATCCGGGGAAAGATCATGGCCCACGCCATGATATCCACCCCCCCTAGTCATCACCCCCTCTTTTCCGCCCCCGAGATTTGGGACTGGCGACTGACGCGGCGCCTGCCAGGTGCCTGCCGCGCCCGCGAGCGCCAGCGGCGGCAGCGGCCGCGCCGCCGCCGCCGCCGCCGCCGAGGCGGGGCGCCGGCGCGGCGCGCGCGGCGGCGCCGCCGCGGCCGTGGCCGGCGGCCCTCGCTCGGCCTGCGACCTCGCGGCCGGCGCGAGGCCGTCCAGGATGCTCAGATGCTCGCTCTGGGGACCTTCCTGGGGCCCCTCGCTCTAGCAGGGGATGTGTCGACCGTCGGCCCCTATCCCAAGCTTCGCGGGGTATGTCGAGTGGACCAGCCCTGGGACATAGTGTGGGGGTGCGTCCATCCTCGATAGGGGTGCGTCCAGGGTTCCCTTCTTTTCCTGAGCAGCCAGACTTTCCGGGCGGAACTCTGGAACTGGGGAAGAAAAACCGCATGCGACGCTCCACTTCTTGAGACGATGCTGCGTCAAGCATCCGTCGGCTTGAGCCGAGCCTGAGCCGAGCTGCAGCCCAGCTCGAAACGCCCTGGGGCCGAGCCGGAGTCGAGCTGTAGACGACCTGGAAGGGAAGAGGTCTTTCAGATGGGCCCCAAGATGGGAGGAACCAAGAGGAACCGATACCGCCACTCCCCAGCCCTCTCTCCCGGGGCTCGCTCTGACCAGAATGTTCGGCGGTGGACAGACCTCCCTTTAGTAAACCTCCCCTTAATGAAAACGGCCTGGGACCGAAACCGACGGACCTGGACCCGTAAAAATGACGGCCGCGACGCCCTCTCGCGAACCGAAAACGGCCAATTCCTCGATCGACGTGTCAGGGTAGGAGGCCGATCCGCCTGCGAAATGTCGAAGCGAATCCAGCGGTGGCGACGGAAGCCTCCCGGCAGGCCCAAACAGGCAAGAACGAGGCAAAGGGTAGCGGTAGGGGTACCTCTTCCCCCATCGGACCAAGAATTATGAGGAACATCCTGGACGCCTCGCGCGGCAACTTGAGACCCGGTTTGCGTCGGATCCACGTCGGATTTACGTGGGGTATACGTCGGACTACGTCGGAATGACGTCGGACGGACTCCGGAACATCGCCGCGCGAGCGTCGACTCATAGCCTACGGAGCTGACGTGCGGACTAGATAATACTATTTTACGCGCCGCGCGAGGCCTCCAGGATTTACCTCATGACAGGAAGGCCCCCAAGAACGACCGTCCGAGGATGCGGTCGAGCTCCTCCCGCAGGGCCCGGGTGAGCCCCACTGGCCGATTTACCCCCATGACGGGGACATAGGCTGCTCTCTTCGATTTTCTAAGGGCACAGCCCCAACTGAGGTGGCGAGACGGTGGGTCTCGAGATGTGGATGGGGATGGGGATGGGGATCGCTTGAACGATACTGAGTAGGCTTCCTCTTCCCCTCTCGGACCAAGAAGGTCGTCCCCAGAAGTCCAGACCCTCTCCCTGGGGCCGGCTCTTCATCCTGAATCGTTGTTTGACGGCCCCAGGGCCTAGCGAAGGCCTCTCTTTGGAGGCCGAAGACGGCGACAAAGACCTCCGTCTGGAATCTCGTACGAAGCGATCCTGCCTGGGTCTTCCACCCCCGGGTCAGGAAGTTTGGGTGACCCAAAAGGGGGTCCAGCTGAAAGGTGGTGGTGCAATAGACTTGGGGCAAGTGTATTGCAAATGCATGGCGCCGGAGACTTGTATTGCAATGTATTGCGACGAATGTAGTGCACGAGAAAGTTACAGCTGCGCCCCAGAATGTATTGCACGCCCCAGATGTATTGCAGCCCCACAAGTCTGTTGCACCGAACCTATTGCACCACCCCTTTAAAACCTTAGTGGGCCCTGGAAACGACAAGGCCGTTTTTTTGCCGGTTCCGTTTTGCCGTTTTTATGCCGGTTCCGACGCCGTTTTGTTACCGGTTCCGTCGCCGTTTTGTGACCGGTTCTGGCTTCGGTTCCAATCCTGGAGCCGTTTTTTTGCCGTCTCCGTTCGCCTTTTTTTGCGGATTCCATTTTCAAGGGACACTTTTTCGGAAACAGTGAAAAACGGCCCCGCCGTTTCCAGGGCCCACAGAGCGCTGGACCCCCTCTTGGGTCCTCCCGAAGAAGGTCCCCCACAGAACGACCGTCTGCATGCGGTCGATCGGGGATCTTCTGACCCGGGTCAATCCAAACCCGGGTCAGCAGGAAACCAAAAACTGCAATGCAAGACAACAACAACAAAAAAACAACGCAGGTCTGCGCAATCCCGGGTCAGCAAATAGGCGCGGCCGCCTCGCGGCCACGAGCGGCTCGCTGACCCGGGTCAGCCAGGAAGGGGTCTTCGCAGGATCCTGCAGGATCTGGTGCCCTGGCTCACCCCCGTTTGAACTGACCCCCGTCTCTTGAGCCCCGAGCCGAGCTCCTCCCGCAGGGCCCGGGTGAGCCCGAGGGCGCGGCGCACGGTGGCGCGGGAGACGCCCGCGTGCGGCCCGCCAGCCCCCGCGCGCACGGCGCAGGCGGCGTGGAAGGCGGCCTGGGCTGATAGGGGATCAAAAAGTGATATAAACATAAAAACTCAGAGGTCCGCGCGGATTTCTCGGATCGGCGCTGGGACCCCCCGGCGGCGCCTCCGGCGCCGCCCCTGGCGCGCTCCGCGCGCCATGTTTATGCCACGTTTTTTTCCCCGAGTTGAGGCGCGACCAGGACCAGTCGGCCACAGTGGGGGCCCGACCACAAGAGCAGTAGGGGCCTGGACTTGTGTTGCGCCCATCGTACTGGAAGACCACATCCCAGAATGATACCGGAGAAAAAACCCAATCATATTTTTGCTGGGGCGATGGGGCTGTATGGGCTATATGGCTATCGGCGGAGGCGCGGCCAGGGCCCGTCGGCCCCAGGGGGGGCCCGACCAGAGACTACTAACCAGACCAACCCAACCCAACCCGAAGGCCCGAACTTCGGGTTGGGGGGGTGTGGTGCGGGCTTCAGATGTGTTCTCTCGACGTTCCCCGACCCCCCCCTCACTGGAGATGGAGGGCAAATTCGGGCCTTCGGGTTGGGTTGGGGTGGTTTGGTAGGTGGTGAACCAGAAGAGCAGCGGGGGCCTCCATCCTCCTCCCCCCCCCTCGCCGCAGAACCAACATAAGCCAGCTTCCACGGGAAACTCTCGGAAGTCCGCGCGCGACGACTCCTGGGACCACTGCTGGGACCTTACAACGGAACCCGTAATGACAAAAAAAACGGCGTCGGGACCGGGAACAAAAACGGCAAAACGGAACCGGTAAAAAAATGGCTCTGTCGTTTCCAGGGCCCACCGACCACAAGAGCAGCAGGGGCTTGGACTTGTGTTGCGCCCATCGTGCTGGAAGACCACATCCCAGAAGTCATGTCGAGCACCCGGAAAAGTGTCGAAAGAGTGTCGAAAGAAGGTCGAACCAATGTCTCGCCCGGCACGTGGAAACCCTCGAGTTTCGGTGTTTTTCTTTTCTCAAGTGCTCGACTTTCTTTCTGGTGATCAAGGCTAAATTCGCCGGCCCAACGGGCCAGATGCGTGCGAAGATCCCCGGTAACTGGTTAACAATATTTCTAGTTCGCGCGCGCGGGGCGGCCCCTGGGGGTCCCCCGGCGAAAAGTACCCCGACTGCAGCCCGGGAAGGTCTACTCAGAAATGGTTTTCCTCCTGGGTACGGCCTCTCAGGCCCCCCAGAGCGCGCCAAGAGGGCCCCAAGAGGCCCCCAAGACTGCCCAAGAGGCCCCCGAGACACCCAAAGGACGCTCCAAGACGCCGAAGATGATCCCAAGACGGCCCAAGAAGCCGCCAAGACGCTCCAAGTGGCCTCCAAGAGGCCTCACAAGAGCGCCCCGAGAGGCCCAAATCATCGATTTTACGATGGTTTTGGAAGGATTTTGGCCTTGTCGCATTTTCGGCTTTCCGATGCTCCCAGACGGCCCAAGAGGCCCCCAAGAGCGCACGAAGATGGCTCAAGAGGCCCCCAAGAAGGCCCCCAGAGAGCCCCAAACGGGCCCCGAGACGGCCCAAGAGACGCCCAAGACACGCCCAAGACGGCCCAAGAGAGCCCCAAGACGGCCCCAAGAGGGGCCCAAGATGGGGACCACGAACCGAAACCTCAAGCCTTCCGCCCCAAGAGGGCCTCAGGAGGCCCCGAGAGGCCCCCAAGATGGCCCAAGATGCCGCCAAGAGGCCCCCAAGAGACCCCAGGAGGCTCCAAGGAGGCTCAAAAGAGGCCCTACAAGGCTTCAAAAATGTCCCAGGCGCCCCCGAACGGCCTCTCAACAGACCCTAGGGCCTCCCCAAAAAGCATCTGGACGACGGCCCTGTTCGGGCCCACGGCGAAGCAGTAGCGATCATGCAACACGGGCCCGCGGAGTGAGCGAAGCGATTGAATAAGTTAGAACATCATAAGCATGGACAAAACGGCATTGAACAGGATGAAGGTGAATCGAAAAGGGGCTCTGCCGGATTGGCACGGGCTTCGGCCACGGATACCCCCCGGCCGATGCTGAGTGCAACCTGCCAGGGTCACAGATTTCGACCACGGATCTACCAGCGCCGATGCTGAATGCAACCTGCCAGGACATGCATCCTAAACCACGCAAAGTACAGTAGGGGCCCGACCACAAGAAACCTTCCACAGGAAACCCAACCCTGAGACCCCAGGACGTCCATCGATTTTTGGTGTGGGGACGCCACACTTTCCTTGGCGAAGCCATCGAGACCCAGGAAGCCCAGGGCACCCTGGAGGCAAGCAGGGTGTGGGCTTGTGTTGCTCCCATCGTACGTAAGGAACTCATCTCAGAAATAATCTCGAGCACCCAGAGAAGTATCGAAGCAGTGCCGATCGAGCATCGCCTCCCAGGGCCCGACGCGTGTAAGCCCTCCAGCTTCGGCACTCTCCTGGTGCTCGAAATTCGCTCTGGCGGTCGGGGCTACAGCAGGTTGGAACATCCTACGCCTGGACGAGACGCGGCCAGGACCAGTCGACTGCATGAAGGAGTGACTCTGGCTGGAGGGGGGCGCAAGGGTTAAATCGGGCCTGTCCCCCTACAGAGGAATTTCAGACGAAAAATAAACATGATCGACCCACGAACCCGGAAAGGAATGTAGAACTGTAACACATGGCAACGTTTTCAAAGACACCTGATTGGGTGACGGGCAAATGCAATACTGAAGGTATCGATCTTGATGTACCCTGCCGAGGGCTGTGCTGTGCTGCGCCGTGCTGAATTGCGATGTGCCATGGCGCGACTGTGCTCTATAGCCTCGTGATCAAGTCCTCCTTTGCATCCGAGTCCTGACCGAACTGATCTGGATCTTAAGCTCGAGCTGCCTGAACACATAGTAGCTGCCCCAGAGCTAATGGACAGGGGAACATGCCAGGAGGACGCGCCGCGAAACGTCCCAAGGGATGCGCCAGGCGACGTGCCAGGGGACGTGCCATGGGGTCGCACCGCGGGACGTGCCAAGGGGACGCGCTACGGAACGTGCCAATGGATGTGCCACGGGATGTGCCAGGGGACGCGCCACGCGACGTGCCAGGGGGACTCGCCAAAGGACGCCCCACGGAACGTGCCAAGGAACGTGCCAAGTTGCAATGCTGAGTGTATCGACCTTGATGTACCGTGCCGAAATCAGTGCTGTGCTGCGCCGTGCTGAATTGCGATGTGCCATGGCGCGATTGTGCTCTATAGCCTCGTGGATCGAGTCCTCCTTTGCATCCGAGTCCTGACCGAACTGATCTGGATCTTAAGCTCGAGCTGCCTGAACACATAGTAGCTGCCCCAGAGCTAATGGACAGGGGAACATGCCAGGAGGACGCGACGCAGAACGTCTCAAGGGACGCGCCAAGCGACGTGCCAAGGGACGTGCCATGGGGACGCACCGCGGGACGTGCCAAGGGGACGCGCTACGGAACATGCTGGGGACAAGCGTTTCGCTCGAGACATCCTGTCAAAATCATCTGAATTCCTACGCGCGGGACGCTGCACGCGCGATACATCCTCGGAATTCCTGCGAGCGGGACGTGAAAACAAGCATTTCGCCTGAGAAATCCTTTGAATTCTGGCCCCCCACGAGGCCACCGCTCGAGACATCCTCCAATTTTGCAAAACCAGCGTTTTGCTCGAGACATCCTCAACAAATTATGAAAAACAAGCGTTTCGCTCGAGACATCCTGTCAAAATCCCAAGAAATCCAAATACCCGCGCGCGGGACGCGGCACGCGCGAGACATCCTTGGAATTCCTGCGCGAGGGGCGCTTTTCCGTGTCGCGGTCGGCTCTGCAAAACCAGCGTGTCGCTCGAGACATCCTCAACAAATTCTGAAACCAAGCGTTTCGCTCGAG
The DNA here is from genome assembly GCA_963575745.1 of Prorocentrum cordatum. Lineage (NCBI taxonomy): Eukaryota > Dinophyceae > Prorocentrales > Prorocentraceae > Prorocentrum > Prorocentrum cordatum. Next base: position 133,808 of record CAUYUJ010017419.1, read on the forward strand.
ACATCCCCAACTCTGCAAAACCAGCGTCTCGCTCGAGACATCCTCAACAAATTCTGAAAAACAAGCGTTTCGCTAGGGACATCCTCAAATTTTAATTCGCCGGCCCTACGCGACCTCGTTATTTATCGCAAAAGAAATTCGCCGGCCCTACAGCCGTCAAAACCGGGGGGAAACCAACTAAAAGAGAACCCTGGGCTCAGGCCCTTTCCAGGAAAAATCCTCCAAAAAACTCCAAAATGCTCAGAAATAGTTAAACATGATCGACCCACGAACCCGGAAAGGAATATGGAAATGCGGAGCATGGAAACGTTTTCGCGACACCGAACTAGGCGACGGGCACTTGCAGTGCTGAAGGCATCGATGGCGATGTGCCGTGCCAGGGGCTGTGCTCTGCCGCGCTGTGCTGACTTGGAACGTGTCATGATGCGTTGACATGTGCTGTGCTCTATTGCGTTGTGGACCAAGTCGTTCTTTGCATCCGACTCCTGGCCGAACTGATCTGGATCTTAAATTCGAGCTGCAACCCGTGGCTCGCCCAGAGCTGGCCGTAATCGAAACGCGCGGGGCGCTCGACCAGCTTAAGTTCAAGATCCGATTCAGTTCCGAAGCGGGACGAAGCAAGAGGCGGACCCGAACGGAAGCCAAACACAAACCACGAACCACCCCACAAAACACCCCACGGAAGACCCCACGAGACACACCACGGAACACCCCACGAAACATTCCACGAGACACCTCACGAAACATTCCACGAGACACCCCACGAAATATTCCACGGACACCCCACGAATTGCGTTGTGGACCAAGTCGTCATTTGCATCCGACACCTGGCCGAACTGATATGGATCTTAAACTCGAGCTGAATTAACCCGTGGCTCGCCCAGAGCTGGCCGCAATCGAAACGCGCGGGGCGCTCGACCAGCTTGAGCTCAAGATCCGATTCAGTTCCGAAGCGGGACGAAGCTCGCCCCTGAGCGGAACAAGCGTGAAAACACGTGGGTCCCTTTCGTCCCTGAACGGAACAAGCGTGAAAACACGTGGGTCCCTTTCGCCCCTGAGCGGAACAAGTGTGAAAACACGTGGGTCCCTTTCGCCCCTTTCGCCTCCTGGGCCTTCCTAAGGCCTCCTCGGGCCTCCTCGGCATTCCTGGGGCCTCCTGGAGCCTTCTGGGGCCTCCTGAAGCCTTCTGGGACGTCCTGGGACGTCCTGGGGCCTCCTGGGCTCTCCTGGTGCCTCCTGGGGCTTCCTAGGCATTCCCTAAACATCCTGGGGCCTCCTGGGGCTTCATGGGGCCATGCCCCTGACCAAAACGTGTCCCGCACCCTGTGATTGAGACATCCAGGGTGATGGACACATCCTGGCAGTCTCCTAGGCCTCCGTGCTGAATTGCGATGTGCCATGGCGCGACTGTGCTCTGTAGCCTCGTGGATCGAGTCCTCCTTTGCATCCGAGTCCTGACCGAACTGATCTGGATCTTAAGCTCGAGCTGCCTGAACACATAGTAGCTGCCCCAGAGCTAATGGACAGGGGAACATGCCAGGAGGACGCGCCGCGAAACGTCCCAAGGGATGCGCCAGGCGACGTGCCAGGGGACGTGCCATGGGGTCGCACCGCGGGACGTGCCAAGGGGACGCGCTACGGAACGTGCCAATGGATGTGCCACGGGATGTGCCAGGGGACGCGCGACGCGACGTGCCAGGGGGACTCGCCAAAGGACGCCCCACGGAACGTGCCAAGGAACGTGCCAAGTTGCAATGCTGAGTGCATCGACCTTGATGTACCGTGCCGAAATCAGTGCTGTGCTGCGCCGTGCTGAATTGCGATGTGCCATGGCGCGATTGTAGCCTCTCGAGTCCTCCTTTGCCCGAGTCCTGCCGAACTGATCTGGATCTTAAGCTCGAGCTGCCTGAACACATAGTAGCTGCCCCAGAGCTAATGGACAGGGGAACATGCCAGGAGGACGCGCCGCGAAACGTCCCAAGGGATGCGCCAGGCGACGTGCCAAGGGACGTGCCATGGGGACGCACCGCGGGACGTGCCAAGGGGACGCGCTACGGAACGTGCTGGGGACAAGCGTTTCGCTCGAGACATCCTGTCAAAATCATCTGAATTCCTACGCGCGGGACGCTGCACGCGCGAGACATCCTCGGAATTCCTGCGAGCGGGACGTGAAAACAAGCATTTCGCCTGAGACATCCTTTGAATTCTGGCCCCCCACGAGGCCACCGCTCGAGACATCCTCCAATTTTGCAAAACCAGCGTTTCGCTCGAGACATCCTCAACAAATTATGAAAAACAAGCGTTTCGCTCGAGACATCCTGTCAAAATCCAAAGAAATCCAAATACCCGCGCGCGGGACGCGGCACGCGCGAGACATCCTTGGAATTCCTGCGCGAGGGGCGCTTTTCCGTGTCGCGGTCGGCTCTGCAAAACCAGCGTGTCGCTCGAGACATCCTCAACAAATTCTGAAACCAAGCGTTTCGCTCGAGACATCCCCAACTCTGCAAAACCAGCGTCTCGCTCGAGACATCCTCAACAAATTCTGAAAAACAAGCGTTTCGCTAGGGACATCCTCAATTTTTAATTCGCCGGCCCTACGCGACCTCGTTATTTATCGCAAACAAAATTCGCCGGCCCTACAACCGTCGAAACCGGGGGGAAACCAACTAAAAGAAAACCCTGGGCTCAGGCCCTTTCCGGGAACATGATCGACCCACGAACCCGGAAAGGAATATAGAAATGATAAGCATGGAAACGTTTCACGACACCCACTTGGCCGACGGGCAATTGCAATGCTCAAGGTAACGATGATGATGATGTACCGTGCCACGGGCTGTGCTGTGCCGTGCTGTGCTGAGTTGAAATGTGTCATGCCGCGTGGAACTGTGCCGCGCGCTATTGCATTGCGGATCAAGTCGTCCTTGACGTCGGAACCCTGACCGAACTGATTTGGATATTAAGCTCGAACTGCCTGAATTCATAGCTCGGGCTCAGCAGCTCTTCAAAAGAAGATGAATGCACCGAGGAGAAGGAGCTTAAGATCCAAATCAGTTCGGGCAAGACTTCGGCCCCGAGAGGCCCCCGCGGGCTCATTGATGGCCATGAATATGGTGGCGGCGGGTGATGCGGAGAAGTCAACCAACTCGAGCTCAATATCCGAATCAGTTCCGAGGGGGAATCAAGCCGCAAAGTATTTTTGAACAAATCGGCGCAACGAGGTCACGAACACTGCGAGAGCAATGCCAGCGATAGCGCGGCGGCTCAAGGAGCACTCCGGCTCCCGCCAGGTGGCCTGAACACGTGAAAACACGTGGTTCCAGCTCGGGACCACCATGTTAGATACCCCCCTGGGTGGCCTGAACACGTGAAAACACGTGGTTCCAGCTCGGGACCACCATGTTAGATACCCCCATGTCTGGCCTGGACACGTGAAAACACGTGGTTCCAGCGCGACACCACCGTGTCAGATACCCTCCCCTGGGTGGCCTGGACACGTAAAAACACGTGGTTCCAGCTCGGGACCACGTGCAAATTCACACTTTACCACGTAATTTATCGCAGAACAATTCCGCCGGCCCTCCTCCGCACGTAATTTATCGCAGAATAATTTCGCCGGCCCTACAGCCGTCGAAACCGGGGGGAACCAACTGAAAGAGAACCCTGGGCTCGAGCCCTTTCCGGGAAAAAGATTTAGAGCGTCCTCGTCATCATCATCATCATCATCATCATCATCATCATGATCATCATCATCATCATCATCATCATCATGATCATCATCATCAGTATCATCATCATCATCATCATCATGATCATCATCATCATCATCATCACCATCATCACCATCACCATCATCATCATCATCATCATCATCATCATCATCTTCATCATCATCATCATCATCATCATCATCTTCATCATCATCATCATCATCATCATCGTCAGCATCATCGTCAGCATCGGCATCAGCATCGGCATCAGCATAAGCATTGCATCAGCATCAGCATCAACATCATCATCAGCATCAGTATCAGCATCAGCATCAGCATCATCAGCATCGAAAACATCATCATCATCATCATCATCATCATCATCATCATCATCATCATCATCATCATCATATCGTCATCATCATCCCGAGCGCCCTGGATCGGCGGCACTGGCCGGTGGGCATGGCATTACCCCCCGAAAAGAATCGGAAGTGATTACACATTCGGTGTGGATTCTTTCATATTTTAGGCCGCAACAGCCCCCCCCTTCGTCGTGCCCCGGGAACCTTAACAAACGATCCAGCTGGAAGGCGCCGATCCGACTTGACGCCGTGAGGGGTCCAGGGCCCCAGTGTGAGCCGATTGTTCAAGGAAGACAGACCATGAGCCCGGCAGGCCGCAGTACTATTCCCTGACATCCGTCCTCGCCCGCCGCAGCTTCCCCCCCCCGCCGCCGCCCCCGTCGACGTCTGCGTCGTTGTCGGCGTCGGCAATTCCTGTGCGTTTCTTGGAGCTTCTGGAAGTCTTCGGGCAATCCGTCACGCATCGTGCAGAGCTGTCCGGAGAGCCCAGGGAGACTTGGAGCCCCCAAGGCAGCGTGTCGAAAGTTCGAAGCTCGAACCTCGACGTGACATCGGCCAGCTCCCCCCTCGGCCTGCCCCGGCGCTGCGGGGGCGGCCGCCCGAAAAACATGTCGGGAAGAAGGCGCAGCTCGAATGCAGGACTTGACACGTGTCTTCCTCCTCCTCCTCCTCCTCTTCTGCGTCCTCCTCCTCCTCCCATACATCTAACAGAACTCGCCTGAACGCACGTGTTGGAGCTGGCGTCGCAGGTATCGTGTGTACCCGAGTAAACAGATGTCCCACAAGCGCAAGGCACGGTCGTCGCTGCTGCCGTACCGTCGGTAGTGCTGCATGCTGCCTCGGGCGATCCCAAGGCCCTCTCGGACCGTCTTGGAGCTCTTTGGGGGCCCTGAGGGAACTCTTTGGGGGCCGTGTGGTCCTGGGAAGCCTAATCTATAGGCACATACGTAAGAACACACGGATTCGCTGGGGGCCTGGATTACGCTGGATCGTCGTCGTCGTCGCCGCCGCCGCCACCGCGACGTCGTCGTCGTCGCGCTGTCCTCGATCCCTCGATCGTGTAAGCGTGGGCTCTACAGACCCCCAAGAGACCCTCCAAGAGAACCCCCGGAGACCCCCCCACGCAAGGCTCTAAGATGAGACTTTGTCGTCGTCGTCGCCGCCGCCGCCACCGCGACGTCGTCGTCGTCGTCGTCGCGCTGTCCTCGATCACTCGATCGTGAAAGCGTGGGCTCTACAGACCCCAAGAAACCCTCCAAGAGAACCCCGAGAGACACCCCACGCAAGGCTCTAAGATGAGACTTTGTCGTCGTCGTCGCCGCCGCCGCCACCGCGACGTCGTCGGATCGTGAAAGCGTGGGCTCTACAGACCCCCAAGAGACCCTCCAAGAGAACCCCAAGACACCGCTCCACGCAAGGCTCTAAGATGAGACTTTGTCGTCGTCGTCGCCGCCGCCGCCACCGCGCGTGGGCTCTACAGACCCCCAAGAGACCCTCCAAGAGACCCCCCACGCAAGGCTCTAAGATGAGACTTTGTCGTCGTCGTCGCCGCCGCCGCCCTGTCCTCGATCCCTCGATCGGGTAAGCGTGGGCTCTACAGACCCTCAAGAGACCCTCCAAGAGAACCCCAAGAGACCCCCCCACGCAAGGCTCTAAGATGAGACTTTGTCGTCGTCAATCGCCGCCGCCGCCGCCTCCGCGACGTGATCGTCGTCGTCTCGCGCTGTCCTCGAGCCCTCGATCGTGTAAGCGTGGGCTCTGCAGACCCCCAAGAGACCCTCCCAGAGAACCCCCGGAGACCCCCCACGAGAGGCTCTAAGATGAGACTTTGTCGTCGTCGTCGCCGCCGCCGCCACCGCGACGTGGTCGTCATCGTCGCGCTGTCCTCGATCCCTCGATCGTGTAAGCGTGGGCTCTACAAACCGTCAAGAGACCCTCCAAGAGAACCCCAAGAGACCCCCCCACGCAAGGCTCTAAGATGAGACTTTGTCGTCGTTGTCGTCGCCGCCGCCGCCACCGCGACGTCGTCGTCGTCGTCGCGCTGTCCTCGATCCCTCGATCGTGTAAGCGTGGGCTCTACAGACCCTCCAGAGACCCTCCAAGAGAACCCCAAGAGACCCCCCCACGCAAGGCTCTAAGATGAGACTTTGTCGTCGTGGTGGACGCCGCCGCCACCGCGACGTCGTCGTCGTCGCGCTGTCCTCGACCCGTCGATCATGTAAGCGTGGACTCTACAAACCGTCCATGAGAACCCCAAGAGACGTCGTCGTCGTCGTCGTCGTCGTCGTCGTCGTCGCCGCTCCCAGAGCCTTCGGGGCCTCTCCTTGGCCCTCCTACGGAAAATCCTGCAAAACCTAGCGAATTAGTCGAGACATCCTCGAAATTCCTGCGCGCTGGACGCGGCACGCGCGAGACATCCTCGGAATTCCTGCGCGCGAGTCGTCCTTTGCATCCAAGTCCTGACCGAACTGATCTGGATCTGAAGCTCGAGCTTCCTGAACACATAGTAGCTACCCCAGAGCTAATTGACAGGGGGACATGCCAGGAGGACGCGCCGCGAAACGTCCCCAGGGACGCGCCAGGCGACGTGCCAAGGGACGTGCCATGGGGTCGCACCGTAGGACGTGCCAAGGGGACGCGCTACGGGACATCCTCAAAATTCCTGCGCGCGGACGTGGCACGCGCGAGACATTCCCGGACTTCCTGCGAGCGGGACGTGAAAGCAAACATTTCGCCTGAGACATCCTCTGAATTCTGGCCCCCCACGAGGCCCCCGCTCGAGACATCCCCAAGTTTGCAGAAACCAGCGTTTCGCTCGAGACATCCTCAACAAATTATGAAAAACAAGCGTTTCGCTCGAGACATCCGGTCAAAATTCTAAGAAATCCTGACAAAACAAACGAATTAGTCGAGACATCCGCGAAATTCCTGCGCGCGGGACGCGGCCCGCGCGAGACATCCTTGGAATTCCCCCGCGAGCGGACATGAAAACAAGCATTCGCCTGAGACATCCTCTGAATCTGGCCCCTGCCCCCGATGTTTACATCCCAAATTTTGCTGAAACCATCGTTTCGCCTCGAGACAATCTTCCACAAACTATGTAAAAGGCTCCGTGTTCGCTCGAACATCCAGTCGACTTCTAAGAAACCTGAGGCCAAAACCAGCGAATTAGTCGAGACATCCTCGAAATTCCTGCGCGCGGGACGCGGCACGCGCGAGACATCCTCGGAATTCCTGCGCGCGGGGCGCTTTTCCGAGTCGCGGTCGGGGCTCCAGACCCCGTTATTTTTCGAGGATTCTGCGAAAAAACGCTCCGCACCCTCTTTTTTACGAGGGAAAGCGGGGGTCTGCGGACCCCGTTATTTATCGAGGATCCGAGATGGGGGGCGAACTTTCCTCGAGCGGGCACGCACAAAACGCACTTTTTGTAAAAAAATCAGCACTTTACCTCGTTATTTATCGCAAATAATTTCGCCGGCGCTTGACCCGTCAGATCCGGGGGTAAACGGCTAAAAGAGAACCCTGGGCCCGCGCCCTTTCCGGGAACATTATCGACCCACGAACCCGGAAAGGAATTTAGAACTGTAAAGCATAGACGCGTTTTCAAAGCAGTGCTGAAGGTGTCGATGGCGATGTGCTGTGCCAGGGGCTGTGCTGTGCCCTGCTGCGCTGACTTGGAATTTGCCATGGTGCGCTGAACTGTGCTGTGCTCAAGTGCGTTGTGGATCAACTCGCCCGTGGCCTCCGAATCCTGGCCGAACTAATTTGGATCTCAAGCCCGAGCTGTCTGAATGCAGAACTCACCCTGGAGCTGATCGCAATCGAAACATCCACTGGGACACCTCACGAAACATCCCACGAAACACCTCACGAAACATTGCACGGGACACCTCACGAAACACTCCACGAGACCTCCGTGTTAGATATCCCCGTGAGCGGCGTGGACACGTGCAGGAAGCCATGCCGCCCCCTTCAACAAATTGGCAGGCTGCTGCGCTCTGCCGTGCTGCGCTGATTTAATGCGCGCCCTGCCTTGCGTTAGTGTATTGTGCAGCATGTCATTGTGGATCAAACCGTCCTGTGGGAGCCCTGACCAAATTGACGTGGATTTGAAGCTCGCGCGGCCTGAACGGTCTGAGCGGGGGTCGCACAATATATCCAGAAGCCTCTGGGGGGCTCTCAAGGCCTACGAGGGCTCAAGGAAAACCAAACACGCTCAAGCGCTTGGCTGCCACGATCGGTCCGCGGGCGGCCGCTCTGCCCGGCCTCGATCCGAAAGCCTCCTCCTCTTCCTCTTTCTCCTCCTCCTCCTTCTTCTCTTCCTCCTCGTCCTTCTCAGCCCCTCTCGCCCCTGGGCTCTGGGCGCAGTTTCGTCCGGGTTAGGATTGCAACGACGATGGTGATACTGTGCCAGGGTCTGTGTCGGGCTGCGCTGTGCCGCGCCGTCCCTTGGGAAACATGCCAGGAAACGTGTCGCCCGCCACCCCTTCAGCATCGGATCTGAATCGCAAGCGCGCCCGAGCAAGCCCCATGTCTCGAGCGCAAACCATCAACTTGCCCAGTGGCGGCAACGCGCCCAAGACGACGACATCGCATCCGCGGGGAAGGGCGATGCGGCACTCGCCGCCGCCGCCCTGTCCTCGATCCCTCGATCGTGTAAGCGTGGGCTCTACAGACCCTCAAGAGACCCTCCAAGAGAACCCCAAGAGACCCCCCCCCGCAAGGCTCTAAGATGAGACTTTGTCGTCGTCATCGCCGCCGCCGCCGCCACCGCGACGTCGTCGTCGTCGTCGCGCTGTCCTCGAGCCCTCGATCGTGTAAGCGTGGGCTCTGCAGACCCCCAAGAGACCCTCCCAGAGAACCCCCGGAGACCCCCCACGAGAGGCTCTAAGATGAGACTTTGTCGTCGTCGTCGCCGCCGCCGCCACCGCGACGTGGTCGTCATCGTCGCGCTGGTCCTCGATCCCTCGATCGTGTAAGCGTGGGCTCTACAAACCGTCAAGAGACCCTCCAAGAGAACCCCAAGAGACCCCCCCACGCAAGGCTCTAAAATGAGACTTTGTCGTCGTCGTCGTCGCCGCCGCCGCCACCGCGACGTCGTCGTCGTCGTCGCGCTGTCCTCGATCCCTCGATCGTGTAAGCGTGGGCTCTACATACCCTCCAGAGACCCTCCAAGAGAACCCCAAGAGACCCCCCCACGCAAGGCTCTAAGATGAGACTTTGTCGTCGTGGTGGACGCCGCCGCCACCGCGACGTCGTCGTCGTCGCGCTGTCCACGACCCGTCGATCATGTAAGCGTGGACTCTACAAACCGTCCAAGAGAACCCCAAGAGACGTCGTCGTCGTCGTCGTCGTCGTCGTCGTCGTCGTCGCCGCTCCCAGAGCCTTCGGGGCCTCTCCTTGGCCCTCCTACGGAAAATCCTGCAAAACCTAGCGAATTAGACGAGACATCCTCGAAATTCCTGCGCGCTGGACGCGGCACGCGCGAGACATCCTCGGAATTCCTGCGCGCGAGTCTTCCTTTGCATCCAAGTCCTGACCGAACTGATCTGGATCTGAAGCTCGAGCTTCCTGAACACATAGCAGCTGCCCCCGAGCTAATTGACAGGGGGACATGCCAGGAGGACGCGCCGCGAAACGTCCCCAGGGACGCGCCAGGCGCCGTGCCAAGGGACGTGCCATGGGGTCGCACCGTAGGCCGTGCCAAGGGGACGCGCTACGGGACATCCTCAAAATTCCTGCGCGCGGGACGTGGCACGCGCGAGACATCTTCCGAATTCCTGCGAGCGGGACGTGAAAACAAGCATTTCGCCTGAGACATCCTCTGAATTCTGGCCCCCCACGAGGCCCCCGCTCGAGACATCCCCAAGTTTGCAGAAATCAGCGTTTCGCTCGAGACATCCTCAACAAATTATGAAAAACAAGCGTTTCGCTCGAGACATCCGGTCAAAATTCTAAGAAATCCTGACAAAACAAACGAATTAGTCGAGACATCCTCGAAATTCCTGCGCGCGGGACGCGGCCCGCGCGAGACACCTTGGAATTCCCGCGAGCGGACACGAAAACAAGCATTTCGCCTGAGACATCCTCTGAATTCCTGGCCCCCCCGCTCGAGACAATCTCCAAATTTTGCGAACCAGCGTTTCGCTCCGAGACATCCCCACAAACTATGTGAAATAAGCGTTTTCGCTCGAGACATCCTGCCAAAGTTATAAGAAATCCTGACAAAACAAGCGAATTAGTCGAGACATCCACGAAATTCCTGCGCGCGGGACGCGGCACGCGCGAGACATCCTCGGAATTCCTGCGCGCGGGGCGCTTTTCCGAGTCGCGGTCGGGGCTCCAGACCCCGTTATTTTTCGAGGATTCTGCGAAAAAACGCTCCGCACCCTCTTATTTACGAGGGAAAGCGGGGGTCTGCGGACCCCGTTATTTATCGAGGATCCGAGATGGGGGGCGAACTTTCCTCGAGCGGGCACGCACAAAACGCACTTTTTCTAAAAAAATCAGCACTTTACCTCGTTATTTATCGCAAATAATTTCGCCGGCGCTTGACCCGTCAGATCTGGGGTAAACGGCTAAAAGAGAACCCTGGGCCCACGCCCTTTCCGGGAAAAAAACAGGAGGACGCGCCGCGAAACGTCCCCAGGGACGCGCCAGGCGACGTGCCAAGGGACGTCCCATGGGGTCGCACCGTAGGCCGTGCCAAGGGGACGCGCTACGGGACATCCTCAAAATTCCTGCGCGCGGGACGTGGCACGCACGAGACATCTTCCGAATTCCTGCGAGCGGGACGTGAAAACAAGCATTTCGCCTGAGACATCCTCTGAATTCTGGCCCCCCACGAGGCCCCCGCTCGAGATATCCCCAAGTTTGCAGAAACCAGCGTTTCGCTCGAGACATCCTCAACAAATTATGAAAAACAAGCGTTTCGCTCGAGACATCCGGTCAAATTTCTAAGAAATCCTGACAAAACAAACGAATTAGTCGAGACATCCTCGAAATTCCTGCGCGCGGGACGCGGCCCGCGCGAGACATCCTTGGAATTCCCGCGAGCGGGACACGAAAACAAGCATTTCGCCTGAGACATCCTCTGAATTCTGGCCCCCCGCTCGAGACATCTCCAAATTTTGCGGAAACCAGCGTTTCGCTCGAGACATCCTCCACAAACTATGTAAAATAAGCGTTTCGCTCGAGACATCCTGCCAAAGTTCTAAGAAATCCTGACAAAACAAGCGAATTAGTCGAGACATCCTCGAAATTCCTGCGCGCGGGACGCGGCACGCGCGAGACATCCTCGGAATTCCTGCGCGCGGGGCGCTTTTCCGAGTCGCGGTCGGGGCTCCAGACCCCGTTATTTTTCGAGGATTCTGCGAAAAACGCTCCGCACCCTCTTTTTTACGAGGGAAAGCGGGGGTCTGCGGACCCCGTTATTTATCGAGGATCCGAGATGGGGGGCGAACTTTCCTCGAGCGGGCACGCACAAAACGCACTTTTTCTAAAAAAATCAGCACTTTACCTCGTTATTTATCGCAAATAATTTCGCCGGCGCTTGACCCGTCAGATCCGGGGGTAAACGGCTAAAAGAGAACCCTGGGCCCGCGCCCTTTCCGGGAAAAAACCATCTAAAGAGGGAAAGCTCCCTTTTAGAAACCGGCCCCAAAGGAGGAAACCCTCAACAGGACGAGCCCCCCTCTTTGAGAGGGAAACTCTCTCTGGAGAGCGGGAAACCCCGCTAGAAACCGCTTCTGAAGAGGACCCCTTCTAGAGAGGAACCGCCCTCGGCACATCCCAGAACTGTGCCAACATTGTTGGTCAGATGCGTCTTGGACGTTCGCTGCCTCAGGAAGCCCTGAGAGGCCCCACCTCAAGGGGGCCAACATAGCCTCCAAAGATGCTCGAATGTGTTGTTCCTGGTCTGATGATAAGGGTGGGGGGTCGCCACCCCAACCGCCGACCCCGAATCGACCCCGTCGCGGGCGACCACGTGGCGCTGAAGGCGCTCAGACCCCCGTCGCGGCGCGCCGACGTGGCGAGGCTGATCCCCGTCGGCGAGGTACCCAACAACGCTTATTATATACGAAACCTGGAATACCCACAGACAGGTTGCAAGACCCCGGCACGGTGGCGGCACGAAGGCCATTGGATATAAATATGTTTTGGTAAGAGGCGACGGGGATATTTTCGCTGGTGGCTAAACACATCATGGTGCATACACGTGATACATCCTCCGAATCCCACCAGCCCTTCAGGGCGTAGGTGGTTTAGGGGGTTTTCTCTTCCACTCCTCCTTCTTCTCCTTCGGGGAGGGGTTTATCACTCTTCCCTATCAATAACCACCCCCTCCCCCACCCGGCCGGCAGCCAACCTGGGACAATGCCACCGCCCCCCGCCATCCCTGTCAAATTAGCCTGGCGAAGGACCCAACCATATGCAGATGTGAGTACCGGAATTGTGAATATCTTCTTCTTCGGTGGCGCTCCCTCTGGGGCCTCGGGAGGGAAAACCCTTCAATTCCTCCACTACCTCCTCGTCTTCCTCCTTCTCCTTCCCCTCCTCCTCCTCCTCCTCCTCCCCCTCCACCATCCTTCTCCTTCTCCGCGTCCACATCCTCCCTCTCTTCGTCACCCTGCCAACCTCCCCCGCGTTCCCCGCCCCCTTCTCCCCATCGTCCCCCCTCCGATTCCCCCGTATTCGCCCTCTTCCAGGGCAGCGCGCCGTCCCCCGTCGTGCCTTTCAGCCCTTTCCTCAGGTACGCAAACAACGACACAAATGTCAACATAAACACACCATCGTCCAGGGCAGCACACCATCATCCAGGGCGACACAAACATCAGCATAAGCTCCAGGATGTCCGCCAGGAGTTCCTGGAACGATGCTTGGATCCAGACAAGGGCTCCCAATTTCGCGCTTCGCGCTCCGCGAAGTGAGAAGCGCGAATATCCGCCGACCCCGTCGGCGTGCGTGAGGGGCCCGTTCGACTCGTCGTCTTTGTCGTCCACTTTCCTTGCGCTCTTCTTTCCCTCGGCTCGTCGCCGGTCCCCTCCTCGTCGCCGCTCTCCTCCTCTTTCCCAAGGCCTTCTCCTCCTCAAGCACACCAGCCAAACCGACCTTGAGCAACGTCCGTTCGAATCGTCGTCTCTGTCGTTCCCTTTCCCTGCGCTCTTCTTTCCCTCGGCTCGTCGCCGCTCCCCTGGTCTTCGCCGCTCTCCTCCTCTTTCCCAAGGCCCCCTCCTCAAGCACACCAGCCAAACCGAACTTGAGCAACGTCGTAATTGGGTCGAAGGAGAATCCCTTCCCTTTGATCCCTCCCCCGCTGGGGGGGGGTGTCCTGGGGGGTATAGCGAGGGGGGGTCCCGGGTCAGATGCGACGCCCCCCCCCCCGCGGGAGCCCCGGGGCTCAGAAAAGCTCCAAGACTGGCCTAGAGTGCCCCAAGAGGCCCTCAAGACGGTCCAAGAGGGCCTCGAATCGCCGAACGATCTGTCCAAGACGCCTTGACGGCCTCCTCCTCCTCCTCCTCCTCCTCC
>CAUYUJ010017419.1:147504-170004 GCA_963575745.1 Prorocentrum cordatum
GGAGGAGGTGGGGAAGGAGGAGGAGGAGGAGGAGGAGGAGGAGGAGGAGGAGATGGGGGAGGAGGAGGAGGAGGAGGAGGAGGAGGAGGAGGAGGAGGAGGAGGAGGAGAAGAAACGAGGGGCCGAAGACGGCTCCAAGACGGCTGCACGACCTCTCACAGCGGGACCCCGCCAACATGCCAAGAGCTTCCGCGAGGGTCTAGGAGCCCTCTGACGCGTCCCATGGCCCGTTCACCGGAGGGAGGAGAAGCGATACCAACACCACCGGGGGGCCCACCTCCAGCGAGGAGGTCCACGATGCCTCCCCGAGCTGGAGACTGGGGATGTCTCGAGCGAGAGGAGGGGACCACACCACCAGGGAGACCCCCCTTGCCTCCGCGCATCTCCTCGCCCTGCTGGTGCTGGTGTCGCCTTTTCCTTGTTCTTAGTTCAGACGGCTCCACGACCACCCACAGAGCCCAGAGCGACCAGGGGCCCTTCCATGGCCCTCTATCTCCGCTCTCCGGCGCCTTCATGGAGCCAATTTCGAATTAGAAGTAACGTCTTCGGAGGCGGCTTGAACCTAAGCGCGCGCGTAGCGCGCGCGTGGTTCTAGAGTATACACACATGCCGCCACCCACATGGCACAGACTGTGTAATGAATGAATCAATCAAGAGACCTTCGTCTCATAGTTGGGTGTAGCAGCTTACCAGGAGACACATTATGCCTGAAAGGTTGGTCCTCAGTCTGTTGAGAACGTGGCACAAGGCCACCTTACTTCAATCTCAAGCCAAATACATAAACGTGAGCTGGAAGCGCAGAGTTGTGTTGACTGGCAGTGTAATCTTACGATGGTATACGAGGATCCATCAGGTGTGGTTCGACCATGTCGTCATCAAAGGCAGTAGCTCCAGGAGTGTCCAGCCCAAAACAAGTAATCAATACTAGTGGGGCCTCTTGGAGCCCTCTCGGCAGTAATCGTGGCATCTGCACGGCGCACAAGCGCGCGGTTGCCAGCGGTCGCACAAAGACAATTTCAACGGGAACCCAACAGACATACATCTTGTCGTAGTCCAAAGACAAACCACACTCGGCCCAAAAGAAGCCGCATCGTTTGGAGGTCGAGTGCATTCCATAAGGAGCCCAACGGTCTTCAATGGGTGGCTATTCTTTTGGTTTTCAATTTAGTTCCTAACAGAACCTACGCAATAGGAACCCAATGGGGAAGTAATCATCCTATTGGATGCCAAAAGGAACCGATAATATAGCCCAGTAGGACTCCCATGACAATGAAGCTTTGGGTTCCAATTGCCTTCCAGTAGGATGCGAATAGGTATCATACAGGAAGGGATCCGACTGAACGACAAGCGGATTCCAATCGAAACCCGGTGGAGAGGAATTATGATTCATTTGAGTGGAATATTATGGCATTCCAATGAGGTTGCTTTGGATCATATAAGGAACCCAAGCTGATTCCAAAGGGAAGGAGATGCATTCAATTTCCATTGGACCACTGCTATGAGGATGACAGTATGTAGATCCCCTGAAGGGTTCAATCCCTGGCAAGACATGTTCCCAGACTTCATGTGGTTACCTCTAGGACTCCCATAACACATGAGTTTTGGACTCCAATTGCTTTCCGATAGGATGCGAATAGGTATCCAACTGGAAGGAACCGATGGGATGCCAACAGTATCCCAATCGGGATTCTGGGGACAGTCATTATGATTAGAGAGGAATGCTATGGCATTCCAGTTGGGTCGCCTTGGATCCTGTAAGGAACCCCATGTGATCCCAATTGGAAGGACATGCATTCAGTTCCAATGGGATCACTGCTATGAGGATGACAGTATGTGGAACCCCAGAAGGTATCAATCTCCGGCAAGAAATGTTCCCAGTTTCCCGTGGTTGCCTTAAGGATATGCATGGGCATTCTGAGCTCAAGCTTCCCGTTTGCTTTTAACATGCAATTAGGATGGATGCCGGGAATTGAACTTTTCTGTTGGGGATTGAACCTGCTTCCAGGGATTGAGCCCTTATGCTTTCTGCTGGAGATTGAACCTGTCTGCTTGGGATTGAACTCGTCGCGGGTAGGAGGAGGGGGGTAGGTTTCTTAGAAGCACCCCTGCTTCTTAGAAGGCGCGGGCTTTGTCTGTAGATGTAAGGCCGGCGCCTTCCAAGAAGCAGCCTCCTTCTCAGAAGCCTTCTCTCCTCCCCCTACCCCCCTGTGCGCGTCGCCAAGCTGGGGGTTGCCCAGCTGCTGCTGATGATGGGCCGCTCGCGCCACTCCTTGGCGCACGGTGACCTGAGCCAAGGAGCGGAAGAAAGATTGAGGATCGAGTGTCGGAGGAGGATCGGGGAAATGTAAGATCCGAGTACGCCGGAACTCGGGCCCGAGAAGTGCACCTTTCTCTCCCCCCCCAATGTTCGTCCCCCCTGTTCACGCCCGAAGCTGCCAGTCCGACGGCGGCGGCGGCGGCAGCTTCTACGGCGACGACCTCCGAAGGTCTCCAGAGCTCCTGGGGTCCCCTCCGACGAAGGCATCTATACACCACCACCGTGCCAGACGAGGGCCATCCTAGGCCGTAGGATGGTGTGTAGACCTTCCTGGCTCGGCCAGGAGGGCGTATACACCATCCTAGGGCCCAGGATGGCCCTGGCCTGGCACGGTGGTGGTGTATAGATGCTTTCTGCGTATCCCCCGCGGGCACTCCCCCGCAGCTGCCAGAGGGGCCCACGGAGGGCCAGGGGAGCCCCGAAAGGCCTCCGAGCCGCGAGGCACAAGCCCCGACGGCGACGAGGCCGCCCGTCCCTGTTCTTCTTTCGGGGAAGCGTAAGATGGATGATCCTCGGGACGTGTGTTAGCCCAATTGAGGAGGAGGAGGAGGAGGAGGAGGAGGAGGAGGAGGAGGAGGATTGTGTGTTGACCCCGTTCGGCCACACCCGCGGATCCTTACATCCGCCTGGGCCGTGTCGCAGGGCCTCGATGGACAAACACACGTTGGGGCTAGCACACGTTCTGAGGATCCAGGGCTGTTTTTGAAGATTTCGTGGGCCGTTTTCGTTTCGACCTCGTTTTGCGGTAAAGGCGGATTCGAGACACAAGCGAGGGAAAACGAAAGCAAGACAAAAACGAAAAACACTGTTTAGGTCCAGCCCTGTGAGGATCATCGATAAGATTGGAGTGCGCAGGAGCTTGGGCGTGCCGACGCTCCCTGCCGGGCGGGGCCCGGATTCCGACGGCTCCGTCTTCGTGGGCTCTTGGCGGCGGGAGGTCGCGTCGAATTTCGGGTGGGGCTGCGTCCTTCAGGAGGGGAAAACCACACAGACGCAATTCATCATCGATCCCCCAGAAATACAGGAAACTATGGGAAGTGGGAGGGAAGACGAAAACCCTGGAAATATAAGAGAATATAGGGACAACCTTTTACTTGCGTGTATTTGATTGTGTGTCCCAGGGCCCCCTCAGTCATTCTCATGATGGTCCCGTCAGGCCAACCCGAGTCCCCAGAGTCCGAGTCTTTACGCCCCCCCGAGAGGAAACGGTATTCACATATACCGCCCGTGTTCCCCATGTTCGCCCTCCTGGGAGACCCCCGTCGGTACCTCTGGATTTGCCTCGACATGCTGGTCGGGGGGCACCCTGGGAGAGGGCCGGGGTTGGAGTACCATGTGGGACCTGCTCCTAACAGGAACATACCGTAGACGGAATTTTCCTGTTCTCCCACTCTGCACCGCACCGAACGCAACGGCCACGTTGTCCATAGACCTATCCGCCCTTGAAAGTGTCTACCGACGTCACGGCACCCAGCGTGTCCATACTTACGCACGACGAAAGGTTTTCCTCTTGAGGTGAAAATGGTGATGATGAGTTGAAAATTAATGACCGAACCCCCTTCCCCCGTATAATCTTAACACGGGTGGGTTCCGGGGTCTGCGGATCCGATTTCTTTTGGTTCACCGTGCTCATTTAATAATTTAAATTGAAGCCGGGGTAAACATCGGATCCGCCGTACAACATAGGACCGAGCACGGATCCAACAACTCCGAAATCGGATCCGCGCGGACGAAAATCTGATCCACCGAAGCAAATGCCAAAACCACAATCGGATCCGCGCGAACTTCACGGGATCCGACGGCGGTTATCTCATGCGCGTTTGCTCAAGACTTCAAGCCGTCGCTCCGGGCCCAAGGGGAAAACTTACGTCTTGGGGATGTAGACGCTTTGGGCTGGGACCTTGGCACAGTATTCGGTATCGGCCCCAGCTGTTGGCCCTCCGCTAGAAGCAGACAGGCTTGGCCCTCCGAGTCCGCGGAGCAGCGGTATCGGTACCTCTTGTTGGGAGCCTCCCAACCAGGTGGTGAGATATCAGGGGCGCCAGAGGAAGCAGAGCTCCCCGGCGGCAACCTTGGACGGGAGACGTGTCGACCCCTATCGCTAAGTCGGGCCTATCCCCCTACAGGAGGATTTTCCACGAAAAACAAAAAACTACCTCCCCAAAAAAAAACAATCAAATAATAGCCCAAACATAGTTCATATTGACCCGGAATTCCCCCAAACGGCACCACCGGGTCTTGGAGCGCGGGGTCGCCATCGGGCTCCGTGACTCCTGGGCCCACCGGCGTGCGGGACGTCACGAGCCCCCAGACCGGGTGGTGACACCACATCGCCCGAGGGTCACCACCGGGTGTTGTCACCACCAACCCTGGGGGCTACCATTCATTTGGGCCTGTCCCTCTACATTGGAAATATTGAAGAATAGTAAAAACAATTCTGGGGACAATTGTTGTAGTATTTTGGAGCATTGTTTGCGCTTGTTTGTGTATTTTGTTGTTTTTCGTCCAGTATCCTCCTGTAGGGGGACACGCCCGACCTAAGGCTACCACTCTTGCAACTCTTGGTTCCCCCAGAGCATGCGAGGAGAATGCGGGCAAGACATGTGTCCAGATCCAGTGCAGCTTGGAGTTTCGGGCTCCATTCCCTAGAAACCCGAGGCGCCCTGGATCTGGATGAAGATGTGGCCCCTAGAGGACAGATTCTTGTCCACATCCAGTGCGCCTGGGCCTTACAGCGTCCCTTCAAGAAGATACCGAGTCGCACTGGATATGAACATAAATACTGCCCACAGAGAATCGGGCCGGACGAAAGGGGGGGATTGGGAAAGGGGGGCTACGAAATTTGCTGCATGCAGCTGGTTTCGGCCTCACCGAGGGGCCCATTCCTCGATACAGAGCTCCATCCAGCGCCTTGAGGCGCCGGGAAACTCAGCTACGTGAGCTGATTCTCAACCCCCCCCCGTTGCTATCCCCCCCTTTCCTTTCGCCCGACCCGCAGAGAAGTCGGATTCACGCCCGCGGTCCCCTCAGAGCGTGGAGTTATGTCGGGCGTGTCCCCTCTACAGGGGGGTTTTCGACGAAAGATAAAGAAAACACAAAAAAAACACTTCAAACAGGCAAAACAAATATACCAGAAATAGTCCCCAGACTATGTTTGGATTAGTTTTGGATTATTTTTGGGGTATTTTTTATTTTTCGTCGCAAAAATCCCCCTCTGTATGGGGAGGGGGACAGAACACCCAACAGTGACCCGTCGATTAGTGTATTGTCCGTTTTCGGTTCTCGAGAGGGCGCCGCGGCCGTTATTTTCCAGGCTTGCGCCCGCCAGGTCTGGGCCTCAGGTCGTTTTCACTCAACCAGGTTTTACTAAAGGGGGGTCTGTCCATCCCCGACTGTAGGGGAGGGGGACAGGCCCGACCTAAGGCGTGGAGCCGGGCCGTGGGCGCGAGGCCGCCGCCCGGGAGCGCAGCCCGCGAGCGGCGGCGGGGCGCCCGCCCGCCTCTTGCTCGGCAGTGGGCGCCCGTGCGCGCAGGGCCACGGCCGCCCGCGGAGAGTTTCTGTTCGGGCGCTGCGCGGCGCAGCCGCCGCGCTGGCGTGGCGCAGCTCTTCGGCGGGAGGGGGAGGAGGGGGAGGGGGAGGAGGAGGAGGAGGAGGAGGTGAGGAGGAGGAGGAGGAGGGAGGAGGGGAGGAGGGGAGGAGGATGGGGGAGGAGGAGGAGGGGGAGGAGGAGGGGGAGGGGGAGGGGGGACTCCTTCTCCTTCCCCCCCCCCTCGCTCGCCGCCGAGCGAGGCCGCAGAGCTGCTGCGCCGATCCCCCCAGAGCGGAGGCGGATATGCGCCAGCAAGCAGCACGGATGGGCAGAGGACTGCCTCCTCCTCCTCGTCCTCGTCCTCGTCCTCATCGTTATCCTCCATCTTCTCCTCCCCCTGATCCTCCTCCTCTCTCCTCCTCCTCCTCCTCCTCCCTCCCTCCCCTCCCTCCCTCTCTCCCTCCCTCCTCCTCTTCTCTTCCCTCCCTCCCTCCTCCCTTCTCCTCCTCCTCCTCGTGCGTGCAGGCCCAGCCGCCCACGGAGCTTTCCGAGCGCTGCGCTGCTCAGCCGCCGCGCTGGAATGGCGCAGTTCTTTCGACGGGAGTACGTCGGGGGCGGCAAGGAGGGGGATGGTGACGTTCCTCTCCCCTCCATCCAGCAAGCGTTGGCAATCGATGCCCTCCATCATCCCACCACCTTCCTCAAGCGATCGCTATCACTATCTCCCCCAATCATCTTCCCTCCCTCTTCCTTCCCTCAAGCGGTCGCAACCGCCACCCTCTATCACCCCACTAATTTCCTTCCTCAGGCGATCGCAATCGCTACCCTCCATCATCCCACAACCTTCTCCACGCGAACGCTATATGATGCTTCCTCAGACTTCATGGCGCCTCTTCTTGTTTCGTTACGTCCCCAGTCCCCCCCCCCTGGGCCGCGCACATGCCGCCGGCCATGATTTGCGCCCCCCCGCCCCCTCTTGGACGCCCCCCCCCCTCTTGGGCGCCCCCGAGTACAGTGGAGACCCATGCCCAAAAAACACCCTGTGGGTTTCTTGGGCTTCGACGGTTTGTCTTTGGAGAGCGTGGCGTGCCCTTGCCAAACTTCAATGGGCATCCTGGGGTCTCAGGGTTGGGTTTCTTGTGGCAGGTTTCTTGTGGTCGAGCCCCTACTGTATTTCTAACTGCTTGGGCCAAACTTGTTATCCAACCCTGCGGCATGTCTGCTGTCTGGAGCTCTGGGAAGGCAGGTGGGGGGAGGAGGATTCGAAGACATGCTAATGATCACGATGAGCCTGAGACGATTATTGCCCCAAGGTCTGCGCGAGCCTGCAAGACAGGTAGAATCTAGACTCGCGCGATGGTTTCACAAGGCCGAAGGATCGGAGAGGCTACTCCTGATCCAGCTCGAGGGGCTGGGCGGAGCGTCTTGTCAACAGCATGCGCGACTCCGGGTCGGAGAAGTCTGACTTTGCGACCCGCACGCTGGCTAGAACACTGGCTCGGGACTCGGGACATCTCCCTGGGATATCTTCTCCTGACTCGCGAGTGGGCCCACCCGTCTCGTCTCGTGCGTTACAGTGAGTGCCTTCGCTCCAGCGGGCACGCGAGGCAACGCTGATCAGCGATGCGGCAGACCGCCTTTGAATATCGTGAGTTGGCTAGCATACATTTTTCCCATACCGCGACCCTCCCGTGGACTTTTTCCGTGCGTGCGCGAGATCAGGTGGTAGTAGATGGTTACGCAAGTGTAAATATCAATAGTTCCAGTTGCGCGACGAGCAGTGGCATTGTCTTGAAATGATGTGGTGCTTGTCAGCGGCCATCGCTATGGCTTTGTGGCACCCGCTGGTTTTGCGGAAGGGGAAAGCGATTGTCTGCCGCATGGTCAGTTTCCTCGCTCCTCTCGGGGCCGCTGAACGGCGGAAGGGCGCAATGCAATGACGTTTACATCGGCCCTTCAGATAGCTTAGTGCGGGCTGGTTCTTGGGCGCCATTCTTGCGAAGGCGAAGACCCACCCCCACCCCCAGTCCCGACCCCATCTCCGAACCCGCGATCCAGGGGGTCGGACCTGAGGGTGGGGGTTAAGTTTCGCGGTCCAGGAAAGGAGAAAACCAACCTCCACCCCCAGTCCCGACCCTTTAAATCGCAGACTCGGGGATGGGCGTCGGGACTGGGGGTGGGGGTGGGTTTTCGCCTTCTGAATTCTCTTGTGGATGGAAGCCATTTTGCACATGCTAAAACGCTTCCCTCGATCACACCTCCGCGGTTTGCGGGCTCAGGCGACCCAGCAGCTGTCTGCCGTGATCAACGCCTCCAAGGCAGAGCTGGCCGCCGAGGAGCAGGCCGAGGCCGTCTAGTCTGACCTGCTCTTGATCCTTGCCCGTGACGCTGCAGTTTCCCACCAGGGCCCCAAATGTCGTGAGAAACAGAGCAGGCGTCCTTTTTTGGCGATTTCGGCGCGGGGGGCCCTTTCGACCTCTGGGGCTTCCAGGAAGGGGTCGACAGGTTCAGGACCGCGCGTTGAGGAATTACGAGATGTGCGATTCCCAACCTCTTCTGCCATCGCTCATCTGTCCCAACTTGTTCCGTTTTCCATCCCATATCAGAGGCCTCCCGAATGGTGTCGGAGTAGATGGGGTCGGAGGATCGCGCCGCGTCGCCGATGCATTACCGATTCATCGGCGATGCATCCGCCACGTCGGCGATGCATCGACGACGCCGGCGTGGAGAAAATAGGGCTCCACGTCGAGCCTCATCGCCGATGCATCGGCGATGCGGCGCGATGGCCCCATCCGGGAGGCCTCGGCACATCTGACTCTCTTCGTATTGCTGCTGCTCTCTTCCCTCGTCTTCTTCTCTCCATCCTTCTGCTCCCGGTCACGTTCCTGCTCGGACTGCCTCCCGGTCACGCTCCCTGCTCCTTCGATCCCGTCCAAGTGCTAGCATCAGTATGATTTACATTCCGTAGAGTTTTCTTATTGTTGGTTGTATCGAAGATGCACACGGCGAATCACCGCCGCCCCCTGCCTTTTTGGAAGCGCCTATGTGGCCGAACGTTGAGGCCAGACCTGCCAAGCTATCGGACCATGTGTTCCCCGAATCGGTTCGGAAAGCCTTCGGGGAACACGTGGGCATCTTGAAGGTCATCTTGGCCGTCTGGAGGCCACTTTGATTCTTTCGGGCCTTCTTGGAGGACGTCTTGGAGGGCTCTTGGGCCGTCTTGGAGGCCATCTTGAGCGTCTTGGAGGCCTCCAGGGCCGTCTTGGGGGCCTCTTGGGGCCGTCTTGGGCCTCTTGGGCGATCTCTGGGGGCTCTTGGGCCGTCTCGGGCCGTCGGAAGGCAGAAGAAGCAAATGCCACAATCCTTCATTCAAAAACTCATGGGAAAGCAATGATTTTGGCCTTTTCGGTTCTTCCTGGAGGCCCTCTTGGAGGCCTCTTGGGCCGTCTTGGGCCATCTTAGGGCCATCTTCGGCCGTCTTGGTGGGCTCCAGGCCCGTCTGACGCCGTCGGAAGCCGGTTGGGGGGCATCTGTGGGCCGACTTGGGGCCCTCTTGGAATGCTCCAGGGCCGTCTTGGAGGCCATCTTGGGCGTCTGAACGGCCTCATGGGCCGTCTTGGGGGCCTCGTGGGGCCGTCTTGGGGGCCTCTTGGGCCGTTCTGGGGCCATCTTGGAGGCCTCTTGGGCGATCTTTGGGCGATTTTTGGAGGCTCTCGGGCCGTCTCGGGCTGTCGGAAGGCCGAAAAGAAGCAAATACCAAAATCCTTCAAAACCTTAGAAAAAATATTAGTTTTGGCCTTTTCTGGCCTTCCTGGGCCCTGTTGGAGTCCTCTTGGGCCTTCTTGGGCCAGCTTCGAGCCAACTTCGGCCAGCTTGGTGGGTTCCTGGCCCGTCTGACGTCGTCGGGAGCCGTCTTGGAGGCCATCTTGGGCGCCTTGGGGCCGTCTCGGGGGCCTCTTGGGCCGTCTTGGGGCCATCTTGGAGGCCTCGTGGGCGATCTTGGGGCGATCTTGGGGGCCTCTTGGGCCGTCGTGAGCCGTCTTGAGCCGTCGGAAGGCTGAAAAGAAGCAAATGTCAAAATCTGTCAAAACCCTACAAAGCAATGATTTTGGCCTCTTCGGGCCCTCCTTGAGGCCCTCTTGGAGGCCTCTTGGGTCGTCTTGGACCGTCTTGGAGGCTTCTTGGGCGAAATTGGAGGTATCTTGGACTTTTTTGGGCCGTCTTGGAGGCCATCTTGGACCATCTTGGGCGGACTTGGAGGCCTTCTTGGGCCATCTTGGAGGCCATCTGGAGGCTGTCTTGGAGGATTTGTTTTTCCAGATTGGGAGCTTTCCAGGTGGCCGGCGGGACGCACCGGAGCCCCAGGCGGAGTTCTTTTGGAAAAGAACCAAAATCAAAACGATAGGATTTGGCACGCCAGGCACCCCTCTTGCAAGTAACAGGGGGCGGCGGAGCGAGGTACGAGTGATGACGTTGTGCTTTGGGCGAAGCCCCTTAAGGGGGGGTTCCATGGGGGGGCGTAGCGCGGACGTTTGGGCTCTAAAGGCCGTTTTCGGGTTTTCCCTTGGGTTTTTGCATGTTGTTCGGGTTCTCCCCCAAGACGGCCCAAGAGCGCTCCGAGAGAGCCCAAGACCGCCCCAGGACGTCCCAAGAGGCCCCCAAGAGGCCCCAATCCGTAGCCATTTTGACTCAAGCCGCATCGAGATTCGTTGTTGGTTTTCCCGAGGGCAGGCGAGCCCGAACCGATCAGCTTGACTTTGGTCTGCGGGTGGGGCTCGCGCAGCTACGGCGTCTGCGATCACGACCCGCCAGGCGTTTCGTAATGCTGTCCTGGGGCTCGTGGTGCTTGCCCTGGGTGCCGTTCTCGAGCTCCCTCGTGGCGCGAACGGCGCCGGCGTGCTAGCGCACTCCTACATGGACGGGCCCAGGGTGGACAGCGAGGCGTGGGCGGGGCACTGCCACCCGCAGTTGTTTGGCCAGCAGGAGGCGGAGGCAATGTGCAGCTCAGATGTAGCCTGCACGGTCATCGTCTCCACGGGTTGCGGCAGACCGTTTTGGCGATACTGCTTCGATGACATCACTGGATTCCGGTTCGCTTCAACGACGCCGCTCAACGCGTTTGAGTCTTGCACCAGGTATCACGAGGGGAAGTTGGCCAGCGTCCAGCTTCTTCCATACTCTTCTGCAGGTGATGTAGTATCTTCTATTGTTTTAGGATTGGGGCCAAACCGGGCATTGCTCGACGTATCTAGTACGGCCACACTGAACAGTACAACGACAATGACCAGTGCCACAGAGACAAGCACCACCACCATGACCAGCACCACCACCTTGGTCAGCACCACCACCTTGACCAGCACCACCATGACCAGCACCACAACCGTGACCACTGCCACCATGACCAGCACCACCACCTTGACCAGCACCACCACCTTGACCAGCACCACCACCTTGACCAGCACCACCATGACCAGCACCATTACGTTGACCACTGCCACCCTGACCAGCACGACCACCTTCACAATTGCCAACCTGACCAGCACCACATCATTCACCACTGCCACCCTGACCAGCACCACTACGTTGACAACTGCCACCCTGACCAGCACCACTACCCTGACAACTGCCACGATGACCAGCACCACCACCTTGACCACTGCCACCATTACCAGCACCACCACTTTGACGACTGCCACCATGACCAGCACCACCACTTTGACCACTACCACCATGACCAGCACCATTACGTTGACCACTGCCACCCTGACCAGCAACCTGACCAGCACCACATCATTCACCACTGCCACCCTGACCAGCACCACTACGTTGACAACTGCCACCCTGACCAGCACCACTACCCTGACAACTGCCACGATGACCAGCACCACCACCTTGACCACTGCCACCATTACCAGCACCACCACTTTGACGACTGCCACCATGACCAGCACCACCACTTTGACCACTACCACCATGACCAGCACCATTACGTTGACCACTGCCACCCTGACCAGCAACCTGACCAGCACCACATCATTCACCACTGCCACCCTGACCAGCACCACTACGTTGACAACTGCCACCCTGACCAGCACCACTACCCTGACAACTGCCACCATGACCAGCACCACCACCTTGACCACTGCCACCATTACCAGCACCACCACTTTGACGACTGCCACCATGACCAGCACCACTACCTTGACCACTGCCACCATTACCAGCACCACCACCCTGACCACTGCCACCATGACCAGCACCACCACCTTGACAACTGCCACCATGACCAGCACCACCACCTTGACCACTACCACCATGACCAGCACCACTACCTTGACCACTGCCACCCTGACCAGCACGACCACCCTGACCACTGCCACCATGACCAGCACCACCACCTTGACAACTGCCACCCTGACCAGCACCACCACCCTGACCACCGCCACCATGACCAGCACCACCACCTTAACAACTGCCACCCTGACCAGCACGACCACCTTGACAACTGCCACCATGACCAGCACCACCACCCTGACCACCGCCACCATGACCAGCACCACCACCTTGACCACTACCACCATTACCAGCACCACCACCTTAACAACTGCCACCCTGACCAGCACGACCACCTTGACATCTGCCACCCTGACCAGCACCACCACCCTGACCACCGCCACCATGACCAGCACCACCACCTTGACCACCGCCACCATGACCAGCACCACCACCTTGACCTCTGCCACCATGACCAGCACCACCACCTTGACAACTGCCACCACGACCAGCACCACTACCTTGACCACTGCCACCCTTACCATCACCACGACCTTGGCCACTGCCAGCATGACCACTGCTACCACTTCTGAAGCCATGACCCGCACCACAACCTCGACCAGCAGCATCACCCTGTCCACAGGTACCGCGACCAGCACCAGTGCATCTAGCTCCGCGGTGACCTCCCGCACTACCATGCCGACTACTGGCTCCGCCACCATCACCAGGACCAGCGTCACCAGCACCAGTGCACCCATCACCACGGCGAGCAGGGCAAGCTCACCCCAGACCACTGACACCGTGACAAGCACCAGTGCAACCATGACCACCACCACCTCCAGCATTGTCTCCGTGACCATCACCACAACCTTGGCCACTGGCAGCATGGCCAACATCAGCACTTCTGCAACCACGGCCAGCACCGCAACCTCTACCAGCAGCTCTACCATGTCCACCGGTACCGCGACCAGCACCAGTGCATCTAGTTCCGCGATGACTTCCCGCACTACCATGCCGACTACTGGCTCCGCCACCATCACCATGTCAACCAGCACCAGCATAACCAGCACCAGTGCAACCAATACCACTGCGACCGGGACAAGCACATCCCAGACCACTGGCACCGTGACAAACACCAGTGCAACCATGACCACCACCTTCAGCACTGCTTCCATAACCATCACCGTCTCCTTGTCCACTGCCACCATGGCAAACATCACCACCTCTGCAGCCACGACCCGCACTACAACCTCGATCAGCAGCTCTACCATGTCCACAGGTACCGCGACCAGCACCAGTGCATCTAGCTCCGCGGTGACCTCCCGCACTACCATGCCGACTACTGGCTCCGCCACCATCACCAGCACCAGCGTCACCAGCACCAGTGCACCCATCACCACGGCGAGCAGGACAAGCTCACCCCAGACCACTGACACCGTGACAAGCACCAGTGCAACCATGACCACCACCACCTCCAGCATCGTCTCCGTGACCATCACCACAACCTTGGCCACTGGCAGCATGGCCAACATCAGCACTTCTGCAACCACGGCCAGCACCGCAACCTCTACCAGCAGCTCTACCATGTCCACAGGTACCGCGACCAGCACCAGTGCATCTAGTTCCGCGATGACTTCCCGCACTACCATGCCGACTACTGGCTCCGCCACCATCACCATGTCAACCAGCACCAGCATAACCAGCACCAGTGCAACCAATACCACTGCGACCAGGACAAGCACATCCCAGACCACTGGCACCGTGACAAACACCAGTGCAACCATGACCACCACCTTCAGCACTGCTTCCATAACCATCACCGCCTCCTTGTCCACTGCCACCATGGCAAACATCACCACCTCTGCAGCCACGACCCGCACCACAACCTCGATCAGCAGCTCTACCATGTCCACAGGTACCGCGACCAGCACCAGTGCATCTAGCTCCGCGGTGACCTCCCGCACTACCATGCCGACTACTGGCTCCGCCACCATCACCAGCACCAGCGTAACCAGCACCAGTGCACCCATCACCACGGCGAGCAGGACAAGCTCACCCCAGACCACTGACACCGTGACAAGCACCAGTGCAACCATGACCACCACCACCTCTAGCATTGTCTCCGTGACCATCACCACAACCTTGGCCACTGGCAGCATGGCCAACATCAGCACTTCTGCAACCACGGCCAGCACCGCAACCTCTACCAGCAGCTCTACCATGTCCACAGGTACCGCGACCAGCACCAGTGCATCTAGTTCCGCGATGATTTCCCGCACTACCATGCCGACTACTGGCTCCGCCACCATCACCATGTCAACCAGCACCAGCATAACCAGCACCAGTGCAACCAATACCACTGCGACCAGGACAAGCACATCCCAGACCACTGGCACCGTGACAAACACCAGTGCAACCATGACCACCACCTTCAGCACTGCTTCCATAACCATCACCGCCTCCTTGTCCACTGCCACCATGGCAAACATCACCACCTCTGCAGCCACGACCCGCACCACAACCTCGATCAGCAGCTCTACCATGTCCACAGGTACCGCGACCAGCACCAGTGCATCTAGCTCCGCGTTGACCTCCCGCACTACCATGCCGACTACTGGCTCCGCGACCAGCTCCATTTCAACCAGCACCAGCGTAACCAGCACCAGTGCAGCCAACACCACTGCGAGCAGGACAAGCACATCCCAGACCACTGGCACTGTGTCAAGCACCA
The DNA here is from genome assembly GCA_963575745.1 of Prorocentrum cordatum. Taxonomy (NCBI): domain Eukaryota; class Dinophyceae; order Prorocentrales; family Prorocentraceae; genus Prorocentrum; species Prorocentrum cordatum. The sequence goes on from CAUYUJ010017419.1 coordinate 162,355, forward strand.
GTGTAAGTAGTACCACTGTTACCAGCACTACTGCGACCAGTACTAGTACCACTCAGACATCTACCACCACGCCGCTTTACGTTGTCATCGGCTCCCTATCATTTGCAAGCTCTGGCACGCAGGACAACGTGTCAGATATCATGTTTGAGCATCTGTCCTCGTTCTATGGAGTCGGTGATGGCCAGCTCTTGGTATATGCTTCATCTTCCTCAGCCCGGTCTGTCCCCAGTCTTTGGGATGTCGGGTATGAGATCGTCGCACCTGAAGTTGAGGCCGAGCAGATGTTCAATGATACCAACCAGATTGTCAACGACACATCGAACTTCACAGCATCTTTACAGTCAATCTTCCAATCGCGAGGCGTAGGCTTTGTAGAATCGTCCTTACTCGTAAACTCACCAGAAATTAAAATTGTTACTGCCACCGTGACAACTGTGAGCGCGACCTTGACCAGCACAACAGAGACAAGCAGAACAGCGACCACTGCCACAACGGTCAGCACAACGACATTGACCACAGCCACAAGCACAACCACTGTCACCACTGCCACCATGACCCTCACCACCACCTCGATCACTGCCACAATGACCAGCACCATCACCTTGACCACTGCTACAATGACCAGCATCAGCATGACCGCTGGCACCATGTCCAGTACCACCTTGGCCACTGCCATGGTCACAAGCAGCGCGACTTCAAGCAGTACAGCTTCGAGTTCAACGCCGCCTAGCAGCACCATGCAGGCCAGCAGTACCACGAGCAGCGGCTTGATGCTGACGGGCACGACAGGGTCATCCAGCGTTACGCTAAGCGAAACGAGTGTTTCGACGGCTAGTCCGAGCGATACCAGCAGCACGACAGCTAGTTCGAGCGATACCAGCAGGACGGCATCATCGTCGTCCACCGGGACTTCCAGTGCTTCGGTGACCAGCATTGCGTCTCAGACGGGCAGCAGTGTGACTTCAAGCACGGTCATGACCAGTACCCGCACGAGCACGATCACAGCGACGACGGCGAGTGCGAGCTCGAGCAGTGCCACGTACACAGCCACTTCCACGGTGAGCTCTACGACAACACTGAGCAGCGGCGTGAGGATGGCCGCTGCTATAACAAGCAGCACCACTGCAGCCATCACTTATACCACTACCTCGTCAGCTACCAACATGTCGCGCACCACTACCCTGATCAACACCACTGGGACCACCGCTGTCACGGTGACCACTGCCACCACTGCCGACAGCACTTCCACCATTACCACCACCACCCTCCTCGGTGCAACCACAACTATTACAACGCAGACGAGCACGACCACGCAACTATTCTCTGTGGGGGCGTCTCTGCTTTTCGAAAGCACAGGCGCGGCAGAGCAGGTGGAAAATGCGACCGTGACTGCAGTGGCTGCAGCGTTCAACGTGCCCGAGAATGTCGTCATCGTGACTGCAACGGAGTATCAATCTCGACGGATGTTCACGGCCAGGGAACTCGCAAGCTCGATCACGTATTGGCAGGTCGATTGGCTCGTAGTTGCAGCCGAAGACATTGCCGAGCAGGTATACTTAGTCGCACTCGAGCTGTCAGGCAATGCCACTAACGGTACATACCATGATACATTCGCCAGCATTTTGAGCAACGCCTTGTCGACTCTAGACTTGCTGCCCAATGGATCTTTCCAGGTAACGCACTTAGTGCCAGTGAAATTGGTTATTACAGCCACCGCGACAAGCCTGACAGCGACATCAACGACAGCATCGCCACCTCTTATTTCCAGTACCTCAAAGCAGGCCATCACTCACTATTGGCTTTGGGCCATGGTAGTTGTGCTCTTTGGTTTTGCATTATGTTACTTCATGGTTGCTGTGGCTATCAGACTTGCCTGGAGTCGCAAATCCCAACGCCAACTCAGTGATGCGCCATGGGACCGAGATGATCCCGAGGTCGGCCCCTCGGAGGGCGACCCCTCCAGCCTGCTGCGGCCGAGCCGCTCACCACGCCACCTCGGCTCCCGCTGGAGAGCCGCGAAGCTACAGCGCACTCGGAGCCCACGGGCTTCCGCAGCCGAACCCCCGCGCACGGCTGGGTCCCAACAGAGCGGCGCGGAGCTGGGACACAGTGCTCCACATGTCCCAGCCAGTCTCATCCAGCGCCGTCCCGTGCCGTACTGGAGAGGCGCGGGGGTGGCACGTCTCGTGAGTCCAAGGCTGGCAGGTCTTCTGAGCCCAAGGGCTGCCATCGTCGGGTCCCGACGCCGAGCTCGGTCCCAGCAGAGCGGCGCGAGGTCGGCACACAGTCCAGCGGATGCAATGTCTGAGCCTCGAACCCAGTTGGAGTCCACAGCGGAATTCGTCACGTTGGCATATGGTCTACCGGCCGCCTCAGTTGGACCCCAGTCGCTGGAACGTGACTTTCACGAAGATGCAGTCCGGCGCTACCCAATGGCCACCGAGGTCCAGGCCACCCGCAATGCAATTCCATTGCTTCCAATCTTCGCGATATGACCCGGCCATTTTTTCCAGCCGAGTGCTGAGATGATGACTCCTGATGGGATCTACCGTCTCGTGCAATGTCGGGGTAGCTTAGAGGACTTCATGCCAGCGGCCTGGCCGCGGGGGTGCGCGAAGCGTCTTTGCCGCGGCCGGGAGGAAAAGCCGAGAAGGCTGGCGTGGATGCTAGCCCTGATTCCTCGATTTATGTCGATTGCCGATCCGATTTATCGATTCGATTCTGGGCCCTCCTCCCCGCGGGGCGGGCGGCTGTGGCGCACAATATACGCCATGGGGACGCCCCCGCCGCGCGAGGCAGCCGCCGAGCGGCCCCGCATGCGGCAGCCGTGGCGCCACGGGCGCAGACGTCGCCCGCCACGGCCCGCGCGAGGCAGCCGCTCGCGCACGCGCAGCTCGTCGATTCTGTTGCACCTTCGGGGGGCCTCGCCTGTCCCAAAAATCGGTGTCTTTTGGGGGGCCCGGCGCGTGCTCGGTGCGGACTCGGCGCGGATTCGGCGCGGATGCGGCGCGGATTCGGCGCGGATTCCACACGGATCCGACGCGTCCGACATGGATTCGACACGGATTCGACGCGGACAGGGCCGCGACGGGACAGGCAAGGTCCCCCGAGGATGCAACTTAACGTCGCTGTAGGCTCCGTATCATCGATCGTGGGGGGGGCTTTCCTGCCCTCGAGAAGCAGTCGCTCGCGCCGGCTGCGCCGAGGGAAGCATCGCCCTTTCGTGGCTCCTCGGCGGCAGCGGTGGGCTCAATGCTCGCTTTGCAGGGCGTCGGAGGCCCGGAGGCCGGCTCCCAAGTCGTCAGACCCGCCTTGATGGACAGGGATCTGCCGGCGGCTCGCGTCGGGCCAGGACCGCAGGCCTGTGACGGCTCGACCCGCTCCAGTCCCCGTCCCGGGGATCTCTCGACCCCAATCTTCCTCCTCCTCCTCCTCCTCCTCCTCCTCCTCCTCCTCCTCCTCCTCCTCCTCCTCCTCCTCCTCCCCCTCCTCTTCCTTCTCCCCCTCCTCCCCCTCCCCCTCCTCCTCCTCCTCCTCCTCCTCCTCCTCCTCCTCCTCCTCCTCCTCCTCCTCCTCCTCCTCAGGTCGTTGCTTGATGTCCTCGGGGCCCAGAATCGGCTCCCCCGAGGCCCTGTTTTTTGCCGCACGCCTGGGACGTTGAGCCGTCTGCCTGCCGTAGAAGCTGCGGGGTGCGACCCCGAGGGCCAGGAGAGCCCCTCCGGCTTGGCCGGCCCTGGCCAGCGAGCGCCACGGTGGGCGCGGCGCGGTCGAGAGCCTGCCCCACCCCCCGCGCCGAGGCGCGGGTGGCGGGCCCGCGCAAGCCCATGCCGTGCCATGCCACTCCTTTTTTTGTTCGCCTGATTCTAGCGAAGGCTGAGTGGTAAGAAGCAGGTGCCCCCCCAAAGGGGGTTGACACCCTTGTCGGCTTGCCTCGCCATTGTTTCTTTCAGTAGGTGGTTCGACGTCTCACACGCAACTGGACGGACCATTTTGATTATCACGCGAATGCTACCAGCAGTGCGCGTCAGGCCGGGTGTTCGGGAGACTCATTGTTCTATTTGGATTCGTACTTCAAGTCAACACGACTCGTGGAAAATGGAGGGGGACAACATCATCAGCCCAAGCTTTTGAGTGCGACTGCACGTAGTGAGGCTTTGAGTTGCAGGGCCAGCCTTCACCTTCCTGCTAAAATGCAGGAGGCATATCCTCAAGGGAATATCTTGCCATCCGCTCCAAAAAAAAGAAGCCCCCAAGAAGCCCCAAGAGGCGCTCAAGGGGCGCCCCAAGAGGGCCCCAGAGGCCAAAATCATTGATTTTCCCACAGGGAAACGTACATTTTCAGCATATGGCTTTTCGCCTTTCACGGCGTTGACGGCGGCCCAAGAGGCTTCCAAGACCGTCCCAAGACGGCCCAAGAGGCTCCCAGGCGGCCCCCCAAACGGCCCAAGAGGGCCCCCAGACGGCCCAAGAGGCGCCCCAGACGGCCCAAGAGGGCCCCAAGACGGCCCCGAGGGGGGGACCACGATCTAGCCTTTCGCCCCAAGACGCTCTCGGGAGGCCCCCAAGAGGCCCCCAAGCAGCCCCAAGAGGCGTCCCACGAGGCCACCAGGAGGCCAAAATCATAAATGTCCTATGGGAAAACGTGCATTTTTAGCATACACGGCTTTTCGGCTTTCACGGCGCGGTCCAAGAGGCCGCAAAGACCGCCCCAAGACGGCCCACGAGGCTCCCAAGAAGCCCCCAAAACGGCCCAAGAGGGCGCCAAGACGGCCCAAGAGGCGCCCCAGACGGCCCAAGAGGGCCCCAAGACGGCCCCTAAGAGGGGGACCATGAACCCGAAAGTCTAGCCTTTCGCCCCAAGACGCTCCCCGGAGGCCCCCACAGACCCCCAAGGAGCCCCAAGAGGCCACCAAGAGGCCACCAGGAGGGCCCAAAAAGGGCCCCAAAAGGACTCCCACGAAGGCCCAGAGACGCCAAGAGCGATCGTTAATGCAAAAAGCTCTTCACACCAAGGCTCCCAAGAGCGAACGGTGACGTACATAAGCTTTGACCCAGGCTCCCAGCAGAGAGCGGTGACGTTACAAGTTCCTGACACCATGACCCAGCAAAGGCTCAGGAACGGGCGGCAACGCAACCAGCTCTGAACCCCAAGGCTCCCAAGAGCGAGGGGTGACGTACCCAGCTCTCAACGCCAAGGCTCCTGGTACGCACAGTGGTGTGAGCAATTTCGGTTTCTGTTGCTGCAGCGCTCTTTCCGTTTCTGTGCCGGGCCAGGTAACGGAAAGAGCGAGGTACGAGTGATGACGTTTTGGTGTGGGCGAAGCCCCTTAAGGGGGGGTTCCAAGGGGAAAGGAGCCCGGCCGTTTGAGTTCTAATGGCCGTTTTAGGGGTTTCTTTCGGGTTTTTGCATGTTTTTGGGGTTCCCCGCCAAGACGGCCCAAGAGCGCTCCAAGAGAGCCCAAGACCGCCCCAGACGGCCCAAGAGGCCCCCAAGAGGCTCCCAAGGGGCGTCCCAAGAGGGCCCCAAGAGGCCCAAATCATCAACTTCCCTTTTTGGAAAACGTGCATTTTTGCATCTACGGTTTTTCTGCTTTCGCGGCGTTGACGACGGCCCAAGAGGCCCCCAAGACCGCCCCAAGACGGCCCAAGAGGCTTCCAAGAGGCCTCCAAAACGGCCCAAGAGGGCGCCCAGACGGCCCAAGAGGCGCCCAAGACGGCCCAAGAGGGCCCCAAGGCGGCCCCAAGAGAGGGACCACGAACCGAAAAGTTTAGCCTATCGCCCCAAGACGCTCCCAGGAGGCCCCCACAGCCCCCCAAGAAGACCCAAGAGGCCCCCGAGAGGCGTCCAACGAGGCCATCAGGAGGCCAACATCATAGATTTTCATAGGGAAACGTGCATTTTTAGCATGCACGGCTTTTCGGCTTTCACTGCGTTGAAGACGGTCCAAGAGGCCCCCAAGACCGCCCCAAGACGGCCCAGGAGGCTCCCCAGAGGCCCCCAAAACGGCCCAAGGGGGTGCCAAGACGGCCCCAGAGGCGCCCCAGACGGCCCAAGAGGGCCCCAAGACGGCCCCAAGAGGGGGACCACGAACCCGAAAGTCTAGCCTTTCGCCTCAAGACACTCCCAGAAGGCCCCCACAGACCCCCAAGAAGCCCCAAGAGGCCCCCAAGAGGCCACTTTCCCTTAGGTTTTTGCATGTTTTCCGGGTTCCCCGCCAAGACGGCCCAAGAGCGCTCCAAGAGAGCCCAAGACCGCCCCAGACGGCCCAAGAGGCCCCCAAGAGGCCCCCAAGAGGCGCCCAAGGGGCGTCCCAAGAGGGCCCCAAGAAACCAAAATCATAGATTTTCCTTTTCTGGAAAACGTGCATTTTTAGCATCTACGGTTTTGTGCTTTCACGGCGTTGTCAAGACCGCCCCAAGACAACACGGCCCAAGAGGGCCCCAAGACGGCCCAAGAGGCGCCCAAGACGGCCCAAGAGGGCCCCAAGACGGCCCTTAAGAGGGGGACCACGAAGCGGAAAGTCTAGCTTTCCGCCCCAAGACGCTCCCAGGAGGCCCCAAGAGCCCCCCACGAAGCCCCCCCAAGAGGCGTCCCAAGAGGCCGCCAGGAGGCCAAAAATCTTCAATGTCCGATGGGCAAATGTACACTTTTAGCATACACGACTGTTCGGCTTTCACGGCGTTGACGATGGCCCAAGAAGCCCCCAAGACCGCAACAAGACGGCCCAAGGGGCTCCCCAGAGGCCCCCAGACGGCCCAAGAGGCACCAAGACGGCCCAAGAGGCGCCCCAGACGGCCAAACAGGGCCCCAAGACGGCCCGAAGAGGGGGACCACGGACCCGAAAGTCTAGCCTTTCCGCCCCAAGACGCTCCCATGAGGCCCCAAGAGCACCACAAGAAGCCCCAAGAGGCCCCCAAGAGGCCCCCAAAGGGGCTCGAAAGGGCAGCAATAGGATCCCCAAGAAGGCTCAGAGAAGCAAAATACAGAGCGATCGGTAACGCAAAAAGTTCTTCACACCAAGGCTCCCAAGAGCGAACGGTGACGTAAACAAGCTGATAAGACCAAGGCTTCCAGCAGGGAGCGATGACGTAACAAGTTCCTGACACCATGACCCAGCAAAGGCTCAGGAACGGGCGGCAACGCAACCATCTCTGAACGCCAATGCTCCCAAGAGCGCGGGGTGACGTAACAAGCTCTCAACGCCAAGGCTCCCAGTTCGAACGGTGGTGTGAGTAATTTCGGCTTCTGTTTCTGAAGCGCTCTTTCCGTTTCTGTGCCAGACCCAGGTAACGGAAAGAGCGAGGTACGAGTGATGTTTTCTGGTGTGGGCGAAGCCCTAAAGGGGGGGTGTCCAGGGGGGGTGGGTAGCGCGAACGAATGAGTGTTAATGGCCGTTTTGGTGTTTTTCTTTTGGGTTTTTGCATGTTTTTCGGCTTCCCCCCCCCAAAGACAACCCAAAAGCGCCCCAAGAGAGCCCAAGACCGCCCAAGACGGCCCAAGAGGCCCCCCAGAGGCGCCCAAGGGGCGCCCCAAGAGGGCCCCAAGAGGCTAAAATCATTGATTTTCCCTAGGGAAACGTGCATTTTTATTCATATACGGTTTTTGTGCTTTCACGGCGTTGACGACGGCCCAGGAGGCCCCCAATACCG
>CAUYUJ010017419.1:180004-197504 GCA_963575745.1 Prorocentrum cordatum
TGGCACAATTTTCCAGGGATCGCGCGCGAGCCATTTGTTTGACAGGTGCTTTTTACTATGTAAATATCCCGGCAAAGCAACCTAACAGCGATGTGTAGAAGCATATCTGAAAGCATTCCCCTTAAGATTCAGATGAAAATCCAGTTGTCGAATTCTGCTGTTCTCGCAGTCGTAGTCGCATTCGCGATGACAGTCGCAGCGGCAACGGCAGTCGCAGTCACAGCCTCAGCCTCAGCCTGCCTCCTCCTCCTCCTCCTTTCTCCTGCTCCTCCTCCTCCTCCTCCTCCTCCTCTTCCTCCTGCTCGTCCTCGTTCTCGTCCTCCTCGTCTTGCTCGTCCTCCTCCTCCTGGTGCTCTCCTCCTCCTCCTCCTCCTCCTCCTCCTCCTCCTCCTCCTCCTGGTGGTCCTCGTTCTCCTCCTCCTGGTGCTCTCCCCCCCCCTCCTCCTCCTCGTCCTCCTCCTCCTCCTCCTCGTCCTCCTCCTCTTCCTCCTCCTCCTCCTCCTCCTCCTCCTCCTCCTCCTCCTCCTCCTCCTCCTCCTCCTCCTCCTCCTCCTCCTCCTCCTCCTCTTCCTGGTCGTCCTCGTTCTCGTCCTCCTCGTCTTGCTCGTCCTCCTCCTCCTGGTGTTCTCTCCTCCTCCTCCTCCTCCTCCTCCTCCTCCTCCTCCTCCTCCTCCTCCTCCTGGTGGTCCTCGTTCTCCTCCTCCTGGTACTCTCCCCCCCCCTCCTCCTCCTCCTCCTCGTCCTCGTCCTCCTCCTCCTCCTCCTCCTCTTCCTCCTCCTCCTCCTCCTCCTCCTCCTCCTCCTGGTACTCCTCCCCCTCCCCTCCTCCTCCTCCTCCTCCTCCTCTTCCTGGTCGTCCTCCTCCTCCTGGTCGTCCTCCTCCTCCTGCTCGTCCTCCTCCTCCTCCTGCTCGTCCTTCTTCTCCTGCTCCTCCTGCTCCTCGTCCTGCTCCTGCTCGTCCTCGTCCTCCTGGTCTTGCTCGTCCTCCTCCTCGTCGTGCTCTTGCCCCTGCTGAAAATGTGGCCCAGGAATGGGAGTTCTGGGAAGTCGAAGAGCACGAAGTTGCCTACAGTTGGCTACGGGCATTCAAAATGTGGCCCGGGAATGGAGTTCTGGGAACTCGAAGAGCACGAAGTGGCCTACAGTTGGCTCCGGGCATTCAAAATGTGGCCCGGGAATGGAGTTCTGGGAACTCGAAGAGCACGAAGTGGCCTACAGTTGGCTCCGGGCATCCAAAATGTGGCCCGGGAATGGAGTTCTGGGAACTCGAAGAGCACGAAGTGGCCTACAGTTGGCTCCGGGCATCCAAAATGTGGCCCGGGAATGGAGTTCTGGGAACTCGAAGAGCACGATGTGTGTGACTGTTGCATACGGCCCTCCAGAATGTGGCCCGGGAATGGCGTTCTGGGATGTCGAAGAGCACGAAGTGTGTGACTGTTGCATCCGGTTATTCTAAATGTGGCCCGGGAATGGCGTTCTGGGATCTCGAAGAGCACGAAGTGTGTGACTGTTGCATCCGGGTATTCAGAATGTGGCCTGGGAATGGAGTTCTGGGAAGTCGAAGAGCACGAAGTGTGTGACTGTTGGTGAAAAACGAGCCCGGCACCCTGCCGCCCGGCAACTCCCCAACACCTGCCCGGACCCCCCTGTGGAGTGATCTGTGAGCTCTTTTGAGACCACTAGAAACCTATCAGTCTTCGCTGTTAGGTAAAATACCTATATGCTTATATATACATATGTATACACAAACACATGTTTTAGAAACGGTTTGGGCCGCCGCTTGGCGGTTGCGTTTCCTGCCATTCGCCAGGGCCCTCGCTTGGGGCACAAGCGGCCGGTGGCGGCAGTTGGGCCGCAGGTCACAGAGAGAAGTTTTGAAGATATCGAAGTGTTTTCGGCTCATCCTGCCACCGTGCCTGGGTCGTGGGGATGAAGACTATCGGATGTTCGTTGGGATCTCGTGGGGGGCTTCTCGAGGGCCTCTTGGAGGCAGTTTGGGCGCCTCTTGGGGGCCCCTCTTGGGGCCTCTTTTGGGCCTCTTGGGGGTCTCCTTGGCGCCTCTTGGGGGCCTCGTGACCCTCCTCCCCCTCTCCCTCCTCCCCCTCGCGGAGGGCGCGAGGGACGCCGGGCCAGAACCGGGGCCGAGGCGAAGAATTCCAGCGTCGGCTGGGGCGGCGCGGCCATGGAGGACCCGCTGCCGCCCTCATCTAGGAGGACAGGGAGGAGGATACAGTCGGCCCAGGTTAGTAGGTCGACCCTGCCAGCTCAAGGGTACCCTTGTGTCCTGTGCCTCGCGACCCATGCCTCCTGCATTCCAATGGCGATGTGGCCCTCGGAAGGGTCTTGTGTCCATTCGCGTGTCCTGTCCAATCAAGTCCGACTGTGGGGGGTTTCTGTGCGCGTCGGGTTCTCCTCGGGATCCCCAGGCCGCGCAGCATCCTGGAGGGCGCAGGGCCTTCCGGGGACCTCGGAAGATCGTCCGGAGACTTCCCGAGGGAAGGGAGGACGGCGTCGGACGGGGCTAGGACGAGGATAAGTCTATTCCAGGGCGCTCTGGAACGCTCTCAGAGCGTTCCGGGACGCTCTGAGAAGGCCGCGGCGCCCGAGACATCCTCCAGAGCCGCCGGACCTCAGAGATCCTCGATGTAGCCTCACCCGATGTGATCCTCGTCCTTGCGTCGTCGTGCGAGAGGAGGGAGGAAGACGAGCAGGAGATGGACGAGGGGGACGACGAGATTGACGAAGAGGACAAGGACGATGAGGGAGTCCGAGCGGCCTCGTCCTCCTTCTCCCTCTTCGCCCTCGCCCTCCTCGCCGACCTTCTCCCCTCTCCTTGCCCCCCCCCGCCGCCGCCCCGCCGCCGCCCCGCGTCGGCGGACTCCGTCGACTTCATCAGGCGCGCCCCCGCCCTCCCCCGCCCCTCCCCCACCGACGTAGAACGGCACGTGCGTGCACTTCTCACCATATTCACCATACTCACCAGTCTGCTGCCGGCGGCAAGTCCCGCCATCTTGCCAGCCCAGCACTCTGGGTCGTGATTGTGGTGATTCACATGCGACGCCTTTTTTTCCCAAAGGTGGGAGAGCCTTCATGATGAAGATGAGGATGATGATGATGCCGTTGGCGATGATGATGCTGATGCTGATGGTGTTTATGCTGATGACGGTGATAATGATATTGTTTTGGTGATGATCATGGCGATGCTGATGCGGATGCTGGTGATGATGAGGATGGTGATCATGAAAGTGATGCTGATGATAATGATTATGATGATGCTGATGATGAAGATGATGCTGACGATGAGGAGGAGTAAGACGATGCCGATGCGGTTGGTGGTGATGATGATGATGACCATGATGAGGATGATGATGGGACTGGTGATGCGGATGGTGATGCTTACGATGATGACGATGCTGTTGTTGATGCTGATGATGACCATGATGATGGTATTGATGAGGATGAGGAGGGTGATGAGGAGGGCGCGGATGTTGATGGTGATGATTTTGACGATGCTGATTAATAGTGGTAGGGTTACTCGTATATTATGATGATGATGATGATCGTGCTGATGGTCATAAGGACGAGGATGATGATGAGGTTGACGATGATGATTCGGATGAGGATGAGGAAGAGGATGAAGAGAAGGATGAGGCGGCGGAGGAGCAGGATAAGGCCGTCGCAAGGTGGAGGGGAGGAGGAGGAGGAGGATGTCTGTCGACGAACATTTATTTTATGATCTTGTGACTTGAAGCAGGGTGCGTGAGAATGGAACGTCATTACCCACGGAGCGTGATACCGCAAATGGCCATTGAAAAACTCTCTCGGGGGTTCAGGGCGCACGCTAGATCAGAATGCCAGCGAAATGCAAGGCGCTCACCCTCATGACACCCGAGCGGATAGGTGAGACTCATCAAGCAACCGGTGCAGACCTCAAGAGAAGAGGAGGAGGGAAAGGAGGAAGGAAACACGTACGTAGGAGGAGGAGGAGGAGGAGGAGGAGGAGGAGGAGGAAGAGGACAAGGTAGAAAGCCCGTGAAGGTCCCCAGAGACGCCCCTGGAGGCCAGAAGCTTCACAGGCGCAACAAGGACCAAACAGGTTCCAACAAAACAGACACCTCGAGGAGAGGGAGGGGGCGGCGGCGACGAGGCCGCCGGCGCCCGCCCCCAGGAGCGCGCGAGGGCCGGCGCCAAAGCCGACGCAGCCTTCCGGGAACTGCGCCACCTCGTGCGCAAGAGGGACCGCGACGTCGAGGAGGCCACGAGGCCCCCCAGGACGAGGAGAAGGAGGGGGAGGAGGACGAGGAGGAGGAGGACAGGGAGGAGGATGAGGACGAGGAGGGAGGGGGGAGGACGGCGGTCAGGAGGGAGGGGGTTTTACAAGCGTTATGATGTTCCAACCTACAGTAACATTGATCACCAGAAAGAATGTCGAGCACCATGTGACAAGTACCGAAACTCTAGGGTATTCACGTGTCGGGCCCTGGGAGGCACTCGTCCGACCTTGTTTCGACGTTGTTCACAAGCGCGAAGAAGACCTGTGGCTAGGAGGGGAAAGGGAGGGAGGGACGAAAGGCGGGGGAGGGAGCGTGCCCCAGCACGCGCCCCGGCGAATTTGCCTGAACTGATCAGGCGCCCCCGGCCGCTCAACGACGCGGGAGAACAACACACATACACAAAAAATCGTCGATTCCCAGGAAAGTGCGGGAAAATGAAGTGGGGGGGAGGAGCACACGAACATCCAGACAATGGGGGAAGAAATGCGGAATTTTTCTGATTTGTCTGTATCTAGTTGTATGTCCCAGGGCTCCTCCTCCTCCTCCTCCTCCTCCTCCTCCTCTCTTCCTCCTCCTCCTCCTCCTCCTCGTCCTCCTCCTCCTCCTCCTCCTCCTCCTCCTCCTCCCCTCTCTCCGTAGCCATTCTGGCTCAAGGGGCCTTTTCCGGAACTTCCCAACCTCGCTCGAGGCGCGTGGTGGCCATGCACCAAGGGCGGGCCGCGGTCGCGCTCCACCTGCCTGCGGCGGCCGCTCCCCTCGGCTCCCGCGTCCGCTCCCTCCACCTCCTCCATGGAGGCGGCGCGCCAAGTGATGCCATGGCCAATGTCCAGTGGTGTAATGGAACATATACCGTTTTCTACTGCGAGCAGTGATGAAGAAGAAGGTTGTGCTACCCCGTACACCCCGCCTGCGCCCGCAGGTGCACATGAGAAGTTTGACTCCAGCTTGATGGCGGCACTGAGAGAGTTGGTTTCCCCATTGTCGCGCAGCGTTGATTCACTGGGGACACAGTTGAACCTCGGTATCCCGGAGACAAACAGACAGATCCCGGGAATCCAGGGACAGATGCTGCAGGTTGATCACCTCTTCCAGATGCTCCAGTCCGCCCCTGCTGACCTGGCGAAGGCCACTCGTGAGAGCTTCGAGAGTATCCGTTTGATCCAGGAGCAAGCTCTCGAGCAGGCCATCCAGCACCGTGAGATCGCAGAGGGTGAGATCATGGAGGATGTGAATGGGATGATCCAGGTGATGAAGGATGGATAGCGGATATAAAAGGGGAGCGTGGCAGGGAGTCCGATCGGTGGAACCGCCACTCCAGACGGTACTTTCATTCGACGTCGCGTCGAAATCGGCGATATCGGCAACCCCTTTCGGCTCGTCGTGCTCGGCTTCAAGCGCGCCCTCATGGAGAGCACCCTTCGGCTTGCTGTGGGCCCGATTCTGGACAAGTGCGTTGCGCAGGGAGAGCGGTCGGGGATCCAGGTCAAGGCGTACAATTGCAGCGAGAAGGTATTTCTGGACTTCCCGTGCACTCTCCTGGCGTCGCCTATCCATGCGAAGGCAGCTGCTCTGGGCCCCTTTCAAGTTTACGAGCCCCGGGGGTGGCGATGATTTGGGGCTCAGGATCAGGCGTGACCTCCCGCAGACCTTTTTTCGGATGTTGCTCTACTACCTTGGGAATATGCTTCAGCACGCGGCTAACATATTCGGGCATGAGCGCGCAGGCGCCACGGGGCTTGGGGGCACCATCTATGTTCTGAAGAACGGATCGAGTCCAGTTCAGACTGTCAAGATCAGAATTGCTGGTGACGGGCCCAGTGCAGGAAGCGCTACCATGTCTGTTGACCTCGAAGGCCTCGAAGAGATCGGAGGGGCACAGCACGCGCCATGCCTGCAGACTCGTTTCTTTCAGATAAGGCCCTTTCGGTGAGCGCGCAAGCTGCGTGGAGAGCCAGGGCGGCGGGGGGGCAATCCAGGCGCTTCAGGTTCTGATTGTACGGCGGAGCCCCTGGCCTCAGACTGCAGCTCCAGCGCTAATTCGTTTGACACAGCGTCGCAATTTGTCCCGCCGCTTGATGGGGGCGCGGGTGGAGTATATCGACCTTTTTTCCGTCCTCTGTCTCTCTGTGCTTGGAACACGCGTGCTCTCTTCGCCCCTATCTCGTCTGCCTCTCTGGGAGCGAATTCACGTTTTTGTCGTGCTGAGAAGTTGCTTGGGCATTGCCAGGTTGCGTGTTTCCTGGGAGCCCATGGATCAGAGGCTGACCTTGCGATTCTCCGCGGTGGGCTTCGCACAGGCATAGCGTTTGGTAGTTTCATTGGGGGGGGGTGCTGCCGGTAGGGTCGCCACTTGCATCTCATCGGAGCCGCGAGAGTGCTTTCAGGAAGTGAAGGGGCGCATTGTGATCGAGGGCAGGGAATTGCTTGTCATGCGCGCGGGCGATGCGGGCGGCCCTACGATTGTGAACGTGCGCATGCCGAACACCAGTGATGACAGTTCCGAGTGCAAACGGTACTTGCGTGCAATTGAACGCGCGCTGCCGCCCGCTGCCCATTGCATGTCGACCATCCTGGGGGACTGGAGCTTTGTTCACCTGGAAGACGGCAGGTTCCTTGGTGACGGTTCCTTTGGCCCAGGGGACCGCGCGCAACGTGGAGCTTTCCAGGAAAATCTGCGGTCGCTGCTGCGAGCTGCATCAGCCTGACCCCGCCCGAAGGGACATCAGGGGGGGCCGCCGCAGTGTGTCGAGGCTTGACCGTGCATGCGCCGCTCTTCCAGCGGGCATCCTGAATGAGATGGCGGTAACAGCGACCGCTGTTGGTACTCTGATTCATCCTGGAGCTTCCTCGGACCATATTCCTGTGGCGTTTTTTTCCTGGCGCTTCCAACGACCACCGGGCAGTTCTCGATTCCTAAGTGGCTCAGCGCGCATGCGGGGGTACCGTCGGATGGTCAGCGAACAACTACAGGCGTTGGTCTTACCGAGTAACTTAGGAGGGGGCACTTCGAGTGAAGTTTCCTTTGCCACGGAAGCAACTGAATTCCGTCAGCCATGTGAGTCCAGACAGGCCTCGAACGGCGCGGAGCGACGCCACCTTGTTTTTCCTGCGTGCCGGGGATGGAGAGGGCAGCCGTGGCATGTGTGCCTCCGCGCGCTGCTATGCTATGATGCTCTCTACCGCTCCTTCGATGTCGACCGTGGGGTTTGCGCTGGTCCTGATGGGCTTCACTCTCTCATTGTTACCATGAAGCTTCGGTGGTTCGATCGCCAGGAGGAGGGGGCTGAGCATGGCGGCGAAGTTGAGGTGGCCAAGAATCGCCGGAAGAAGAGGCTGGCGGCGCTGAGGAGGGGGGGGGCTTTGATGAGCAGGCGCGTGGGATTCCGCGGCGTTCTGGGCGAAGGGGGGCACGCCGTGCCCGCGCCCCTAAATCGTTGCCAGCACCAAGGGCGGAATCTCTTGGATAACGTCGTCGAGGTCGAGGAATGGGGTCGGGTCTCCTGCAGCATGTGAGAGGCCGCGATCAGATCAGGCGGGAGTGCTCTTCACTGACTTCCGAGCTGCCTTTCCATCGATTTTCTCAGTGTGGATCTTGAAGGTTCTCCAGGCCATGGGGTATCCGAGGGCTGTGCTTGGTTTCTATGAGGCCTTGTACTTGGACAACAATGCGGTGGTGAAATTCGCTAGGGCCTCTGAACTCAGGTTCGACATTGGGCGGGGGGTCCGCCAAGGGGGCCTAGCGTCGATGACCCCGTTCGCCCTCGCCCTGGGCCCCGTCTCACGGTGGATTCGGTGCATGGGGGCTCTTAGATTGGAGCTGGGACTTGCATGCGCCGATGATTGTTGCTTCGGCCTTCAGAACATACTCACGGATTTGATGCCTACTTTACTCCTCCTTGGTCTGTTGTCCGCTGCCATTGGGCTATATTCGGATTTCGGGAAGTGCTATGTTCTGATCTGCGTCTCTCTCTCGTGCGAGCGCTTGTCGGAGCACGTGCGACGGAGGGGTGGCCGTTTCCAGGCGATGCGGTTTGCGACTCACGCGTTGCGCGCAGGGCTCTGGGTTGGACCGACGGCGCACGCAGCAGCATGGCAGGTAGTGATGGTTAAGTTATGGCAGCGAGTTCGTCTTTTGCGCTCGGCTCTTCCAATCGAATTGCCTCTCCGTGTTGCTGTATCGAATGCAGCTTGTCAGGGTCGCCCCTGCGTGTTTCGCCAGCATCGGGAAGCCCTGCAGATCCTGGCCGCGGGCCCCAGACATGCATTAAACCATTGTATGATCACGCAGATGAGGCATCTTGGGGCATCTTTGGGATCTGTTGACCTTGGGATTATGGGCAAGGCTACTAAGTTTCGGGTTGTGTCGAAGTGTCGGGGGCTAGACAGTGCCCTATACGTGTTCGAGGAGCTTACTGCGGGACTTCTGGACGATGATTTTATCTCTGGGCTGGTTCTGTCTGGTGGAGGAACTCCATGATTCGAAGCACTAATGGCGATGCCGCCGACATTCTCCACTCTGGGATCAGGCGAGATTGTAGGCACCTTCCAGGGCCGCGTTCACCGTCACTTGCGTGGTTTAAGGTCGGACACCGCGCCGCTGGTTCACCTGCAGATGCGCATTGGAAGGTGTCTGTCTGAGGTTTCTATCCCTGTGATGCTGGCGCTACGCGCACGGCTTCCGGCGGTTGAAAAGGCGTTGGGGACCCACTTCACCTCGCGGCGGGTATGATTCAGATTTTGCCCAGGGCGGGCTTGCACCTCGGCCAGGTTTCATAATGTTGATCGGGGGTGCTGCTTCAGGTGTGGGGGATCGGATGACATGCTCCACTATAAGTACTGCCCTGAGTTGAAGATCATTGCTCTTAGGTGGCCCCCAGGCGTTTCGGACCTCCCAGGGCCGTGGCGGGAGCAGGTCGAGAGCGACGAAGGTTTCTTCCCGATGTTGTCCATTCTTGGGCCGTGCCGGGGGCAAGATCGCGACTTGGCCAGCGCAGTTATATTGGGTGCTTTCCTGAAGACCCACGCCCACCATCGTCTGAACACCAGGGTTTGCCCCGAGGCCCTCTTCCATGCTCGACTCCGGCTATCCGTTCGCCGCTACAGGAAGGTTGCCAAGATATTCCGTGGAGTGAGACCCACTCTGCCTCAACGTGTGAGCCAGCCTGACGTTGCGTGATTGCTCTCTCCTTTCGCCCCCTTCCTCTCCCCCCATTGGTTCGTAGTTTTGGTGCTTTCGCGTTGCGGGTCGTTGCGTTGGGCCCCCGGGTGCTGCTCCCCCCCCTTACCCCCTTGCGGTTGCTGTGTCTTGTGTCCCTCCCCTTTGTGTGTCCCCTGCGTGCTCCGCTCAGCCGTTGTTGCTGGCTGCATGGTGGTGTGGCTTGGGTTGGGGCCTTCGCCTTTCGCGGTCGAGGGTCGAGTGAGCGCGGCGACGGCGCGCGCGCGGCCGCCCCCCGCCGCCCCCGCCCGCCGCCACCCGCCGCCGCCTGCATCCGCCCCTTTCGCCTCGTTCCTGAAGTGCCCTCCGCCTGCTCTTTTAGAGAGCTGATGTGGTTGGCGCGTGCACGCTTCCCTGTCCCTGTGTGCCTGGGTTGTGGGTCAACACAGGTGAGACGGACCCGCAAGCAGTCCAAGCTTCTGTGGGGCATGGGCCCCGCTTGTCGGGCGACTGCAGTCCCCCCCCCGTGCCAAGTGCGCCCCCCTTCCTTCGGTCGGGACCTCCTGTCCCTTCCGTTGGGGGTCGGGGTGGGTCGCCCTCGCCCGCGCGCGAGGTGCCGCGGCCACTTCGGCCTGTGGTTCCAGGGAGAGCTGTGGCCGAAGGGTTTCAGCCAGTACCCTTTTCCTCCCTCTTTCCCCCTTCGCTGCGCCTCGGCTGCTGCTGCTGCTGCCCCCCCCTTCGCGCACGGTCTCACCCTTGGGGGGCCCCGACTTCTGAGTCGGGGCCCTGTTGCTCACGGGTGATGGATATGGAGATGGATTTCTGGCGCGTGTCCTGCGGTGGAGAAATATTATTCCTCCCCCCCTTTTTCCTCCTCCTCGGGCCGGCGACGGCAATTACCAGAGGGGGGGGAGGGGGCCGATGGCGTCACGTTTCGCGCCAGGCGGCGCCCAGGAATGCTTAGGAAACGCAGAAGACGAGTAGCAGCAGCGTGCCGGTGGCGATCTTCACCACAACGCCGGCGTGCACCATAGTGCCTGCGTGCATCGCAGCGCCTGCGTGCACCACGCCGCCCACGTGCACCACAGCAGCCGCGCGCAGCACGACGCAAGTGCGTTCTACAGTGTTTGCTGGCACCACGGCGTTCGTGTGCACCACAGTGTTTGCGTGCACCACATCAGCCGTGTGCAACGCAGCACCAGTGTACACCACGATGCGCGCGTGCATTCAGCACGGCACCGGTGAATCTACCATTATGCGGTGCACGCTGACACGCGCACGTGCGCGCTGTAGTGCCGACCCGCACGACAAGGGGGAAGGGTGATGGAGGAAGAGGAGGACGGACGGGGATGAAAAGGAAGAGGAGGAGGAGGCGGAGGTGGAGGAGGGAGGAGGGAAAATCGTCGCATTCTATTATCAGCCCTTCCCGGGCGTGGCGTTTCACTTTCCGCAGCAGATCCTCATCGACATGCTCCTTTTTCCTGGCCTTTGCACGCATGCGCTCCGGTGTACACCAGCGCTGCGTTGCACGCGGATGTTGTGGTGTAGACACGCGTTGTGGTGTGCACAGGCGCTGCGATGCACGTCAGACGCGTGATGTAGACAGGCGTTGTGTTGCACATGGCTGCTGCGGTGTACACACTCGCTATGATGTACACCGACGGTGTGGTGCAAGCGAGCACTGTGGTGTACACAGGCGCTGCGTTGCACACGGCTGTTGCGGTGTACGCAGTCGCTGTGGTGTACACAAACGCTGTGGTGCACGCGAGCGATGTGGTATACACAGGCGCTGTGGGGCAGATCGCCACCTACATGCTGCTCGCGTCGTCGTCGTGGTCGTCGTCGTCGTCGCTCGTCGCTCGTCGCTCGTCGCTCGTCGTTCATCGTCGTCGTGCGCGCAGGCGCGGCTGTGGTGCCGAACCGCACGGCGGGGGGGGGGCGTCCTGTCATACCCCCCCCAATGACGCCCGTCATCGCCGATGATAGAGAGCGCTATATGCTGTCGGCTCAGATATTGGACATATTGCGCGTTCTTGTTCACGCTGGCGTATGGCTGAAAGAGATTATCTGTTTCTCCCTTTCGTTTTCTACCTACGGACCCCGCAGTAGGTTCGACTCACTGGTCGCCAACCTCTGCCCACAAGGAGGAGCAGCAACCTGAAGAGGCCTTCGCAGGGTGATTACCTTTGGGATGTGATCGGGGGGGCGGCGAACCCCCCCCCTCCCCCGCTCACGCCCATTCTCGCGTAGAAAGACAACTCGGGGGCGGAAAAGATGGGGGTGATGACTAAGGTGGGGGTGGATATCATGGCGGGGGCCATGATATTTCCCCAGATTTCATGGCGCCTCTTCTTGTTTCATTACGTCCCGGGCCCCCCCGCTGGGCCGCGCACATGCCGCCGGTCATGGTTTGCACCCCCCCCCTCTTGGACACCCCCCTCTTGGCCGCTCCCGAACAACCCAGAGCGGAAGTCTCGACCCATTCCCCGGGGACCCGTTTTTCATTCTGAGCTGTTTTTTTCGACGGTCCGGGGGCGCGGCGAGGGCCCCTTATAGGGGCCGGCATTTGAGACAGACCTTCGTCTTGATGGCTCCAATACGTTGGCTCTCCGGGACTGCGGGTGCCCCTCGATGCTTCGCCCTCGGCGCCCGACGCGAGGCCGCGGCTGTCCTCGCCGCGCCTTCCCGTCGTGCATTCTAGGCCTCCTAGATGGGCCCGGAGCAGATGGGGTCGGAGGATCGCGCCGCCTCGCCGATGCATCGACGATGCGGCTCGATGCCGATTCCGCTGTTCTCCACGCCCACGCCGCCGACGCGTCGCCGACGTCGACGATGCATCGCCGACGTCGACGATGCATCGCCGGTGCATCGCCGATGCATCGCAGATGCATCGGCGATGTATCGGCGGTACGGCCCGATCTTCCGACCCCATCTGTTCCGACCCCATCTAGGAGGACTCTACCTTCGGGCATCCCCGGGGGTCCTTCGTGCCTTCCTGCCGCCGCGGCGGGCCGCCGCCGCCTCGCGCGCGGCGGCCCAGGGAGTTGCGGCCCCCTTCTCATCAAGCAGTGGCGAAGCGTCCTGGCTCGCCTGTAGCCCTACTAAACAATGTTCTAATAACCGTATGTGGTTCCCACGAAACGCTCTTAGAACATTTCTGGCCGGGGCTGTCTTGATTTATCAAATCGGGTTTATGTTCTAAGAACTTGTTTTTGTTCTGGGAACTGTTTTAGGTTTCTAAGAACATTTCGTGGTAGGACTATAAGAATGCCGGGACGGTCGATCCCTGCTCAAAGGGAGTTGCGGCCCTTTTCTCTCGGAGTTCGAGCAGTGGCGTTAATCAGAGGAGGAAAAGGTGCCCATACCTCTACCCTTCGCCCGTTTTCCCCTTTTTGGGCCTCCTGGGAGGCCCTCGTCGCCACCGCTGGGTTCGCCTCGAAATTCTGGTCAGAACGCACCCCAGAAGAGGTCTGAGGAGTAGCGGTATCGGTACCTTTTGGTCTCCCCAGGTAAGTCGGGCGTGTCCCTCTACAGGAGGCATGTTCAAAAAGAGTCACAAGACTAGTCGGTGGACGATGTTTTAACTATATTTGGGCGTATGTTTTGACTATTTGTCCTTTCTCCTCCAGCTCCGCCTGTAGGAGGACATGCCCGACCTAACAGTGGCGAGGCGTCCTGGCTTGCCTATAGGCCCATTAGAATAGGGCTCGTCTCGATTCCTCCGATGCGATTCGGGTCGACTCCGACGGCTTCCGATTCACTTCGATTCAATTCGGGATTCCGATTTGGGTTTCGCTTTTCAATGTCAACTTACTGGCCTGAAGATTTCCACCGATTCGACTTCTTCCGACTCGGCTGCCGATTTCCGCCGATCCGATTCATTTCGATCGCCGATCCGACTTGTCGATTCGATTCTGGACTCTTCTGCCAGAAGTTGTTCTAAGAACATCTTGTGGATTGCGCGACACTTTCTTAGCACATCTCTGGCTGGGACTGTCTTGTTCTAGCACATCGGGTTCATGTTCCCAGAACATTGTTTTTGTTCTCGGGGCACTTTGGGGTTCTAAGAATCTTTCGTGGTATGCATTTTGGAAGTCCGGTACGGTCGGTCCCTGCTCAAGGAGTGCTGGGCCCCCTTGGGGGGGCCAGCTGTCAGAGGACGCGTAATGAGGGGGGGCGATAAATGGGGGGCAGCGAGGGCTGCCAAAAAGAGACCCTTCAGGGCCCCTGAAGGAGCCCTCTCGGGCCCAGAAGGATGCCTTTAGGGCCCGAAAAGGGCCCCTGTCTTCCGCCCCACTTATCGCCCCCCCAGTAATTCGCGCCCAAAGCTGTCGGGGCTCAAAAGACGGGGGGTCAGTACACACGGGGGTCAGTCAGACCGCCGGGTCTTGCAGGATCCTGCAGAGCCTGGGGTGCACCGTCCCGGGTGAGCTTGCAGGATCCTGCAGGATTCCGCAGGATTTCGCAGGGTTTTGTAAGGCCTAATTGGCCCAGGTTTGCATTGACCCGCGTCGGTAGATCCCGAAGCCGAGTCTTGTGGACAACGGTGCGGCAGAGGGGGGGGGGGGGGGCAGGGCGCTGTGGAGCACTTCTGGCGGCCACGAGAGGGTGGGGTTATCTCCTTGGCAACACAGGTCAGTTGGATACACATGACGTGGCGGACCTGGGCGAGAGTTGGATACACGCGGGACCACCTGTCGTTCCAGCCCTCGGCCCTCGTGTGGCCAGGCACGGTGATCCTACACATGTGTATCCAGCAAGTGGCCTCCAGATGTGCCGCATGTGAAGCCAGCCATGTATGTTTCCAGTTTCCTCGTGCACCAATGGCGCTGAAATGAGGTCCAGCTCGCGTTCAGAAAGGGGCTCGGTGGTTCCTTGTGTCTGCTTGCGTTCCCTCGCAGGTTTGCAAGGGAGTCCGTTCCTTGGGCCTCAGCAGAGGGGTGGACCACTGAACGAGAGGCAACGACGAGGGGACGCCTCCCAAAAGAGGCTCGGCCGTTCCTTAGAAATGTGTGGCTGGGTTTTGAACTAGGGAGGTTGGTTCCTCATTTCCCGTGCTCCTGGCAGTGCCAATGTTTGCACCTGGCCGGAAGAGGTCCACCGTCTTGCAGTGGCCCTCGCCGGGTCTGCCTGTGCACGGCTTGTGGACTCACGCTCGCGCAGGGGCCAGGAGGAGGACAAGGAGGAAGGCGGAGGACCAGTGTGAACCCAAGAGTCACCAAAGATGTTGAAATAAGCCCTCCCCCCGAGCTCCCTCTTCACAGGCCCCTACAACGGTTCATTCCAACAAAGGGTCCTGCCTCGTTCGAAGCCCACCCGTCTGAAGACCCTGAAGCATGCCGAAACATTGCTCTTGGTGTTCCAACCGCCACGGATCAACCTGATTGTTGCGTCTCGACGACCCTGAAGCGTGTCAGAACGCCATTCCTTGGACTTCAACACCGCGAATCATCGTAATTGTTGCGCCTCCATAATCGTGAACCCTCCCAACAAACCGTTTCTGGTATGTCTATCACGGGAATCCGTGAAACTCCTGCAATATATTAGCAATATTATGCGCGGCGCTAAGGCGAGAGCCACATTTTGAAATGAAACCGCTCTCAATGCGCGAAGTTCTTGCACATTTTGAACACGAATGTGCGCCGCGCTGCGGCGAGAGCCACATTTTAAGATCGGCCCGCCCTCAATCCGCGAAACTCTTGCACATTGTGGACACGAATGTGCGCAGCGCTACTGCGAGAGCCGCATTTTGAAATCGGCCCGCCCCCAATCCGCGATATTCTTGCAAATGTTGACAATGAATGTGCGCGGCGCTAAGGCGAGAGCTGCATTTTGAAAACCACCCGCCCTCGATCCGTGAAACTGCTTGCAAATTTTGAACGCGGCGAGATCCACAGTTTGAAGTCGGCCCGCCCTCAATCAGTGAAATTCCTGCACATGTTGAAAACGAGTGTGTGTGTGTGTGCGGCGCTAGAAGGCGAGAGCCGCATTTTGAAAACCACCCGCCCTCAATTCGTGAAACTCTTGCACATCTTCGAAACGAATGTGCGCGGCGCTAAGGCGAGAACCACATGTTGAAAACCACCCGCCCTTCATCTGTGAAGTTGTTGCCAGTGTTTCAGCTTCAGGCTCATAAATGGTGAGGAAGTCTCAGGCGAAACGCCCGGCCCGCCCTAACAAAAACTGGCCTCGGGGTTCGACAGGGAGAAGTAACTTGTAAGAAGAGGGAATGGAGAAGGAGGAGGAGGAGAAGGAGGAGCAGGAGTAGGGACGAGGCGCCGAGGAGGAGGTGGAGGAGGGACGAGGAGGAGGAGGACGAGGAGGACGAGAATGAGGACGAAGAGGAGGAGGAGGAGGAGGTGGAGGAGGGACGAGGATGGAGGCTGTTGGGCCTCGAGGCGCTCTCGTCGCCAGAGCTGGGTCCGCCTCGGAGCTCTGCCCAGGACGCGCTCCGAGCGAGCTTTTGGGAGTCCTCCTCCTCCTCCTGGCCCCTCCTCCTCGCTCCTCCTCCTCCTACTCCTCCGCCTCCTCCTCCTCCTCCTCGGGCTTCTCTTTCCGTCGTGTCGGCTCCTTCAGGCGGGCCTCCTGGACTGCCTTGGAGCCCCCTCGGCGGTCCCTGAGCCCTCCTGGGGGCCGTGCAGGACCTCTCCTGGCGCCTAGGAGGCCCGTCGACGAGGCCTCCCTGCCTCCTGAGGGAGCCCCCCCCGCCCCCCCTCGGAGGCCTCGGCTTCTTGGCCGCGCTGGCGGCCCCAAACAAACGGCGCGTACGCGACGCCTTCGGGCGTTCCCGCGGCAATCGCCCAACGGTCTGCGCGGCAGGGCGCGAGCAGAGTGAGCCGCATTGAGGCAGCACCGACGCATGGACTCCAACGTCAGCATCGAGCCTCGCCGCCTACCAGACCACCCCAAGCCAACCCGAGGGCCCCGATTGGCGCTCCATTTCCGGTGGGGGGGGCGGCGGGGAACGTTGAAAAAACACATGAAGCCCGTACCCCCTCAATCCGAGATTCGGGCGACATTCGGGCCTTCGGGTTGGGTTGGGGTGGTCTGGAAAGTCGTCAGACCCGTCGAGTCTTGCCTCCGAGGACGAGGACGAGGACGAGGACGAGGACGAGGAGGAGGAGGAGGAGGAGGAGGAGGAGGAGGAGTCGGAAGAGGGGGAGGAGGATGAGGAGGAGGAGGAGGAGGAGGAGGAGGAGGACGAGGAGGCGGAGGAGGAGGAGGCGGAGAGGAGGAGGGGAGAGGAGGAGGAGGAGGAGGAGGAGGAGGAGGAGGAGGAGGAGGAGGAGGAGGAGGAGGAGGAGGAGGAGGAGGAGGGGGAGGAGGGAGGGGGGAGGAGGAGGGAGGAGGAGGAGGAGGAGGAGGAGGAGGAGGATTGAGGAGGAGAGGAGGAGGAGGAGCTTGAGGAGGAGCAGGCGGAGGAGGAGGAGGAGGAGGAGGAGGAGGAGGAGGAGGACCAGGAGCAGGAGGAGGATGGGGGAGGAGGACCGCAGCCATTTTGGCTCAAGTTCGAACCCCGTGTCGCGGGGGCTCGAGCTTGGAGGTTTCCCGCCGCTGTGCGACAACCATCGATGGGGCGCCCAACGCATTTGCACGCGTGAGCATCGCAATACTTGAGACCAGCAGGACACAGACTAGGTCAAGATGACTGGCCTGTGATGTGCAACGTGAAAGCACACCGAGATTTAACTTCTGCTGGGAAAGACCTTGACCGCGTCAACATCCAAGGGGATGCCCTCGCCAACCACTTTGATGGACTCGCCTCGAGAACCCAGGGATTCCCCAAGGAACGGTTGAGGTCTACCAACAAGTTTTGTCGGAACATTCTAACCTGTCGGTTGGGACGCCGAAGGTCCTACGTGTTTGGCCACCGCCTAAGGACCTTTTCGGCAAGCTGTCCAGGGTTAGGAGCCCCCGAGTTCCTAATCATATTCCCAGTCTGCACAAGCCTGTCTCGGACGGCACTGCATTCAGATGCTCAAGATGCCTACGTGTGTGCTCATTATCGAGTACCTTCGAGTGTGTGTCCCTGCCCCCTTCGTTACAGGCTCTTGTTGACACTGGAGGGGGT
>CAUYUJ010017419.1:200004-205004 GCA_963575745.1 Prorocentrum cordatum
GATCGCTTTGGGACTGCGTTGGCATTGCGCTGGCATTGCGCTGGCGAGTTCCAACACCTCCCTTTGCTAAATGATGCCTGTTGAACCCCCCACAAGAAGGATTCCGATTGAAGCATCCCACAAGAAGGGTTCACATTGAACTCCCTCGCGGAAGGATTCCATTCGAAACCCTCCATAGACGGATTCTTCTTAACCCCAACCTCAAACGATTCCCCCCATTGGCATTGCATTGGCATTGAATTGGCTGGGATTGCTTTGGCATAGGTTTGGCATTGCGTTGGTTTTGCGTTGGCATTGCGCTGGCAATTTCGAATGAAACCCCCCACAGAAGGATTCCTATGAAACCCTTGCACAAGAAGGTATCCGTTTGACAGCCCCCCCATATGAAGGATTCCAAGTGACACCCCCCACAGAAAGATCCCAATCGAAACCGCCCTCCACGGGCGTATTCCTATCGAAATCCTTCGAAGACGGATTCGTAATCACATTCTCCACATAACGATTCCTAGTGCAATCTGTTGACCGACGGGAATCCCGCCATCGGCATTGGTTCGGCAACGGTTTGGCATCGCATTGGCATTGCGATGGCAGACCGTTGGCACTGCGTTGGCATTGTGCTGGCATGGCGCTGGCGGGTTCCAACACTTCCCTTCGCATAATGATTCCTGTTGAACCCCCCACAACCAGGATTCCGATTGGAGCATCCCACAAGAAGGGTTCACATTGAATTCCCGCACGGAAGGATTCCATTCGAAGCCACCCATGGAAGCATTCTTCTTGAGCCCGACCACAAACGATTCCCCCCAGTGGCATTGCATTGGCATTGAATTGGGATCGTTTTGGCATTGGTTTGGCATTGCGTTGGTATTGCGTTGGCATTGCGCTGGCGAGTTCGAATGGCTCCCCCCACAAAAGAATTCCGACGACAACCTTGCACAAGAAGGGATCCTTTTGGAAGCCCCCACATGAAGGATTCAAAGTGAAACCACCACTGAAAGATTCGAATCGAAACCCTCCACGGGAGGATTCCTATCGAAATCCCCCGACGAAGGAGTCGTAACCAAACCATCCACATACGGATTCCTAGTGACATCTTTTGGAAGACAGGAATCCCGCCATCGGCATTGCATTGGCATTGCTTTGGCAACGGTTCGGCATCGCATTGGCATTGCGTTGACATTGCGATGGCAGTGCGTTAACAGTGCGTTGGCATTGCGTTGACATTGCGCTGGCGAGTCCGACTCAAACACTTCACAGAAGGATTCCTATTGATCACCCCCACAAAAAGGATGCCTTTGGAATCCCCCCCCGAGAAGGATTCAAATTGAACTCCTCAACAGAAGGGTTCCATGAGAAGCCCTCCATAGAAGGTTTCCTATTGAAGTCCCCCGAAGAAGGGTTTTTAGAAGGATTGCTATTGACATCTACCACAAACAATTCCCCGCATTGGCATTGCGTTGGCACTGCTTCGGCATTGCGCTGGCGAGATCGAATGGCTCCCACCACAGGAGGATTCATTACCTTCCACGAGAACGGATCCTTTTGAACGCCCCCCACAAACAAGATTCATACTGAACCGCCTCACGGAAGGATTCCAATGGAAACCTTCCACAGGTAGGATTCTTTTTGGAATCTACCACAAAGGATACCCCTCCTTGGCATTGCATTGGCATTGAATTGGGATCGCCTTGGCATTGCGATGGAAAAGCTTTGGCATTGAGTTGGCATTGCGCTGGCGAGTCCTAATGGCTCCCTCCGCAGGGGGACTCCTACTGAAACCCTCCACAAGAACGATTCCGATTGAATCCTCCCACATGAAGGATTCCGAGTGAAACCCTCCACATGAGGATCCCTATCGAAACCCTATACATAAGCTTTGCTATTGAAATCCTTCGAAGAATTATTCTTAATGACATCATCCACAAAGTATTCTCATTGAAATCCACCGAACGTAAGGATTCTCCCATTGGCATGGCATTGGAATTTGTGTTGGTTGGGAATGGATTTGTATCGCATCGGCATGCATTGGCCTGGTGCAGGAGATTGACAGAAAGAGAGAGAGAGAGAGAGAGAGACAAAGAGAGAGAGAGAGAACACTAGAGAACGATATAACGAGAAACAATTAGTATGAGGGGATCACGGCGAAAAGAAAAATTACAAAAAACCATCAAAGTTTAAGGGTGAAAGAGCGTTTCACTCGATAACAACCTTACGAAAACGACGAGGGGCTCCACAATCCACCGGCCTCGAGAACCTCCCCCTCCTCCTCCTCCCCCTCCTCCTCCCCCTCCTCCTCCTCCTCCTCCTCCCCCTCCTCCCCCTCCTCCTCCACTTGCCCCTCCGCCTCGAAGTCCGCCTCCTCCTCCGATGCGATTCGGTCCGACTTCGATGGCCTCCGGTTCCGACCCGCTGCGACCTGGGGCACCGATGTGGTCTCCGAGAGGAGGCGTGCCAGCCTGTCGACGTCCGCCGATTCGACGCGTTCCACGGCTCGGCCGCCGATATATCCGCCGCCCCTGCCTCCTCTCCTTGCGAGAGCCAGCGGCACGACCTTGAGCCGTCGGAGGTCCGCGCCGAACTCCTGGGCTTGCGATGAGCCTCACCGCCCACCGAGCTACCCCAACGCAACCAAGGAGAGAGGAGAGGACGAGGAGGGTCGAGGAGGGAGGAGGAATCGACGTGGAGGTGGTGTACACCTTAGGCGATGCTTAAGAAAACTGAAGTTTTCGGCCAGAATCTCGATTACTCTTAATTTTTCAATGAAAATCCTAAGATTTTAGTGGAAATGTTGGTTTTTAATTCAAGTTCTGAGACTATGAATTTCTTAACCCATGATTTCTTAAGCATTTCGCAGGGTGTATATTCTTGGGGCCCCCACTGGGGAGCCGGTGGGGCATCTGTGGGCTCCCCGGAGCGGGCAAGGGTTTCACGAGGCTGCGTGCCGGATTGGCGCGCCGTCTCGCTAGGGGTCCGCATGCGAACCCTACCCCTACCCCCCACGATTTCTGACGGGGAGGGTGGGGTTCACTTCGCTCGAGAGCTCCCGAACGAAGTGAACCCCACCCTCCCCCTCAGAAATCGTGGGGGGTAGGGTTCGCATGTGGCTCTCGCGAGAGGGTTTTTTGTTTCCCTCAGTTCTCCTGGGGTGCAGTCCCAAGATCGAACCCAGGGTTGACCCTCTCCCTGCCTGTCTTCATCGTTGTGTGTCCGCCTCGTCTCCTGCTTATACTTAGTATCCGTATTCCTATGATTATCAATGTTATCATTATTACTAGTATCATTAGTCGTATCATCGCTAGTTGTATTAGCATTATGATTATTATTAGTATTATTGGTATTATCATTATTGTTGTTAATGTTTCAAGTAGTATCCCTAATATTCTAACTATGAATATTATCAGTCGTAATATTGTTGTTTGTCTGGTTTTTCCCCAACCCTCCTTGGTTGGGTATTCGTTTTGAATGAAGAACCGCGGTCTCGTCTTCCTCCTCCCGCCTACTCTATCCTGCCCTCTCTTCGCCGTCGCTAGGGGGCTGCGATCTGCGAAACTGTTGCCGCATTCGAGGGCGGCTGGTGGGTCCAGCGGAGTGAGGCACCGCGCGGACCTGAGCGAGACCTCGCTGTCCTTGGGGGGGGGCTGCGATCTGCGAAATTGTCGCCACTTTCGAGGGCTGCTGGTGGGTCCAGCGGGGTGAGGCACCGCGCGGACCTGAGCGAGACGTCGCCGTCCCTGGAGGTCTGCGATCTGCGAAACTGTTGCCACATTGGGGGGCGGCTGGTGGGTCCAGCGGGGTGAGGCACCGCGCGGACCTGAGCGAGACCTCGCTGTCCCTGGAGGTCTGCGATCTGCGAAATTGTTGTCACATTCGAGGGCGGCTGGTGGATCCAGCGGGGTGAGGCACCGCGCGGACCTGAGCGAGACCTCGTTGTCCTTGGGGGGGGCTGCGATCTGCGAAATTGTCGCCACTTTCGAGGGCTGCTAGTGGGCTCGCCACTTTCGAAGGCTGCTGGTGGGTCCAGCGGGGTGAGGCATTTCGCAGACCTGAGCGGGAACTCTCCGTCCCTGGGCGGCCATGTCATGGTGTTGCTGCCCCGCCGACCTTGCAAGCCCCTTGCCCACAGTCTCCTTTTGGACCTCGCGTCTTCCTTAGTGACTCAGGGGTTCACTTAGTCACTCAGCGTGTTTCCCTTGAATGGGGACCTGCGAATCTTCCGAATGCCGCTCGCAGAAGTATCTGCGTCCATGTCACGTCGCCGCCTTCTCGTCAAATCTCCCAAGCTACACCTGCCCCGCATTGCGCACGGGTTGGGTACGTCGCCAGGGTAAGTTTCTTCTTCCCTGTCGCGCCTCCCTGGGTGCACTACACGGCGTGCGTCTCCTTCTCTGCTGGATGATTATGTGAGTCTGACTGGAGGGTCAGGCCGAAGCGTCCAGGGTAAGATGAGTGGAGTCGCTGCTGGAGGGACGGCATGAGAATACCTTCAGGTGCCTTGACAGCTCTGGGCCATGTGAGCCTTCTTGCTCCGAAGTGTCCCGCTCGTTCTTGTTTGGGGGGTCAGTGCTCCGCGCCTTCTGGTTTGCTTCGTCTCGCGAGGTGCCACATAGTGGCTCGCTGATCACGAGCAGGAAGGAGAAGGAGGAGGCGGAGGTGGATGAGGAGTAGGAGGAGGAGGAGGAGGAGGAGTAGGAGGAGGAGAACGAGGAGGACGAGGTGGAGGAGGAGGAGGAGGAGGTGGAGGTTGAGAAGAAGGAGAATGAGGAGGAGGAGGATAATGAGGAGGAGGAGGAGAGGAGGAGGAGGAGGAGGAGGAGGGGGAGTGGGGGGATCAGGAATCTGAGGAGGTGGAGGAGGAGAAGGAGAGGGGAGAAACGGAGGAGGAGGATAAGGGTAGGATGAGGAGAGGAGGAGGTGGAGGAGGAGGAGATGAGGAGGCGAAGAGAGGGGAGGGGTGGAGGAGAGAGTGAGGAGGAGGAGGATGAGGAGGAGGAGGAGAAGGA
>CAUYUJ010017419.1:210004-236775 GCA_963575745.1 Prorocentrum cordatum
GCCCAATTCAGCGACATAGTTTGGAATATGTCTCTCCGTGAGTGGTCGGCTGACATGCGCCAGCAACTAAGCGATGCCAATCAGCGCACTCTTGGCCATGCCCGTCGGATCTCCAAGGGGGAACCCGCCAGGCATAGGAAGCAGCATTTCTCGGAACCCACCTCTTGGTTGATTCAAACGAGGAAAACCCTTAAGAAAGGCCTTTCATTTAGTCTGGTGCATAGGCGGACTTGCCCAACGCACCAATCGCATTTTTCGTTGCCCTTGAGGTTTGTGCGGGCACTAGTTGCTAAACGTACAAAAAGCTTAACGTTGCTGCGCCCGCTGGGGGGGGGGGGGGGGGGGGGCGTCGCCATCTGGACTCGGATCAGCCAATCTGCCGCGAGCGTTGCTTGGAAAACTATGTATAGGGAGGAGTGGGCGCTGGAGATTGCTTGTTTTCTCTCGACCACTCGCGAGGTGCTCTTGCGGGCGCATGATAGAGATCATAGCGACCTCCTGGAGAGTTTTGCCCGCCAGATTTCCGGTGGCATCGAGGGCGGCCACTCCAGACAGGAGTCGGCGCTGGCCAAAAAATGTCTCATGCAAGGAGGGCGCAGGCGTCGGAAGCCTCTAGCCTTTCCGCTCCGCACGTCGCCCGAGGGTCAGATTCTTTTCGCCGCCCAGGAAGGCGCTGACGGTATGATGCGACACTTTGCCAGCATTGAACGCGCGCAGCCGGCCAGCAAGCCTGCGATGCAGAAGGGGTGCAATGAGAGAGGCGCGCTTCTCACCGGCGACGCATGCGCATGTCTTAACATCTACAACGTTATGCCTATGCAAGAGCTTGTTCGATCCATTGGTAAACTAAAAGCGGGGGCTGCCGCGGGACTTGACTTCATTGACAATGAGGTTCTAGAAATCGATCCGCGCGCCTCGGCGCGCGTCTCCCATCCCATCCTCGCTAGGGCCTCGATTGGAGACAGAGAGCCGTGCAGCTTTAAGGAGGGGAGGGTGGTTTCCTTTTACACAAGGGGAAAGGCGAACAGAGCAAGGCTAATGCGCAGAGGAGCATCCTCCTCAGCAGCGGCGTCGCTAAAATACATCAAAATTTCTTTCGCAGCAGGGCGTGGACTCTTATGCAGATCTGTCTTCGTGAGACTGAATGTGGCGGGCCCCATGGCAGGGGCACCGACGTCGCTGCTCATTTTGCGAGTGCCAAGTTCGCTGCTCACGCAGCGGAGAAGGTCTCAACTGCGGCGAGTGTTCTAGACCTCTCTGCGTTTTTTACAACGTTGCGAGGCAGTTCGTTGCTGGACTGCCAGGGAAAGAGGACGACCTCCTGCATGCTATACAAGACGTTCCCATTCATCAGGCTTTGTTTTCAGCGTCGCAGGCCCTGGATGGGGCTAGCTATTCTAGACGGGTGCGTGGATGATCTCCATCCCCTCGAGCTTGTCAGGGATTCTCAAGCGGGACCCTGGTTGACCATGCAGAGATGCGTCCACCGATGTTCGCCCCGCCCTGGGGGCTCGTCCACGGGCCATTCTGGCGACTGACATGTTCAATGTTGCCTTCTGCCCTACCATCCAGGATATAGAGAGCGATATGGAGAGACATCACATGAAATGGAGGCCCGAACCCGGACCTTGCAGGTTGTCCTATGAGTCTGATTGGGTCAACCTGTTTTCCTCCACCTCGGCCGTCGATGATCTTACTTGCGTTGCTGCTGTACCCAATCCGCTTAACATGCTCTCGCAGGCCCCCCAGCTCTGTGACATTGCTTACACCGCCGCGTCAGGATATGGGCTTACCCTGAACACTTCCAAAACCATTATTGTGATTGCCTTGAGTGGTAGGAATTCTGACAGTGTCAAACAAGAGTTAGCCAAATGCGTGGGTGATTTGACCGTCGGGCCCCCTGTTCATGGCTCTCGCGTGGCTATGGTCAGGAAGAGTAAGGGATTATGTACCACGATCGTCGATGGCAAGGGTTGCAACACGGAGGTCGTTCATAGACTTAGCCAAATGAGGGGCGAGTTTCGACATATTCAGGGTGAGTAATGGGGGCAGAGAGGCGCTTCAATTAATAACGAAGGCCAAATACAATGACGCTCTTGCCACGTCTAAGTTTCTTATCAACTGCTGTATCTGGGAAGCCTTTAGCTCCCGTCTGCTGGCTAAGTTGTCTCAGGCACATGTTTCTGCTTATTGTTCTTCCCTCGGTCTCCCTCTTTCCCACTCCTCCGACTTACATATGTTTCAACCCACTGTTCTTTTCAAAGTAGGCCGCATGGCTGTGGTTGTTGTGCTCAGGTGCGCGCGTCTCACATATCTTCCTAGAGTCCTTCTGATAGCTCCTGCAGGGGTGCGTGTGGTCATGGATTATATGTGGGATGTGTCTGGTGCCTGGCCTGCCTCGTTCAGAGATGTTTTTGGATGGTTTGGGAAGAGGACTCGTGGGAAGGATGTCCCACATGTTGGGATGGCGGAAGATCGGTTCGCCTTTGCTCGTAGCAGTCCGAAGAGATTTGGGAGCTTGGTCCGCGACGCCGCCCACCGTGAAGTGCATGTGCAATCTGAAGAGCAGCGTGCCCATGCCCTTGTGAAGAGAATTGCCAGTGAGTGCCCCATTCCGTCTGCTCTTCCGGCTGCCCCTGCTGAGGATGTGCCTCGCCCCTTCGTTTGCTATGAGCGTGGGCTCGCCTCGAAATCTGCGAGAGGCTCATCGATTCACAGAGAGAAACCTCATGCTTTGAGCAGTGGCCCTGGCAAGTTGTCTACGGGCTCGCGTTGCCAAATTTGCACGTTTCAATTTCACACTCGCGGGCGGCTGGTCGAACACCTGAAACAACATTTCGGTTGCGTTAGCGCCTATGTCCAGCTTCGCAGAGATCCTCCTGATTTCTTTGAGGATGACATCAGAGCCAGCGCCCTTGCCCAGAAGAACAATCGAAAGCGGGAAAGACACGAGCATTATGTTGAGAGGGCTGCCTACCGCGAGATAGGACCTCCAGCTGCCGCCAGACTTGCTACTGGACGCAAGGCTCCCTTTGCAGCACCGTTTGTGGACATGCGTGTCCATGAAGATGTGGCTGCAGTTGCTGCTGTGCCTGTGGCTGTAAGGGCTCCTCGCTTTTTGATCGTGCCCGATGGGGGGAGATATCCCCTTGACTTCCATGAGGTGTGGCAAACGGAGATTGGCCATGCCTCTGTGCCGCTCATCATCTGTCATGTCTCTTATGAGTTGTTGCGTCAACAGTTCGACATGTGGAGACAGCGAATTCTCAACGGTCAGATAAGTGTAGGGTCCTTTTTTTCTTCCCGCCTTGTTTGATTCTGGTGGACGCTCGTCACACAAACTCAGGACCTTGGATGCGCCTCGGGGATGTTCCGACCTCGTGGCCTTGGAACGCGAGCGTCTCCTTAGGCAAAACGTTAGCTTTAGGGACTCCATGTTTTTGACAGCGACTGTTGCTCATTTGCCCATACCTTGGATCACTGCATCTGCTCACAAAGTCAATGAGCAGATGAGCTTGCACCAGCAGCCTGTTGTTTGATTCCCTGCTTGAATATACGACTGCTCACGCTGTGCG
Source organism: Prorocentrum cordatum (assembly GCA_963575745.1). Classification (NCBI taxonomy): domain Eukaryota; class Dinophyceae; order Prorocentrales; family Prorocentraceae; genus Prorocentrum; species Prorocentrum cordatum. Next base: position 213,580 of record CAUYUJ010017419.1, read on the forward strand.
TCTTGTCCTTTTGTCGAGTCATGGGTACTCACCAATGGGCGCACTGTGTTTTTGTTGCGTCCCACATGGATTCCAGTTGGGAACTGTTTAGTGGCAGGGAGAGAAACAAATGCGATGACATGCATGCTCGCACGTCCTTTCCTCACCTTCATAGTTTTCATTGGCCCATGCTGGTGTTGAAAAGGTTGCCGCCAGGTTTCTCACCAAGGCCACGCGAGGGAAATAATTCACCGATGAGGGAATGGGACTTGCTGACTCCTTTAGCTCCTGGTGTCCCCAGGATCCGTATCTGCAGGGATCCCACGCCGCTTGTATGGCGGCAGGGTGGGTAGGTAGGGACCCCTGGCGTCACAACTGCCCCCTGCGCTGGTCATGCTTCCCCCCTTTTTGCTCCTCTCGCCTAGGGTAGGCTGCGTTCCCAGCAGCCTTGAGTCTGCGAGCAAACGGGCGAGGAGGAGGAGGAGGAGAAGGAGGAGAAGGAGGAGGCGAGGGTTCGGGCGGGGGCGAGGAGCGGCACGGGGGAGGCGTGGAGGGGGGAAGCGGGGAGGGCGGGAGGGCGACGGAGGCTACCACGGGGTCGGGAGAGCGTGGAGCGTCCAAGATTGCCTCGGCGAGGGAGCCGAAATCGTGGATTCTACCCGCGCGGTGGCTGCACGTTGGCCTCCTGGGGGGGGGCTAGTTTGAGCACGGTCCGTCCTTTGGTCCATCTCGTCCACGAAGGCCCCAAGATGGCCCCCGAGGCTCCCAAGGAGAGGACGGTGGGGATCGAGGGAACGCCAGCATGGATTCCGGCGCGTGGGTTGGCCAAGGGCCCCGTGCCCATGCGAAGTCCTCGCGCGTTGCTGCCAAGTGAGGCGGCTTTGGACCCCGTGCGTCGGGGGGTCAGCTTCCCGATCCATGGCTTTGGCGCCCGGGAGTGGGGTGGTGGTGGTGGTGGTTCAGGAGGGGAAATAGCACACAGACACATATGGGGCATCTTTTTTATTTGTGTGTATTACTTTCTGTGTGTCCTGGGGCCCCTTCAGGGGTGTCTGGGGCGGGCACCGGGTGGGGCCGACGGCACAGCCCCTCCTGGCGGCACCTCCACCTCGTGGGCGGCCGGGAGGCAGCCCGCCTCCCGTCGCGGGGGCCCCGGCGCCGCAGCGCCGCGCGGCCCGGGAGAGTCTGCCGGGGGGCGCCCTCCCCGCGGAGCGCGCCCGAGTTGCCAGCCTGGAGCGTGTCCCTGTCCCCAAGATTGACACGCCAAGAGGCGATGACAATCTTGGGGATCCGCCCTCAAAAAAGAAGGGGCCCCCTAAGATTGGCATCGTGATGGGGAGGTGCCCAGCATAGGGAGAGGGGTATGTTCCAGGCTGGTAGCCGAGGGCCCTCCATCTCCCTGGGGAGGGGAGGGGTATAGTCGAGGGCGTAGAAACACGCCCCTGCCCTGGTTTATGAGGCGCTGTGCGCTGAGCCTCCTGCGGGCTGACAGGGTAAACCCTGCGATTATCGCGCGTGCCGCGCGGCGTCCTGGCGGTTCTCTGGCCTGCTGGGAGTTCTCAGGAGGTTTACCGACCACGCACTTGTAGCCCAGGGTAGGGGCGATTTTTCATTCCTCAATCTAGAGGACAGAAGAGGGAGGGGCAGGACGGGCAGAAGGTCGGTCGGTCGGCTCTCTCCAGCCCTTCCCGCGCAGGCCAGCCTCGAGTGGGCCGCGAGGAAGGGCGGCGTCGGCGCGTCGATTATGGACAAGCTCAACATCACCAAGGACGAGCGTCGGGGCGGTTCCCGCCCGTACCGCGCCCTGCACACCTGGAATCCCGCTATCGCTGCTCCGGCGCCACGAGGAGGAGGAGGAGGAGGAGGAGGAGGAAGAGGCGGAGGAGGAGGAGGAAGAGGCGGAGGACCCGCGCGGGCCCCAGGGCGATATCAGAGGGCGGCCTGCGGCGAGGGGCCATTCGAAAGCTCCGGGGGGGGGGCCAGGCCAGCGGCGAGCCCAGGGGGGGAGGCGGCGGCGGGGGCAGGCCTTCCCAGCAGGCGGCCCGGGCTTCTCGGAAGCCCTCTGGCCTTCCGAGAGGGCGTCTCAGGCCAGCTGCAATGTTCGGGGGCCCCCAAACGGTGCGGTGGCCACACCGTGCGGTGAGTCGGTGGGATTCGGGGTCACCGCACGGTTTTGGGACTCGAGTCCCTCTCCGAGGACGTCCCGGGCGACAGGGGCCTCAAGGGTCCCAAGACCGTGCGGTGACGGACCGTGCGGTGAGGTTCCTTGGGGTTTCGAGGTCACCGCACGGTCTGTTACCGCACCGTTCCGGGACTCCAAACACAACTGGGGGAGCTGTGGTCCTTACCCCCCTGGGGGACCCATCTCGACACCCCTCTCGAGAGATCGTCGATGCGATGGGTTCCCCCAGGAGGGTAAGGACCACAGCTCCCCCAGCTATGGCTGGTCGGCGTCTCTGCTTTCGGAGGAGGGCCAGGACATGTCTCAAGTGCGCGGTGGCTTCCGAGGATCACCGAGCATGGTTCACTGCTCGCAGCGTTCCTGCTCGCAAGTGTGCAGAGGGCAGGCGCTGCTCGATGAGTACACTGGAACTTGCTCGCCGCGACGCCATGGATGCAGTTCGGACCCGCGGCTCCCAGAGACAACTAGCATTATGTCCGGCCTGTCCCTCTACAGGGGGAATCTTCAGAAATAGTAAATCAAGAGTCTGGCACCGATGTTTGCATACTTGTTGGTATTTAGGGGGTATTTGTGGGTATGTTTCACCATTCCCCCAAAGTTCAAGCGGTAGCGAAGCGTCCTGGCTCGCATATAGCCCTACCAAACAATGTTCTAAGAACCTTTTTGTGGTTTCCACGAAATGTTCTTAGAGCATTGTTGGCGGTGACTGTCTTGCTTGAACACAAAAGGCTCCATGTCTAAGAACATTGTTCTTGTCCTGAGAGCATTTGTGGGTTCTAAGAACATGTCGTGGTACAGTCGGGGCCCTGGAGAAGGAACCTTTTCGTTGGGGAGGGGCTCCGCGTTCCTTAAGTGTTTCACAGCTTGCCTCATGTTTTCCTCATGCTTTCGATAGGGAATCGAAGTTTAACTCATGGAAAAAAGGGCCCCGTTCCTTATCTGGGGTTCCTTAGGTCAACGCCCCGACTGTAGGACTCTATGGGATGCCCGTGCGGCCGGTCCCTGCTCCAAGACCTCCAGCCGGCGATCGCTGGGCCGGCCGCGCGCCCGCAGGACGGGTGCCCGGCCTCTCGGAGGGCCCTAGGGCGGCACGGGTGGCCCCTGGGGCCTCCTCCGGAGGTGCCCCGCCGCGGGCGGCGGTCCCCGCGGAGGCCCCCTCCCCGGACGTAGAACGACGCGAAGATCGGGACAAAGTCGGAGCGGGATAACTCGAAATCTCTGAGAATCGGCGGGTTTGGAGGATGTATTGGGCGCCGCGGCCGCTCCAGAGCGTTCCGGAATGCTCTGAGAGCGCTCCGGAACGCTCTGGAGCGATTCTTAAGGCTTACGCCACACCGCCGACCCCTTCAGGAACTGGCGGCGCGTCGCCGTCGCCGTGGCGCCATGGACGGGATTGATAGGGGAACGAGCAGCCACCGGTGCCGTCGTCGTCGTCGTCGTCGTCGTTTCCGGGGGGGGGGCTGCACTGACGGGAATAAGGGGAATGGGGGAAGAGGGCGGTCGACCGTGCCGACGAGATCACCAGGCATGTTCGAAACTTGCTGGAGGGCCTCTTGGAGGCCACTTGGGCCGTCTTGGGCTGTCTTCGGGCCATTATCGGCCGTGTTGGAGGCGTCGTGGACGAACGTGGTTGCCCCTTGGACCCTCGTAGCCCGTCTGGTTTGGAGGCCATCGAGTCCGTATTGAAGGCTATGTTGGCCGTATTGAGTCCGTCAGTGTGCCGTGTTTGGGCATATTCCCAATCAGCGGTCGCAGTGGAGCCGACCACTCTTCCAGGGAAAGTTTGGCGCCCCTGGCTTGATGATGGGAGACCGCAGAAAAAGAGACGGTCGCGGAAGCCGTCATACCTCAAGAGGAGGAACGCAGAGGAGGACTAGAAGGCGAATGAGGAGGAGGATTTGGGAGGGAAAGAAAAAAGATGAGGAGAAGGCGGAGAAGCCTTGAGGGACGAGGCTTTGGGAGGAGGCGGAAGAGCAGGGGGAAGATGAGCAGGAGGAGGACGAGGAGGAGGAGCAGGAAGTTAAGGATTCATGTTGGGGAGAGTCCAGCGCAGTACAAGGTAAGAGTGCCCGTGCGTGCGCGCGCGCGTGCGGAAGAAATGGTATTGTTTGTGCGCGGGGGGGTTGGAACAATGCAAGCAGGGAGTTGCTGCTAGGAATCGCACGCCGCGTGTTCGCCAGGCTCAAGCAGCCTTGAGCTGCTACAGCAACCCCCCCCTCTGCCCGGGCCCTTCCCCGGGAGGGCCGCCGGGGCGCGAGTGCGGTGGGCGATGAAGGCTTTACCGGTTGAGCCTTAATCAACCAGGGAGTTTACCGGTTGTCTCAAGCCCGCGGCTTCGATGGGAGATTCTACGGAGTCTCCCATTGGAGTCGTCAGCCCGGCTTCGGCCGCGGCGGGGTGCAACCGAGGGTTTACCGGTTTTCCACAAAAGCCGTGGGTCTGCAGGAACCACACCCTGCAATGCGCTGGACCTTTCGAGGCCGGCGCATGGAAGTTTTTGCTTTGGCAGTCGATTGTTGACTGCGACGGTCGGCGGCCCCTTCGTGGTGGCATCGAAGGTGGTCGGCGCGACAATCGGCGGAAAGTGGCCCCGATGGCCGGCGGCAGTATAGGGGGGTCGTCAGCGCGGCGGCGCGATTTCCGGCGGAAAGTGAAGGCGTGGCGGAGACGGGGCCGTCATCATTTTGTAGTGCATCGTCAGCGTAGAAGGGGGAAACGCTCGCACATTTTTTAATTTGCGTTTTTGACTATATTACGCCTGGCTAAGCGGTCGTCGGGTCGTCCTCATTCTCGATTACTTGGAAGTTGTAGAAGGGGGAAACGCTCGCAAATTTTGAATTTTGCGTTTCTGGGTGTTCTACGCCGCGGACAGAGGATCTGTTGGGGGTCGCGGCGTTCGTCCGCACGGGGTTCCTCGCGGCGGACGCGACAGCGGCCGTGTTCTTTCGAGCAAGGAAGTCGTTGCAAGGGGAAGCTCTGTCATTTTGTTTTGAAATGCGCGTTGTCGCCGTGTTCCAGCGTGAAGCGTAACCACAACAGAAGGCTCCCATCTTTCAGGTCCAGCGGCCGGGGTACACGCGTTGTTGCTGAGAAGAAAACTCTTGGTGGCTGGGTGCCGCGAGCGGAGGTCGCGCAGGAAGTTCATGCCGGGATTGCCGATGCCGAGTCGGCAGTGATATTGGGGTGCGATGTATCTAGCATTAGTCACCATGGAAAAAAATACAAGTCGCGCGTGCAAATTTGCATGGGGGGCGGTGGCGCCAGCAAGCACTGCGAAGGTTTGCAACAGAGTGTAGAGACGACATGGCGTCAGGGGGTGGCAGTGGCGAGTCGATAGAGAAACAAAATCTCCAATCTGTTCAGACGTGGCTGCCTGACGAGCGCGTGTTTGCGCGGGTGTATGAAGCGAAGGGCGCGCAGCAAGTCATGGCAGCCGCGTTGCGGCATAGATGGAAGCTTGGTGACGTCCGCGGCGTGCGCGCAGGAGCAGTAGTATGGATGTCTACTAAACGCGTCGCTCGCGTGGTCAGCGGGGGGGATGTGCTCGCGCGCGACGCTGTAGAGGGAGAAGCAGAGTATGATCCGTGGCTTCATTCTTCGGTTGGGGGTAGCACATCGGTGCCGTCATCTAATTTCGCTCAGGTAGTGACGACCTGCTCGGACGGTGCAAGTGCAAATAGCGACGTGGCAGTGGAAGAGCGGCACCATACGGGAGGGGGCGCAGCCGTGCAGGACATTCTGGCGAAACGCCCAAACGAGAGCACATTGTTGGAGCTCGTGCGACAGGCTGTGTCAGATGTGGATCTGGCGGCCGCGTTGTACGGTGACTCCGCTCGCGTCGTGCTTGAGGATGGGGCCTGGGCGTGCGCTCGAGAGCGGATAAAGGGCATGCCGAACATTGGAAATTCGTGTTTTGCGAACGCCGCAGTGCAAGTATTACTGCGTCTGGAACCTATTCGGCACGCAGTGTTGCTTCGTCGACGCGCATGCAGCGTCCGACGGCGTCGTCAGTGCGGTGCGCGTGCGCTAGCACAGCAGGCGGATCTGATGGGCGCATCTCTCGGTGACCTTCCTGTAGATAAAAGCGAACAAGTTCCAGGAGTGAGAGCGGTGCGCGACGGGTTGTTTCAGCGCGGTCGCACCAATGATTTTAGGGGCACTCGCCAGTGCGACGCCAGCGAGCTGTGCAGCGCATTAGCTGATGCTGTCTGTGCTGCGGAGTCGAGTGCGTTGACAGGTATGGGAATCCATGCGCGGCACTACACAGTGGTAGACGGGTCCATACTGGGAAACACAATCCGTCAAAGGCGTTTCTGCGGCGGTTGCGGTTGGGTTTCGGATGTTTACAGACGAGAACGATCCATGATAATCCACATGTGGGAATATACGGATATGTTGGGTCCAGGTGGTCTTGATCATCTGGTGGCGTTGGAGTCCACGCGAGCTCAGCACGGTTTGCCATGCCCACATCGACCCGCCTTGCAAGACGGAGAGGTGTGGCACGGGGGCCAGGGCCCGTCGCAAACTCACGACGTGCCATCGGCGACGCCTGCAAGATTCCTGGTTGTGGTCCTGAGCAGAAGAATGGCGGACGGAATGACTAGACTGAGTTCCCGCGTAAGCGTGCCAAAGGCGTTCGAGTAGCCGGGGGCGTTGAGTAGCCGGGGGCGTCGGGCTGGACATGCCGGTTCCAGGGCGCGATGTGCCATCTGGAGCAACCAGCTCATTACGTCACCTACTTCGACTGCCCTGGCGTCGGCGTCGCAAGGTTTGACGACAACGTTGTTGCGCGGATTGAGCTCCCGGATTTTGCAGAGAATCCGAAGAATCAGGGGGACATTGCCCTTGTGGCGTTTTCCAGGCACTGGGCGGAAGCAGTCGCGCCGACAGATGCCGCCACTGAAACGCCGCCGTCAACTGAGGGGCCGCTGTCGTTGCGCAACGCACTCCCAATGTCGTCAGCAACGACCGACGCGGGAAAAGCTACGCACGAGCGGGGCGTAGCGAACCGTGGACATGCAGAATTCGTAGAACACGACGGTGCTGCCAAAACGTCGCTGGACAGCGAGGTTGCTTTGGGCCGCGCCGATGGAGAGTCGACATCAACGCGCGCGCCATCGAGGGCGGGCGATGGTGCAAATGGTGCGCCTCCGTCTCTGCATGGCGCCCCTGTCGGCAACCGTCAGCCAGGAGGGGGCGCAGGTTCCACAGAGGGTGCGCGGGCGAAGCGAACGAGGCGCCTGGGGAAGCAGAAAGAAACGTTCTGCGAGTCGTATAGAACGAGCGCGACAGAGCACGCACAGCGTTCGCCCATGACGCGTGGTCTTTCGCGCAGAAACGAGCCCGAGGCAGGCGCCGGGGCGACCGCGGGTGCAGCAACAGCAGACAACAACGACGAGCCAGTTCAGGATGGTGCCGCAGCGGGCGCAATCCCAGAGGCGGATACGACGCAAGAGATGTTTTTTTGCAGCGCGCCCCAACCCAGCGTCGAATGATCCCCGACGGGCACGGGAAGAAGCGGTCGCAACGGCCGCGAAGCTGCTGCGGGAGATCCCTACTGCGCCCGCAGATCCAGAGAACCCCAATGAACCGTGGGGGGCAGCTTTGGTCGAGAACGACGCGGTTGAACTGCCACCAACTCATTGTGCTTTCCGAGGTTGCCCTTGGACTGGCGTAGACGAGTCTGAGCTTCTCAACCATGTCTGCGTAGCACGCGGAGATGTGGTGCAGCCGATCGCGGACGTGTATTCGCCCGCGCACTCGCTGCAGAAGAGAGTACTCACTGCTTGCAGTGAAGTCGTCGCGCACGCTGTACGGCTAGGAGCTCCAGTATCGTCGTATGCGACGCACCGGAGAAGTCTGGAAGCGTATGCAGAAACAGTGACACAAGAGAAGGTAGCATCGCCGATATGTTTCATGTGCGGCTGGTCGTTTCCGCGGGTGTCGGGGCGGAAAATCATGATATTTCGTTGGAGCGAGTGTTTGAGAGCGACGCGCGGGATGGCAGTGGACTGGCACACATGGGAGCGTGGTCTATGTGGGAGGTGTTTCAGGAGTTGAGTCTCACGGCATATCTGAGCAGGTACAGGTATGAAGAAGGGAACGATAAACTCGATCTCCAGAAGCACATGGAGGAGTTCGACGACTGGGCGGTGCGTGCATGGTGCGCGACGTCTACTGGAGTGCTTCGGGGCCGCCTGGAGTTGATATGTTGTCCAGAGGACCAGCGGCGCACTGCAGGATGTCGGGCAAAGGGAGAAGTCTGTGCTCAACGCGAGGTTCCGTTATGTCGGGAGTGCTTCGAAGGTATAGATATTCCGAAGCGGGCGCGGAACGACGCGTCCCGCGTGATGGTTCCGGCGATGCCCGCGCGATGCTTGGCGAACGATCTGATGTCGTTCTACGGTCCGAAAAGCATGTGCGACGAGGGGATGACCGTCATGGAGATGAATTGTTGCAGTCCGTGCATAATTGCCATGATCTGTTTCTCGTTGGAGGTGAAGTGCCAACGCTTGTTTGATTCCGTGGCTGGGATGCAGGAAACGCGAGTCGCGGCTCGGGGGAATGCAACCTCGCTCGCCCTCCCATGGCAGGGCATCTTGTCAGAGCTTCGGAGAAGGGTCGCGTCAGGAGAGCACGCGGGTGGTGCGCCTGTACCGCGCGCGGGCCACGATCTCTCCCACGTTGTTCAAATGTTGTTGAAGGTGAGTGACGCGACGTCAAAGGACAACTTGCCGACGTTCATCCATCAAGCCACCGCGCGGCTGGATGTGGTGAAGCACCACATCAAGAATATGATCGCTAACGGGCATAGGGCGCATATGCACGTGGACGCTGCAGCAGTAGATGCTCGCGCCGAGCAATTACCAGAGAATGGCGTACCGCCCGAACTAGTGCGGTTGCTTCCGCATGACAATCATTTGGATAAGATCACGGCGCAAAAGAATGCGACGCCGTCGGATGCGAAGCAGGCGACGGTGCAAGACGCTTGCGACGACATGGATCGAATAATTCCGAACGTGGTGGTCATGGAGAGGTCATCGTTCAATGAGGTAGATGAAAACGCTATGACGGAAGCAGCTTTGCAGCACATGACGCGCGGCGTAAATGAAGGAGGCACGGACGGGCATGGTGGCGGTTGCGCAACGTCGCGTGCAGAAGAACGTGCGAGCGTTCAGTTCGCGCACGAAGCATGGCGGGATCATTTTGTCGCTTTGGCTACCAATCTATTGAGCGACCAAGACAATGGCCGCGTACGATGCACATGCAAAGGAGTGTCGGATATCGCGAGGCTCGGAGAAGCGTCGCAGCGGCACAACCTGGTGCTGATGGGCGTGAACGGACGAGGGACGTGGATGGAAAAGATGCGGTTGCGCCTCGTTGTGTCTCCAGGCACGGCCATGATGAGTCAGTTCTTTCCGTGGTTCTTCGGCGTCGCTTTTCCTTTCTGCTTCAAGTTTGGGGTAAGCATGCCTGATATGCCAGAATGGTCCGAAGTAAGCCGACACCGGCGTGTCGGAGAGGCACCCCGCGTGGAACTTCCGCTCTGGACACGAATTATGACGCGCCGCGTGGAATCTCAGCTCCGGCGCGACTGGCGCTTCGGATTCACGATGTCGTCTTTCTTGTACCAAAGCGCCTTGAGCACGTCCCGGAGCATGCGGCTGTTTGCAGATCATGAGCAGAGGGGGGACGAATCTGGTCGCGGTTTTACGTATATGGAAGAGGCTGCCATAAGCATAGTAGAAGCACTGCGAGGAACGTACCCAGATCCAGGCACTGGGCAGCGGCGCGCAGTGACTGGGGACGTGTCGAAGTTGAAATTCGTCACGTCATTATCGGAGACCGCGCAGAGAATGGTGCGACAAGCGCAGGCCATTAATAAGAAGATTGCAGGAACAAACGAGGTACGTACCATTATGCGGTTCGATACCCACGCTGGTCGGGTGGCTCAAGGCGCCCCCGTATTTTTTACGACGTCGCCAGATGCGAGGCACAACCTCGTCATGGCACGGCTGAGTAGGTCGCGCCGAAATGACCCCGTCAACGGGCATCGGGTGCAGGAGAAACAAGGCCCGTCGAATGGCGGGTTGGTCGAACCCGATTTCACAGGCGCATGCGGCGTGCCATTCGAGGACGAGGTGGTGGAGGGCGACGCTGACGATGTGAACATGGTAACGCCCATGGAGGTGTTGTGCCAAAACGTTGCGGCGGCCAAGATGCGCTTGGAGTGCTTGGCACGGGGCCCTGTGGCGGGCGTCGACGGCTTTCGCGCAATCGTAGGCCTGGTCTTGGAGCATCTGTTCGGGATTCGATGGTGTCCGCGGTGTGACTGTGATTGCGCGGATCTGGCAGGTAGTAACGCGAAATTTGCAGGCGGGTGCGCGGGGCGAGTGGACGGCGTGCACGGTTCCATAGAAGCTCGGAAATCCGCGGGCAGTTTACACTTGCACGCACAGTTGTTTGTCCAATGCTTCCATCAGCACACGCCGCTGCGCGAGATGATTCGCCGTCCCCCGGACGAGCTTAAGCGTCTGATATGCGGGCACGCTGCATTTAAAAGGCTGGTGTCGCGGCAAGTTTACGCAGACGTGGCGGAATGGCAGAGGCATAAAGAGCACATCGAAAAATATTGGTCTGCGTACAAGGGCACGGAAGAACTCATTCAGGCAGAACAGTACCTGAAGCAAACCGATGCGGAGGTGCAGCGAACCCTAGATGAGGCACAAGAGCTCAGCCCAGAGTCTGAAAGGGGGGGGCGCTTCGAAATGGTGGTTGCGAAAGTATTTGAGATGTGTGCAGAGGGGCCAGGGATACCGTCATAACCACGTACACAAGTGGAGTCATCGGCATTCTAAATTTGTGCCCTTGCTCCGCTGTCAACGAGATGACGACCCTCTGAAATGCGAGAGCTTTTTCCCTCGGACGACATGGCTGGTGGAGAAGACCGTGCTTTTGTGTCCAGGGTTTCTCAAAAACCGCCCCATGCCGTGTGGGGGGCGGAGAGATATGACTGGATGCCTACACGGGCCACATAATGAAGATAACCTGAACGGTTCAACTCCGATGTGCAGCTCCTGCACAGGTTCCCAATTCTGGAGCAGACACATGACGGGGACGCGTGCGCAGAGAGGTGCTGGGACGGCGCGGAGATGAAAGACATCGTGTTCGCGGCGCAGCGCGCGCAGAACGCCCAGGCAGGGTGCGCGCGCGGCTTTGGGGCGAAGCGCCTGGCGTCGTCATTTAACGAGGTGGAAGAGTGTAAAAAAGGGCACCATGCGTTAGTGGAGAAAGTACAAGGGCATAGCGCCTCGTACGTGGTGCACCGCCACATCACGCGGCTACTCTCGGATATGTACGGGAAAGGGATCGTGCGGTCCGCGCAAGAGAGTGTGAACCTTCGCGCGTATTCCGATGTGCGAGACGTGACGGCGGCGGAGAGTATTAAGACGTCGAAAACAGCCATGGTCCATGGTTTTGACGTTGTGAGCATGGTAGAAAGGGGGTGCGGGGTGGCGTCGGAGCGATCGGACCCTGGCAGAGTTCACCTTGAACGCGATGGTAGGCGCGCAAAGAGGCCGCGCGCGATATCAGAGAATCCAGCATTCTTGTACGGCATGAGACCCTTGGATGCCAAGTGGGCCCCAGAACTGCGGTACCTTTCTGTGTATGTTTTTTTTTTCTCCGAGATTGGCGAATCGAAATGACAAAGTGGTCCGCGAAGATGAAGAGAAGGAAAGAGGTAACAGAGGACGAGGAAAAGACGGAGGACGAGGAGGATTAATGCCAGTATCACGCGGTACTCACGGCGAGCGGCAAGACGAAGGTCCGTGAGGCACGGCAGAGAGGCGTGGAAGAAGCGCTGTTATTGGCAGGAATCGATTATGCCATTCGCGGCGACGGCTGCCACGCATGGGTGGCGTTCCCTGACGTGGAAGGCATGGAAACGTCACGGCACAAGTGGGTGTTGGTTCGGAACGAGAGTCCGCGGAACCCGAGCTTTCATGGCGCACCGCAGCCGAAGCATCGGCCAGGGGAAGCAGATAGAAACGCGCTCATCTTGATGGCGTATTTTCGATCGTTCACTCTGCTAGACACAGATTTGGACGGGGTATCGAGAGTGTCAGAGTGGTGCACTGGTGAGAAGACGCTGACACAAGCCGAACGTGAGTGGTTGGATGGAGGACTGCCTTGCGAGGAATCGAAGAGGTATGTGCAGAATTTCATGAGCGTCGTCGACATACGTCCCGAGGGGGAGGGCGCTGGGCGCTCTGAGAGCGCTCCGGAACGCTCTGGAGCGATGTATCCCGATCCTAGCCCTGTTTTGCCCCGCGGAGGCCCCCCCCCCCCGGACGCTCCACAGAGGTCCCCTCTCGGGCGTTCGGTATCGGGGGTGGACATACCTCCTACCCTGACACGTCGATTGAGGAATTGGCCGTTTTCGCTTCGCGAGAGGGCGTCGCGGCCGTCATGTTTGCGGGTCCAGGTCCGTCGGTTTCGGTCCCAGGCCGTTTTCATCAAGGGGGGTTTACTAAAGGGAGGTTTGTCCACCGCTGACGGTAATGGGGGGCGATGAATTTGTGGAAGCCGATTCATGGAGAGCCAGGAAGCGTGCTGCCAGATGATTTCCAGATGTCTAAAGATATGTGTCAATCGTGTCTTACATTTGTAAAAGCATGTTTGAAGCATGCTTAGAACATGTTCTACACACTCTAAACACATGCTTAATTCAATGCTAGGATTGTTAGAGTGTCCATTGTCGTGGCATCCACAACGATAAATGGGGGGACGTCAAGGGTTACACGAAAGGGGCCCTACAGGGGCCTAAACGAGCCCCCTGGGGCCGCGAAGGGGTACGAAAGGCGCACGAGAGATGTGCCTTTCTTGCCCCCCCCCATCTATCGCCCCCCATTAATGATTGCCCGACTCACGGGCTTCCCGAGAGCCACAAGGGAGACGCAGGGGCGTCTGCGCGAGGCCCGGAGTCTGCTGCCTCCACCTCGATTTTCGGAAGGACATTTGAGGCATCTCGTCCTCGGGCGCTAATTTTTCAAGTCGGGCACGTCCCTCCACAGGAGGAATATATTCCAGGATAGTCAAAGAACGGCCTGGGGACGACATTTCGATGATTGTTTACCGTATTTGATCATATGGTTCGTTTCTGTCTTCCTTTCAGTTGCGGAAGCCGCCTGTAGGGGGACGGGCCCGACCTAAACCCAATCCCCCTGGACCTCGTCCTCAGGACATCGTTTGAGGCACCTCGTCCTCGGGGCCCAAGGTCCCCTGGGCCTCGTCTTGGAACCCCCCGAGCGAGGCAGAAGGTCCTCCCTGGGCCGCCCGCGTGCTCGCCAGGCTTAAGTCGGGCCTGTCCCTCTACATGAGGAATATTCCAAGATAGTCAGAAAATAGTGCGGGGACTATTTGTGGACCTTTTCTGAGCACAAACGTGTGGACTATTTGTGGACCTTTTCTGGTGTACTTTTCATTTTTCTTCAAAAATCGGCCTGTAGGCGGCACGCCGGACTTGATGCCAGGCCCACCTTTCTGGTTGGCTCTCCCCCCCTCCCCCTTCCTCCTCTTCCTCCTGCGTACTGTAGCGTACCCTCGCGCTTCGCTGGGGCAGAGAAGTCCAGCGTACGCTTCCGAGGCACTGCAGGGGCGCGTGTGCACGAATCCCGTTCTCATGCACACGTGTTTCACGTAGCCAGTCTTCTCGCCGATGCGCCGTCCAGGCGCGGCCATGTGCGTGCACGAGGGGGTCCAGCGAAAAGGGGGTGGCGCAGAATATTGTTTGTGCAGAAGGGGATGCAGCGAAGAGGTGGTGCAGATTTGCTGCACCACCCCCTTTCCGCAGCCATCCGTGCGCCAGCGGCGAGGCCTGGCGCGGCAGCGAGCGGGCCTGGAGTACGCATCGGGCGCCGCGGCATCGCAGCAGTGCTCGCCAGTTCCCCGCCGAGTTCCGCTGGGCACGGCCGCGGCCTCGGAGTTCCTGCGTCGCAGCCGCCATTGACGCACGCTGCCGGGCGCAGTTGCGAGCGGCGGCATGGGACGGAGGCCCCCTAGACCTTCCGGGGCGCCGGCCGCGGCGGTTCGCGGGTCGGTCTCGGCCGCGTGCCGGTCGGCAGGGGCACGGGCGAGCACGGGCACCCCACGGGGGAAGGGGTGCCCAGGCCGCTACGGTCGGACCGAGGGGTAAGATCGAGATCGCTTCGGGGAGGCTACCCTGGTTCGGGAAGTGGAGCACATACATTACCAGTGGCCGGCGGTTTCCTCAATCCCGGGACTTTTTGAGGGTCGGCGAGGACGTCCGGGTGGTGTGGTGTATACTTGTCCCCCGTTTTCCAAGGGAAACAACGACAAATGTATACACCAGGATCCTGTATACACGAGGATCTGCGTTCCTGTGCGAATTTCAGCGCAGAGTCGGAAAACGCGTCGGTGTATAGAGCTCGTTTCCCCAACGGGCACTACATGGAGGAAGAGGTACCCAGACCGCTGCGGTCGGACGGGGATGTAAGATCGAGGTCGTTTCGGGGAGGGTGCCCTAGTGTTTTTCGTGTTTGTGGGATGTTGTTGTGCATCCTGGGGGATGACACTCACGAATGTTTTGCAGCTTGGCAGTCTCAGGGTCTCAAGTCATCGAAGGATGTTCTTCTGTCCTAGGTCCGGCTGCACCCTCAGCTTAGCTCGGCCATGTTCTCCTACAGGCGGATGTTGTAGGACAGTTAATAAATAGTCAAAACCTGTCCCAAACATATTCAAAGATAGTCGGGCAAATCGTCCCCAGACAATGTTTGACTGTTTCGGAACATTCCTCCTATAGACAGGCCTGCCCGATCTGACGCTACCTTTGCCTCTCGCCTGCGCCTTTGGGGGACCTTCTGGGGGTCAAGCAGTGGCGAAGCGTCCTGGCTCGCCTATAGCACTACCAAACAATGTTCCGAGAACCTGTTCTGTGGTTTCCACGGAATGTTCTTCGAACATGTTTGGCTGAATTTGTCTTGTGTTATCACACCGGGATTATGTTCTAAGAACATGGTTTCTGTTATTAGAACATATTTGGGTTCTAAGAACATTTCGTGGTAGGACTTGCTCAAGGGGGGCCCTCGTCGCCACCGCCTGGTCAGAGCGCGCCCCTGCTCAGGGGCCCGGGTTGGGGGGGCATTGCTACGGCATACCGTATGTTTTTTCCTTGGGCTCGGCCCTTTTTTTTTGTTTTCTCTCTCTCTCTCTCTTTCCATCCCCCTCCAGCGAGGTGGGAGGACAGAGTCGCGCGAGGAGGAGGAGGACGAGGGGGGTGGGAGAAAGAGGAGCAAGGCGGAGGAGGAGGAGGAGGAGGACGGCGACGGCATCCACCTTGGCGTCTGCAGGAGCGAGGGCCGGAGGAGGACGACGATGAGGAACTCTCAATGAAGCAAAGG
Source organism: Prorocentrum cordatum (assembly GCA_963575745.1). Lineage (NCBI taxonomy): Eukaryota > Dinophyceae > Prorocentrales > Prorocentraceae > Prorocentrum > Prorocentrum cordatum. The sequence goes on from CAUYUJ010017419.1 coordinate 229,162, forward strand.
AGGAGGAGGAGGAGGACGACGACGAACGACGAGGAGGAGGGCGACGAGGAGGACGGGGAGGAGGAAAGGGACGAGGATTTCACGACGAAGGGAACGAGGAGGACGACGAGGAAAACGACGAGGATTACGAGAGGAGGGCGACGAGGAGGAGGACGACGAGGACTTCACTACGAAGAAATAGGTCCTGAGCCTTGCCTGTCGTTTTCAACGTCACGGGGCCCCTCCCGGGGGCTGGGACTCTTTTTCTTTTTGAGGTTATGTTTCCCCTTCATACCACATACCAGGGAGCACAGCATGATGCCAGTCAGCAGCGACGCAACAGCTGGACAGCCGCACCACCCGTTGCGGAGGGAGCCTTTTTAGCAATCCGTCTCTGAGGCCCATGTTCAAGAGATGGTTCGATAATTGGCGAGCCATCCCGCCACTGGAGACGCCCCACACCCCTCCCCGAACCACTCTCGGACTGATGAACTGGCCAGCCACGGCCATCATATGAGGGGAGGCCATCAGAATGGGGGGGGGAAAGAGGAGGAGGCAGAGGAGGAGGAGAAGGAGGAGGAGGAGGAGCTGGAGGAGAAGAAGCTGGAGGAAGAGGGAGGACCAACACCCGTACGACTGGGTCTCCTTCCCAGGAAAACAGGCGGGCAGCAGCCCGATCGTCACCTTGCTTGTGCCTGTCCGAGGGCTGTGGACAACCACGATGTTCGGCAGGGGCGGACGAGTAGACGCTTGCTCCTCGTCGCCGGTGTTGGCCCTCCCACGGCATTGGCCCCCCGCCCGGGCGAGCTTGGGGAGGGCACGTCTCGCGTGGGAGTGGTGCCCCACGGAGGCGAATGGGGGCGGCACGCCAAAGGGCGTGCAGATATCTGAGGGCCCCTGAGGGCAGCGCGCCCGCCGCTTCGGAAATGTCAGAACCCGCGGCTCGCCAATGTGCGTGCTGCCGGGCTTCAAACGTACGCGATCGCGTCTTTTTGTTTGCCCTCGGGGCGGAGTTCCAAGAGCGTGCCGCCCGGGTGATATTGATTGGGGCATCTGCGCTTGCTTGTGTAAGCGCCTCTGGCGCGCACGCGTTCGAGAACGCGATGCGGAGGCGTGGGGAGGCATGCCGCCCAGATGGCGTCGAACCGAGATCACCCGAGAGTGACTTTTCGCCAGGGTGGCCTTCGGTGAGGGCCGAGAGGGCCCCCCCTCCCGATCACGGAATGCGATGCGACAGCAGCGGCCTGCGCGCCTGGGGTCGTCCCGCCCGTGGTCCGCTTCACGCCGCGCACAGCGAGGGTCGCTCTTTGCCTCGGGCCACTCCTTGCGTGTAGCCGACGGATCCGGATGGGGTCGGAGCACCGGCCCGCGCCGGCGACGCGGCGCGCGACATGGAGCCCGACGTTCCCCATCCCGACGTCACCGATGCATCGGCGATGCGATGCTGGCGGTGCGGTGCGATCGTCGGACCCATGTGCTCTGGCGCCGTTTGGGTGGCCTCCCGAGGAGGAGGAGGAGGAGGAGGAGGAGCAGGAGCAGGAGGAGGAGGAGAAGGAGGAGGAGGAGGAGGAGAAGCAGGAGCAGGAGGTTGTGGAGGAGGAAGTGGTGGTGGATGAGGAGGAGGAGGAAAAGGGAGGAGGATGAGGAGGATGAGGACAGAGAAGGAGGAAGAAGAGGAGGAGGAGGAGGAGGAGGAGGAGGAGGAGGAGGAGGAGGAGGAGCAGGCAGGGGCGGGGGCGGGGGCGGGGTGGAGGAGGAGGAGGAAGATGAGGAGGAGGAGGAGCAGGAAGAGGAGGAGGACGAGGACGAAGAGGAGGAAGAGGAGGAGGAGGAGGAGGAGGAGGAGGAGGAGGAGGAGGAGGAGGAGGAGGGAGGAGGGTGGAGGAGGAGGAGGATGAGGAGTGAGAGGAAGGAGGAGGAGGAGGAGGACGAGGATGAGGAAACATAACAGGAGGAGGAGGAGGAGGAGGAGGAGCAGGAGGAGTAGGAGGAGGAGGAGGAGGAAGGAGGAGGAGGAGGTGGAAGGAGGGTGCGTGAGGAGGGAGGAGGGAGGAGGGGGGAGGGATGGATGAGAGGGGAGAGATGAGGGGGGGAGGAACAGCGGGAGGAAGGATGAGGGAGCCTGCGGTTCGAGCCTGGGGTGAGTGACGGCTCCCCTCGGGGCGTCCGACCCGCTGCGAGCGCCTCCACCCCGAAAGGCCTGCGGGCCAGCGCGGCAGGGGCGCCCCGAAAGGGCCTGCCCCTTAATGGCCCGCCCTGGTCCAGGCGGGTGCGGGTGGCGAGGCAGACCCCCATGACCAGCCTCGAACGTATCCCTATCCCTAAGATGGGCGAGACTATCCCTATCCCAGGCTGGTAACCCCAGACTATTCCACCGCCCCCCCCCCCGCCCCCAACCTGCGGCGATTGTGGGGCGGCGGGGCGGGCCGCGCGGGCAAGGCAGGCGGGACGGCCCACACACACCCCGGGCGGGCAGAGGCGGCGAGACCGCTCCCCGGGCCCGACCCCTCCCGCCCCCCTCCCGGCGCCCAACCTGCAGCGGCTGCGGGGCAGCAGAGCGGCCCTGGCGGGCCAGGCCAATGGGGCGGCCCGCCAGCCACAGGGTGGTGACGGCGGCAAGAGCGGCCCCTTGCCCAGACCCCTTCCGCCCCCCCCCTGCACCCAACCTTCGGGGCTTGCCGTGCGGCGGGGCGGGCCGACTAGGCAAGGCAGGTGGGGCGGTCCGCAAGCCCTGGGCGGGAGGCGACGGGCAGGGAGAGTCAGCAGAGCAAGCGACCAGGCATGCGCCTATCCTCTAGCGGCTCGCGCTGGGCCACCTCGACGGGCACGCCAATCCGCACTTGCCCAAAGAATCGGAGCGGGGCACCTCTTCTGGCCGCTCTCGCTAGGTCATCTCGAAGGGCACGCCATGCAGCCGCAGGGACGGCAGGGAAGGTGGCAGAAGTCGCACTTGACAGCGACATCCGAGCAGTGCATCTCCGCCAGCACCTCGCGCTGGGCCACCTCGAGGGGCACGCGGTGCAGCCTCAGAGGCGGTAGGGCATGTAGCCGAGGCGCCCTTGCAAGCGAAACCGGAGCGGCGCATCCCCTCCAGCAGCTCGCGCGGGGCCATCACAAATGGCACGCCGTGCAGCACCAGGGTGGGCGGGGCATTTAGCAGAAGTCGCACATGCCCGTGGAACCGAAGGGGCGCACCCCCTCCTCCTCCTCCTCCTCCTCCTCCTCCTCCTCCTAGCCTTTCTGCTCTCAGGTTTTGAGAGTTGCGGACGCGTACTTCAGAGAGGCGCCGCGTTCGCGAGCCAAGCTTTCCCCTGTCCACTGCTTTCGCTGTCGTGGATGGGGCCCGATGTGCTTCCAGGGCCGCATCTCCCCCTCTGGGGATGTGGCAAGTGCGGGGCATTTGACAACTGGGCAAGCAGAGTCAAGTGCCGAGGATGTGGAAATTCCTGCCCCCAACGTGTGCTCGTGGCGGCCCAAGCAGCTGCCAACCGCGCCAAGGGAGGTGGAAAGGGGAGCCCTGCTGCTGCCACTGGAGGGAAGGGGCGATGGGCCAATGGCCCGCCTGGAGGTCCAGGCGACGCCCAGGCCAAGACCATCCAGGCAATGCAGAAGCAGTTGGACGCCCTGCTCAAAGACAAGGAGAAGGACACCAAGCAGCAGGTTCAGTCCGCCCCTCCAGGTGGTGGCGGCGGCAGTGGCAACGGTGGCCCGTCGTTCAAGGAGGTTCTCAGCTTCCTGCAGGCAAAGGGCATACAGGGCGAGCTGGTGGCCTCGGTCACAGCTGCGCAGCAACGAGAGGTCGCCGAGCACCCACCCTCCGTGGTCACGGCTCGCTGGCGGGTCGAGAACCTGCGAAAGAAGAACGAGAAGTTCGAGCAGCAGCTACGGAAGCTTCAAGAGCGTCGAGCTGCCCTCGATGAGGAAGAGGCAGCCATCAAGGCCTCTGTGGAGTCGATTCGCCGAGACCTGTCACAAGCTGAAGGAGTCTATGCCAAGGTGTCGGCCACGGACCTCGGGGACTTGGTCAAGATCACCGAGGCCGCCTTGGACGAGTCGCTCCACGACGACGCCGAGGTCAGGGCAGCTTTGGCCGTGCTGGACAAGCGCCAGAAGGAAGCAGTGGCCGCTCGTGGCGCTTCTGCTCTGCGTTCTGGTGGTCCAGGCCGCAACGGTCCTCCTGGCGGCGAAGCAGATCCAGGAGCTCGCAGTGCCGAAGGTGAGCGAGGAGGTGAAGGCATCCCAGCAGCGGATGGAGATGGAGACGACATTGACATGGAGCTGCTGGGCCAAGACGACATCGACATCGAGGCGCGCACAGAAGACCTCAGGAAGGCCGCGGAGGAGCTCAGGCAAGCTTCCCCAGGAGAAGCTCAGGATGCCGCCAAGCGCAAGTACGCACAGGCTGCCGCTGCCTTGGGGATCAAACGTGCGCGGAGACTTTGACGACCTCGAGCGCTTCTGGGACCACAACGTCGTGGACGTGGATTGGTCGGAGGTGATCGGCTTTGCGGTGCCGTCCTTGCTCCCGCGGCCTGTGCAGGCCCTATCGGGGGCATTGGCTGAGCCGATCTGGCGTCGAGGGGGCGCGACCCAGGCCCGTGCTGGTGAAGCTCTCGACCTCCAGGCTTGGCCTGCGCTGGGGCTGCACGTGGCTCGGCCACGACGGGGCTTCGGCCCGAAGGGCAGGGGGGCAGGGGATTCAGCCCCCGATCGTCGAACCCCCCTGCCCGCATGCACGGGGAGTTCGAGTGCCAGCAGCGGCCCTTCGGCGTCATCGCTATTGCAGGTTCCTGAGGTGGCTCCCCAACTGGCCCGCTCCTCGGGGTTGGGGACACGGACAGCTCAGAGGGCGTCGACATCTACGGCAGCGGGGTCGGCTTCTTCGGCGGCGACGGCTGGTTCTTCGCGTGGCGTTAGGACGCAACGGTCGTCGCCGCCTGCCCTTCCCACCCCCGGGGCACCCCTTCCACAGGAGGCGGGGGTCTCAGCGCGTGGGGAGGGGGGGCAGGATGTTTTGCTGGCGCAGCTTCCAGACGCTGAAGCGAGATTGGCTGGCAGTGTGCGTGGCCACCTTCGTCCCCAAGTTGAGCCAGATGCGGATTCGAAAACACATTGGTTGAAATCCGACGGGAGGGCGGAAGTACCTCCCGCTCGTAATCTTCTTGCGGACGATCGTGGCTCTGGTGTAGCGCGGGGATCTGCAGACTTGTGCATTTTTGGAGCCAACGTCAACAGCTGGTCTACGGCAGACACTGTAGTGAACTGGGTCCGAGATCAAGCTGACGTCGGAGGATCTGGGGCGGCGTCTTGGGGTTTAGTCCAAATCAAGTTCCAGGTGGTCACGCTCCAGGAGACAAGGTTGAAGCCCCCCGACAAGATCATCTCGGCCCAGAGTTGGGCCTGCAGGAATGGGTACCAGGTGTCTCTCGGGAAGGCCCTCAGCACTGGCGACGGGCCCTTGCAAAGCTCTGGAGGAGTCGGTATCTTGGTCGCTGGGGAGCTCGCTTCGAGGCCCTTGGATCTTCCAGGATTGGGCAGGTTCGACGGGAGGATCGTAGGTCGGGTCATCAATGCGGGGTTCGACCAGGGCCTTGAGATCTACAGTGTCTATCTCGTCAACGACATAGGCGTGACGGGCGAGAATTCAGAGATTTTGGAAGTTCTGGGAGCGCTTCTTTTGTGCAGTAAGCGTCCGTGGATTGTGCAAGGTGATTGGAATTTCACGCCCGCGGCTCTCCAGCTATCAGGTTGGATACAGCATGTGCACGGTGTGCTAGCTGCTTCTGGCCAGGCAACCTGCTCGGCCCGCGCTCCTAGGACTGCCAGGGGAGAAGATATGGAGGAGGATGAGCTGACGGAGCATGACGGGGGAGGAAGGGAGCTTGACTTCTTCGTCGTGTCATCGGCTATCAGTTCGTGCATCAAAGATGTCCAGGCTATCCGAGGAGCGCCTCTTTTTCCCCATTGCCCTGTGCTGCTTCGGTTGGGGAACCTCTGCCAGACGGCGGTGGTCCAGCAGCAGACGCGTTTCAAGCCGTTCAGCACCGCGCTCATGGGGCCGCTGCCGCAGGAAAGGGACATCCAATGGAGCGACCCTCTAAACTCAGATTTGGACACGCTTGCTCGGGAGTGGTTCGGGGAAGCAGAAGCTCGCCTGGTTGAAATTCATGGAATAAGTGATCTGAAAGGGTACGTTGGTCGCTCCGCTGGGCCCCAGTCTCGGAAAGTTCCCTTAGTTGCGCTGCTAGAGCGAGATCACCGTCGGCGGTTTTCGAAGCAGACTGTCTGCTGGATCTCGTTCGAGGCCCTGCTCAAGAAGGCAAAGGCAATCAGTGCTGGGAACCCAGGTGCCAAGGGGAGAGCTCTTTTGGGATCCTGGAAGCTTAAGCTGTTCGACATTTTGGAGGACCTCCAGCTGACGGAAGATGGGCCCACAAAGGCCCAGCTGCACACCATTGTAAGGGCGGCATCGGGAGAAGGTTCCTGGAACGACGACGTCAATGGGGCCATCTGCAAAGAGTGCACTCGTCGCCAGAGGCTGGACGCGGCTTCGCAGCTTGCTAAGTGGAAGGAATGGGCCAAGAGTGCCGTCTCTGGAGGAGGTAAAGCGGCTCATGCCTTCTCCAAGCAACAGGTCTCATGTGGCTTTTCGCGAGGTATGTCGGATGATCCTCGGCTTCCAGTGGCTGGTCAGGCCGCAGTGCAAGAGCTTGTCGATGCGTGGCATCCGATGTGGTTTCGAGCTGGCCGCGGGCCCGCACCGAGCTCCTGGGAAGTTCCTGCCGACGAGCCTGCCCTTTCCCCGCTCAGACTGGAGGATTTACATCGAGTTTGCAAGATGTACGGGCCCGCGGCGGGCCTAGGCTGGGATGGATTTAACCCGAGGTGGGTATTGCAGCTGCCCGAAAGTTACCAGTTTCGGCTTCTGGAGATTTTGACGCTCTTCGAGGTCGACCCTGGGGCCGTCGTGATGTTCCTTACCAATGTGGTTTTCTTGGACAAACCAACGGGAGGGGTCAGGCCGATCGGATTGCTATGCCTTTTCACGAAGCTCTGGAGCCGGTTGAGGCAGCCGTATTGCCGCTCATGGGAAAAGTCCCACGTGTACGAGTTTTTCTGGGGCTCAGGGCCCGACACAACGTGCGAGAGGGCCGGATGGGTCCACAACTTACTCGGGGCGCATTGTCGTAAAGCAGGTTTCGAATCAGCGTCGGCTCTCGTGGATTTGGCTAAGTTCTATGAGAATGTCGACCACGGGGACCTACTGGTTGCAGCTCAACGGTTTGGTTTCCCAGTTAGGCTGGTCAAAGCGTACTGTACCGTCTATGCTGGCTACCGTGTGCTTCTTTACGGGGGAGCTTCGTCGGCCGTCGTCGAATCGAACGGGGCAATCGTGGCTGGGTGCTCGGGGGCTACGACTTTCGCCAAGATGTTGCTACTAGGACCGCTATTGGAGGCCCGTGAGAGCAGGAACTTGTTGTATGTGCGTAATGTGGTGGACGACATCACTGTTCAGTGTTGCGGGCCCAAGCATCAGGTGGCGGCCCAACTGGCTGGTGGAGTAGAGTCTCTGATCAAGAGTTTCAAGCAGCTGCAGCTCCCTGTGGCGGTTAAGAAGTGCGCCTACCTTTGCTC
>CAUYUJ010017420.1:0-23055 GCA_963575745.1 Prorocentrum cordatum
TGGCTTCTTCCGACAAGCACGTCATCAGTGTATTACGCAAGCGCATAGGGTCTTTGGCTGGACGCCAAGTCGCTTACTCTGCACCCAACCTGAGGATTGACCACACGAGTGGGAGGCCCAGAAGGGCCAAGGCCTGCTCGCGCGTTTTCAAGCGTCGGTCTCTTACCATGGAAACGAAATCCAGAAGGCTGCAGAAGTTTCGACAGACCTTAGGACGACATACCAGGAAGCTGTTCAGCACGGGACCTCTCCCTGGGTACTACTACGGGGCTGACATTCATGAAATTTCAGACTACGAGTGGACCAGGGCCTGCACGTCATACGGCAGATGTATTCGTCCGAAGTCGGGCTCCAGGTCCCTCGCGTCTGCGTTGATCCTGGATCGAGATCCTACTTTCTACGAGCCAGTGGCCCCCATCCTTACGTATACCAAGGAAGTTTGGGCCCTTCGGCTCAGAAGCTGTCAGTTTACCCTGTCCTGGACCGAGATTCGCGAGGCCTGGGAGTGTGTTTTGGAGCCCTGGGCCGCTTTCTTGGAAGAAAGTTTCGGGACCCATAGGGGCCCTCAAGCTCAGTCTTACTAGGTTAGGTTGGTGCATGCCCTCGTTCACTTCAATTGTGGACCACAAGGGGGGGGAGTACCCGCTGACGCTCATCTCGCCAGCACTTTTGAAGAGGCACCTGCGCCTGGCCGTCCAAGCGTACCACGAGCGCAGATCAGGTGCCCAGCTGCTGAGCCATCTACCACAAACTGTCCGTGTGTGTCATGATCAGGTGTATGCCATGCTACAGAAAAAGAGGCTCATCCCACTTCGGAGAGGTTGCATCAAGGCGGTATGCTGAAATGCAGTCTGGACAAAAGCGAGAGTTACCGCAGCTGGCTACCAGTTGCCCGACTCTGTGTGCCCGCTATGCGGGGCAGCCGAAGATACCATCCTCCGTACTCTGTGGCACTGCCCCACCTGCGAAGATCCGAGAAGAGACACACTGGGTAAGTACAACCACATTCGATCCCCTCCGAGCTGTGAGCCTTCGACCCTCGAGCCTCGACTCTCTGCCCATCCTCTCGCGGCCTGCCAACCTGCGGCGGCCTGCGCGCGGCCGGCCGGGCAGCCTGCCCCGCAGCCCTCGCTGCGGCTCTGGGCGCGAGCATGTACTACCGAGTATGACTGTTTTCCCGTGGGCCTTATGAACACCCAGGAGATCTGTTTCCGAGGCCGACTGCCGACGGCGATGACAATGGTTTGCAGATCCACTGGTGCCATGACCCCAATAGTACCTCCACGAGCCTCCATGGGTACATATTCGTCGACGGATCCTGTTCTAGGGACGTCTCCGCAGAGCTATCCAGGGCGGGTTGGGCGGTTCTTCTCTTGGGGATGGCCAAGGAAACCATCTAGCTACCATATCGGGACCACTGCTGGACGTTTTCCCTCAGACCCCTCAGGCTGCCGAATTTGCGGCCTTCTGTTCGGCGGCCCAGTGTAGGGCCGAGGGGTCCCCTATTTACTCGGATTGTTTGAATGTTGTTCGGCAAGCGTTGGAGCCCATTATGGCCAAGCTCTCCGATCGTCGCCCGTAAGCTGGATTCTTGCTCCAAACGCTGGGTCAGGCCTCGGGTGACACCATTAAGGTCAAAGGGCACCATCTTGGCCGACCCGATTTAACTGGTGAGCAGAAGTTTCATAAGATTGAAAATGATCTAGCTGACGCTGCCGCCCGACAGGCCACCTCGCGCCACCCCCAGCCATCGTAGGCCGAGCGCGAGAGACTTTTTAGGCAGCAACTCATAGCTAGGTTTATTTGTTTGCTTGTTGTCGATGTCATGCCATTGTTTCCCAGGCTTGATTTGAATAACGTTGTGCGGCTTAAGCCGCAGTTCACGCCCAAGGCACCACCAGGTCCTCGCCACGAGTGACATTGGGAAGGCAGGTTCTGGTTGTGCTCTGGATGCTGGCGTTCCGCTCGGAGTGTTTCTCGGCCCATCGGAGGTCATTGCCGCGGTGAGCCCAGTATCCAAGGTTGAACTGGTGACTTGCTGTTAGAGGCTGGACACCAGCCGATTGTCTTTGACTATTGTGACGTCGAAGGATTGCTTTGAGTCTGATAAAAGTGCAAGTATTATACATGCGGGGGGAGAGTCCACAACCTCAGAAAGAGATGCGTGGGCCCCCCCCCCGAGAATAACGAACCAGCCGACCAGGTGATTCGCAAGCACCTGAAAATGTCTGTCACTCTCGAATCGGGTGCTTGGCTTGAAGCTGGGCCTGAACGGCTTTTTAATTAACGTACCTTCCCGACGTGGTGGGCTCTACTAGTCCATCTCTCGGGGGAGGTATCTGTTCGCCCCTCCTGCGCGCTGTCAGCAGCTGCGCGTACGGAGGATGGCCTGTGGTGGGGAGTGTGTGAGGTGGAGTTCAAAAAATCCTCCTCCTCCTCCTCCTCCTCCTCCTCCTCCTCCTCCTCCTCCTCCTCCCCCTCCTCCTCCTCCTCCTCCTCCTCCTCCTCCTCCTACCTCCTCCTCCTCCCTACCTCCCCTCCTCCTCCCTTGGCCTCGTCCTCGTTCCTCCGCCTCCTCTCCGCCCTCCTCCTCCTCCTCCTCCTCCTCTCCCCTCCCCCTCATCCCCTCCTCCTCATCCTCCTCCTCCTCTCCTCCCCTCCTCCCTCCTTCCTCTCCTCCTCCTCCTCTCTCCCCTCCTCCTCCTCCTCCCCCTCCTCCTCCTCCTCCTCCCTCTCCTCCTCCGCATCCTTCCCCTCCCTCCTCCTCTCCCTGCTCCCTGGCGACGCCAATCCTGGAGGAAAAAAAGAAGCTGCACGAGCATAAACGTTCAGCGGTCCGCGCGCGGAGTTCTAGGTCATGCGCTGGGCCCCCCTCTCTAGCGCGGAGGGCGCGCCAAGGGCGACGCTGGAAGCGCCGCCAGGGGGCGCAGAGATCCAAGAAATCCGCGACGAAGGTCGAAAGTTTATATTCGCGCCGAGACATATCATTCAAAATCCGCGACGTCGTCGTGGTCGTCGTCGATGTCGTTTTCGTCGTGGTCGTCGCCGACGCCGCCGTCATCGTCGTCGCGGTCGCCGTCGCCGTCGACGCTGTCAATGCTGCGGTTGTCGGCGTAAAGAGGCATCTCGGTGGAAGAGGAAACAGTGGGAGCGACAGGGAGGAGCAAGGAAGGATGCAGAGAAGGGTGAGGAGAACGAGGAGAAGAAGGCTGAGCAGAAGGATGAGGAAGACGAGAGTGACAGGCAGGGGAGAGAACAGAGACCAGGGAGGAGGGCCGATCGGAACGACAAGAGAGAAGAGAGCGGGGATAAAATGAGTAGCGGCAGGTGCCCGACGCGGATTGGCGTGGCCGGCGGCGGTCATCGAGACGCCCCCCCCCCATGCTGCGAGACAGGAGCGGCGCCGCTCTGGAAGACAAGGAAGGCACAATCCGCGCAATCCTCTGGCGCCCCTGGCCCTCCGGGCCTGCGCTGGCCGGCACGAGGCCGGCTGGGACCGGGCCGGTTCCCCCGCGCGCTGAGCCTGCCAAAGTGCAGCGACGAAGTGCGCACGCGAAGGGCATACTGGCACACGTTTGTGGATGTGCGGTCTCCGTGCCCACCAGTCCTGCTCCTCCTCCTCCTCCTCCTCCTCCTCCTCCTCCTCCTCCTCCTCCTCCTCCTCCTCCTCCTCCTCCTCCTCCTCCTCCTCCTCCTCTTGCCTCGTGCTTCTTGCCCGCCTGCGGAGGTGCCTCCAATTTTGGCATCCGAAAAAGTGGGGAGTGGCCACCTCCATCCAGACTTTGTTACCTCAAGAACCAGGGGCGCCTTCTGGAACCCAGGCCGCGACAGGAGGTGGCCTAGTCCAGTATTATGGCCAGCTCTTCCGATCGGGGAAGCTCACCTGCCTCCAAGGCCCGCACCACCATTCTCCCATGATCAGTGAGGCCAGACATGCAAGAGCATCCGAGTTTGAGCAGATTGCCCTCGGACGGCACACCTGATCCTCCACAGAGCTGGCACCGAAAGACTCCTTGAAAGGCGTCATGCCGATGGGAGTCGCGAGTGCTGGAAGGGCGGCCTGGGCATGGGGAATGCAAGGAACCTCCTCTCTCACCCCGATCATTGTGAAAGCAACCAGCGCAGCGCCTGGGAGCTCGGGTCCGTTCCTCGACTGCGAGGGCAGAAACAGCCACTGGCTCAGCGAGGGCTTCCGCTTTTACCCAGCGCGTTCGAGCAGGGAAAACCTTAGCTTCCGCCTGACGGGCGCCCTTGGCTGCAGCTCCATAAAGGGCCGGGCATTGCTGGACCAGGGGCGCCGAAACCGCCCAAAAGGCACCTAAAATCTTGCAGTACGAATGATCAGCATCCGATACCTGGCACATGGCATGGAAACTAATATGGGCAAGCCTGGCTCCTTCCTCAGCAGCTTTATCTGCAAGGCGGTCCGCATGGCAGTGGACAGAGTCCAAGCCTAGGGCCTGGGCATCCTCCGGGGAGAAGTAAGAACGGATGTTGTAGACAACTATCGGCCGAGAACCTACAACAGCCCAGAAGTTACGCCACAACGGTATCAGTTTCCTGTGATTTAAACCTTGGCCCAGCACGGATGCCGCTTGCAACTCCATCGTCATCTGTCACACATTCTACGCGTCCAGAAATCAGCTGAACTGCATGCGGCACTGCAAACCATTCAGCTGCCGGGAAGGCCTGCTGGTCACAGGGGAGAGAGGCCCAAGCCCCCGCGCCAGGTGCTGGGCCCCTCGAAGAAGCACAGAGCCCCAGCCACAACGCCGAAGCCTGGGATCAGGACACCCCTCGCCCCCGCCCCGCCCAACCCAATCACGCAACCCACCTCAAGCTGGAACGGGCCCACCCTGAGCTGAGGGCCGAGACGCTCAGATCCTTGGATCAGGACACACACACAGACACACACACACACACACAGACACACACACACACACACACACACACACACACACACACACACACACACACACACACACACACACGTCAGTAGGTCCAACTCCAAGGGCGGGAGGCCGCCAAACCAGAAGGAGGGGGCGTCCGCTGATTCAGCCCCCTCACGATCTCGAAGGGGAGCAGGTAAACCTGGAATCTTGTCGTCTGGTGGAGGAGGGTTTCCTGGGGCGCTCTACTCCTAGGACAGCTGGGGGAGGCCCAAACTGGGTTCGGCCCCGGGATGGGTTTTCCATCACACAAACCATATGCTAGGGCGGGCTGCTCTAAGTCGGCCTGCCAAAGCATTAGCCCCGATGGCTCACAGCTCGTTCAACCTCTTCGGTGGGATAAACACATCTGCTCCACCTGCTAGACTGCTGCCGCGGCAGTGACCACTTGCGTTGTTTGACAAAACACGTGCACTTCGTCAATCAAGTCTGAGGCGAGGCGCTCGGGGTCGCAACACAGAACAGTGAAAATCGAACCATATGTCGAAATCCAAGCGGCGGGATTCTGCGGGCGCCATTCTGAATCCAGCAGGCAGGCGACTGAGGCAGCTATGAAACTGTTAACCCATTTCCCAGAGCGCGCAAGGAGCCTGCAGAGTGCCTCCAGCCCGCCCCCAAGCAACTCGGCGACCATGCTGATTCGCCTGCTGCAAGCACGGGGGCAGAACAGCCCACTCCTCAAGAACACGTAAACGCGCGGATATCATGGGGTCACGGTGGGGGGGCCGAAACGCACAGCGCAAGCCGCAGTAGCACAAGCCCCATCTCTTCTCCCCACCACGCCTGCCATGGCTGCCCTGGACTTGAAAGCCAAGATCGGACTCGCCGCTGGGCAGGCCAACCACGGCCAAAATATTGTTCCCACGATCGGGTTTGACATCTCGCTTGATCACGTTGGCCCCGTGGGCCGAAGAATTTAAACCCTCCTTGAGAACCGCCACCGAACGCCCGGCACGGACCGCGCCCACGCCAGAGCCCTTTCCCGCGACGCTACCCCTCCAGGAGAAGCAGCGCCGAGTCAGATTTGCGAGGACTTCCCTGGCCAGAGCGGGGGCATTCGAAAGGGCCTGGCTCTTGTCTGAAAGCTTAAATCCTGCTCGCGCTAGCCAGCTGCCTAGACCGCTGCTGGCCGAAGTGGATTGCTCGACCATGAGCTCGGCTTTACACACGCGCTGCCGACTGAAGTCATCTACCCAAGTCTCGAGCAAAAAAGGGGCGAAAACGCGCATGGGCATCGCCCGGAATCCCCCCGAGCGCCACTCCGGAGATGTCCACGCACAGAAAGCGACCTGCCAGCAAGATCCTCGTCGCGAACAGCCGGGGAGACATGGCCCCCAAGGCTCACGGCCGTCTTGGAGCTCTGTGAATATCCAGCGCCAAATAGAGAGGCATGAGTGGGCGGTCTACCTGTGCTTCTATGTCTAATTCATTTTGCAAGTCCACATGATCATGCAATTGCTCTAGGCCCCAAAGAAACTAGACCCAACTGACTTCCAGCGCTAAGTCGGACGCGCCCCCCCACAGGGAATTTCGACGGAAAATCAAAAATACTCCCAAAATGCTCCAAAATGGACAAAAAGTGCTCAAACAATTGTCCCCATATTATTTTTTGACTATTTTTGAATATCCCCCCTGAAATGGGACAGGCCCGACTTAACTCCAGCGCAGAGGCGATCCATAGCGGGTCTGTCGGAGAATGGCTGCCCGAAGAGCTGGCGAACCCCTCGCCGCCCGACCCCAAAACTGAGCCCGCTCTACCGTCCAGCTAGATATATGTATCTCGCCGTCGAGCCCTGCCCAGACCCGACACGGGCCTCGGGCCAACGCCATCGGTCGGCCTGCTGCGGCGATTTCAAAGAGGAGCTGAGCATGGCACGGCGAATCTGCGGGGGCCGCGAGAGGCTGGCCTCAATCTCAATCTGCAGAAAGAGGTCCAGCAATTATTGGAGGGCCTCTGGCGGGAGCCCGACTCCGGAAATCTGCACCCTGGCGCGCGACTGGCACCCTGGAGTTGGCACCCCACGGGCGGGCCCCGAGCCCGGGCAGCCCGCGGCGACCCGGCCCGGAAGTCGCCCCACGAGGCCGGCCGGACTTCTGGAGGTCCCGAAAGAAAGAGGCCCCCCCAGAGCTCCGCTGTCGCAGCCACGGCCCCAGCGGGATCCTGGATGACGCCCCCCTGGGCATAACGCTGAGAGGCAGGGGCCGGGGCCCCGAGCGCCCGCGTCTCGGCGAGCGCGCGGAGGGCCCCGCTTCCTTCGGCCAGGACTTGCCCCAGCCACTCCTCGAAGCCATTCGACGGCTGCCTGGCGCGGCAGGCCCCGAAGAAGCGGGGGGTCCGAGAATGCTCGTTCCAGGCGGCCCCCAGGTCCATCCTGGGGGCCGGCGCCCCAAGCGCCCCAGGGAAATCCCGGGACCCCCCCCCTCATGCCTCCTAGAGGCCGCGGCAACTGCTGAGCTCGATGCAGGGCCGCTTGAAAAACAGTGACTGCCGATGACACAGACTGAGACTCTGCGGCGAGACCTACCCGGGAGCTGGGACGCGCATGCAAGGCCGACCAGACTGACGAATTCGGAGCGTCCGCTAGCCAAGCCTGAGGTTTGGATTCAACGAGAGGAACCTGCCGAACTGCAGTATTAAGGCCTCGGTGCATGTCCGCGGTATCAAAACAAACAAGGGGCGGCATCCCTGCTGGCACTGAAACACTGTGCTGGGAAACGGGAACCCAAGTAGGCTCGACCTGCATCCCGAAAGAGAGCACCTACGAACCCCACCCCCGCGCCCCCCTGCCTGGAGCGAAGGGGCCACTCGATCCCCATGGAATTCCTAGGGACCGTCGGGGCCCAGGGCAGGAACCTAAGGACGAGGCCGAACATGAACCCAGCGGAGCTGCTCAGACCCGACGCAATCGAGAGCCCCCACAAGGCCTGCGCGGGAGGAGACCCAGGGCGAAAAGGGGCCCCGGCGCAGGGCGAGGGTTGGGCTGAGAGCAGAAATCAAAAGTCCGGGCTCTACCAGTGGCCTCAAATGGCGGGGCTCAAGGTACCCTAGAGGGCAGTGTTGATGCCACTCTCAGCAATGTTGTCAGTCTGCACGTCCCAGTCCTCTGCGCTGACGCAGGACGCAGGCCTTGCCCTGCGACCGAACATACCGCGCTACCTCAGACAGGATGGATGCGTTTCCCCATCGCAGGCCAAGCCCAGTGACCAGGCGCAGTGCGACGAACGGCACAACGATGTCCCGCATGCGAAATGTCTGGCTAGACCACTGAGCGCCGAGGCCTGAGAGTCGATCTCTTTGCACCGCCCTCTTGACATCTGAATAGAGCGGAGCGCGCCGAAGCCAAGTACGCGTCATTGCCGACACTCCACCATGGAAGCATCCTCGGGATTTGCCAACCGAACACTGCGAAGTTACCGACCAGCCACATGTGTCAAGCCTCTTGATCGCCTGGATGTCCTGAGGACCCAGCAGGTACTGCCCGGCTACGAATATCGTGCCTGCCTTAACGACGTCGCCCGCTTCCTGACACAAGTAGTCCCAGGCTTCCTGGCCTCAGGGTGTGGTGCGCGCGAAAAAGAAGTGATACTAGGTCTTAGCGCACGACTTGATGGCTTTCGCTTGCGAACACGAAGAAGTAAACGTCTGGATTGAAGTAGATGCGACCTGGGTCGGAAATGTCCCCCTTCCTGGGCTGTCCCAGGTCAGCTGGAGCGGTAGTGAACTCACTTGTCCCTCCAGCGATTTGGCGCACCTGGGACCCACACCCCCCGTCCTCGCCTGAGGTCCAGGCGCGGGTTTTGTCGAGCGCACCATCTCCACTCTCTGAAAGTCCATGCATGGACGCCTGATCGGCCCCCGATGCAATCTGGGCCAGAAACGTGAAATCGATGCGCTAGGATCCAGGCACTTCTGGACCTTTTACTGCCTCCTTTAGCGAACAGGCTGGTGGCCTGAAATATCACTGTGGCTGTCGGAGGTAACTGTGCAATCTTCGCCGCCTTCGCTCGCATCCAGTCTTGATATCCATCCTTGGGTGGGCCCAATTACGTGCCCGAGCCCGTCCCCGATGCCAGTCCTTGGGTCTGGTTTGACAGTCTGTCCTCACCTCTGTTTCTGCTCGTTATGTTGCTTACGCCGGTGTGTTGCTTGCTCTTTGATGCTGCCAAGCATAACCTGCGACACCACGAACAGATTGAAGGCACTAAATTCCGCCTGATGATTGTTGTTTGCCGTTCTCAATGAACTTCCGAAATTTGCTGAGTCCAAACCATTCCTTCGGGCACAGGTGCAACTCAATAAGTCAATTCATGATAGCTGCCAGGCTAAGATTGCTCGTCTCTTGGATAAGGCTGACACGGGCCAACGACATGGTTGTGCACCTCCTGAACTGCTGAATTGCGGTATACATCCTCATGCTGCAGAACCTGCCGCAGCACTTTGTTGATTTGCATTGACTGCTGCCCCAAGTGTTGCTGTGTTTGCTGGTCCACCATATTTTCAGTTTGGCGTCGAGATGCCGCGACACACGACTTGCTTCATTTGCATGTTGCTGAGCGGGAGTTTGCAGGACGGGGCCAGGTGAGGGGAGCTTCGCAAGGCAAACGTCAGCCGTTGTCTGATCCCACAACTTCTCACATAGCGTGATCAATTGGTTGATTGTTTCGGTCGATGCAGTACCATTGCTGGCGTCGGGATCCTTGAACGGGGGCATGTGGCTCTGGTCTGAAAACATGCTGGCAGAACCTCCCTTCCACTTCCCTCCTTTGAACCCAACGGCAAGCCGTTTCGTCTCGAAATTGTCCACTGGTGCGGTGTCTGAGGAGCCATGGCAGAAGGCCACGACGGTCCCTGGCAGGGTCGTGATGAGAATGCTCCTGCACAAGCTCGCACAAACTGAAACCTCCTCTGACCTAGGAAAGGAGGGATGCTGTCGGGGACCGTCTGCTCCCCCCACGGACTTGAGCCAAAACGGCTACGGACTGCTACGGCTACAGGTTCTGAGCCGAAACTGCTACGGACTCGAGCCAAAATGGCTATGGTCCCTCCTCTGCCTCCTCATCCTCATCATCCTCCTTCTCCATCACTCGTCCTTTTCCTCCTCCTCAACAGCATCCTCCTCCTCATCAGCATCATCATCCTCATCCTCTTCCTCCTCCTCCTCCTGTTTCTCTTCCTCCTCCTCCTCCTCATCCTTCCTGTTATCCTCCTCCTCCTCCTCCATCACTCGTCCTGAATAACTCCTCCCCGTCGCGCCCGTGTCGACAGGGTGGGCCAGGAGTGTCATCTGAGACTTCCTTACCACTTGTGGCCCTGAAGCTTGAAATGTGCATTGGTGATACGACTGGAAGAGGGCGGCTTTCAAAATGGGGCTCTCGCCGTAGCGCCGCGCACATTATTCGTAACGGTTTGCAGCAGTTTCAAAGATGGAAGGCGGATCGTTCTCAAAATGCGGCTCTCGCCTCAGCGCCACTCACATTCGTTTCAAAAGGTGCCAACCGCTTCAACAATGAAGGGCAGCTACTCTTCATAGTGGGGCGCTCGCTCAACGCCGCGAACATCAGTTTAACGAAGTTTAGCCACTTCCAGGATAGAAAAAGCGGGGTGCTCACCTTAGCGTCGCGCACAATCGTCTGAATAGTTGACAACAATTTCGAATATGGAGAACGGTTCCTGTTCAGAATGGGGCTCTCGCCGTCGCACCGCGCACCTTCGACTTAACAGATTGCAAGAACTATTGGGATCGATGCTGGTTCATTTCCAATATGGGGGTTCCGCTAGAGACTTGTTGAAGCAAGGCATTAAAATTGAACATATGTAGCAGCCGCATGGATGGAGGGCGTCTCTTCTTCAAAATGAGTTTATCGCTGGAGACTTCCTCGGAACAAATGACCCGAAGTGTAAACTTATCTATATGACCACCCTTCATGTGATAAGGAGGTTCGGGGGGGAACCAACGTCTCAATCAATCGATTTCACAATCGATCTCACAATCGATTTCACGATCGATCTCACTATCGAACTCAATATCGATCCCACTATCGATCTCACGATCGCTTTCACTATCCCTCTGACTATCCCTCTCCTTGTCGATATCACAACAAATCTCACTATCGATCCAACTGTCAATCTCACGATCGATCTCACTATCGATCTCACTACCGGTCTGACTATCGAACGTACTATCGATCTTACTATCGATCTCACTATCGGTCTCACTATCGATCGAACTATCGATCTGACAATACATCTCGCAGTCGACATGCTGGGAGACCACGGGGCACCACATGAAGTGTTGTATAGACTTCGTGCGAGAAGCAAACGTACACTTACCACTTGAAAGTTGCACTGTTCTAGTAATGGACATGTGTAGTTCCGAGAACTTCATATCTCCATGTGAGGGAGGTATCATGAGCTCATGGGAACTGTAGTGTTGTCCTTGTGGGAATTGTAAAGCTCCACACGGACAACGCTCGGGTTTCACCAGAAAACTAAGGGGTCGTTGCTATATGATAAACGTACATGTTTCAAGTGGCAGTAGCATATGATTCAAATGAGGGTCGTATGCGCGTGCGGATGGGAACTGTAACGTCAGGCATTATGGCATATGTATACTCTCCACACGGAGACTGCATAGACTTCGCACTACAACTGTATAGCGCTCATCTGATGCTGGCTAATTTCGAAAAGGGAGCATGACAAATTCAATGTGACAGTACTGCAGTTTCCATGGCTGCATGACAACTTTATCAGAGAATGGTCGTAGCAGTAGTTGCTATGGTAATAATCATACGCGTTTTAATGGTAGTGGTACTACGAGGCGGGGGCCGCGTCGGTCGGCGGCGGCAGCAGCGAGAGAGGTGACTCCCTCAAAAACCTCTCGAGGTGGCTGGGATTGGTACACTAAATTGCTGACAATGGTCCGACACGGTGGGGATCCGCACTAGTTGGTCGTAAGGTGTCCTACTTCCGGGGCTAGGGTGGCTCTGCCAGGGTAGCGGGGAACGGGTGGGGAGGCCGAAATTCCCAAACCGACCCAAGACGGGCCGAAAGGGGCCCAGGAGGCCGCCAAGACGGTCCAAGAGGCGCTGGACGAGGAAAGTCAATGTTTCTGAAATGATCTTACCAGTATCGCCTGTTCGCTCTGAAGGGCGCACAAGACGGTCCCAGACTCCCAGACCGCCCCTTGAAAGCCCAAGAGGCCCCCAAGAGGCCCCCAAGAGGACCCCAAGAAGGCCCAAGAGGGTCCCCATGGGGCCAAGGAAGCCCACAAGACAACCCCAAGAGGCCCCCAAGACGTCCCCGAGAGGGGCCGAAGAGGGAAATCGGCCTGACCCTTCGAGCCCTTCACCCCAGAGAACCCCCAAAGCCCCCAAGAGGCCTCCAAAGGCACCCCCATGAGGCCTCAAGAGGCCGCCAAGACGCCCCCCAAGAAGACCCCAAGGAGTCTCCGGGAGACCCCAAGGGGCATCCAAGAAGCCCCCAAAAAGGTCACCTAGAGGCCCCTAAGAAGCGCCGCCTCGCGCTGTGCCAGACCAGAGGTGCATGGTCTGACTCGGTATTGCTCGGCAGAGACAGCGCTGAACCAAAAACCAGCGAAGACCTCCGAACACCTCGAACCTCAAACCTCTTCGCTCCTCGCTGCGCGGTGGCGGCCCTCAAACACCAGGAGCGCACTGGATCGGCGACACAGGCCGGAGGTCATGAAAACGCATAGGGGTGGGTAGCGGATGTATGTTTGCAAATGGGGATCTCGCTGGACACCTCGCAAGAAAGTATGACAAGAACTTCCTACTCGCTAGAAGGATGGCAAGACAGTTCCTTTTCAGACCCGGGGTCGTCTCTGAATGGCAAAGCGTCGCCGTTGGCAAGGCGCCAGATGAGTCTTACGTCGACTGGGTCGTGCGAGCAACGCATCGTGCAGAGCAGGAGTACGATAGGTTTGGCTTCCCCACGTGGCTGCAAACGCAGGAGCAGCGCAAGTGCAGACTCTTAGAGAGACTTTAGACGTGCACGGGTCGGCGCTGGGGAAGCATTACACTGCATTAGGACCCGATTGGAAGGAGGTCCATTGGGCGCCCCGTGAAGCGGTGGACAGATTGAATGTGTTGTTGTTATTGTATTTCTTGTCAGGCTCTCATAAGGAGCTGGTATGTCAGGAAAGGCGCTTCTTTCAATTGAAAGGAATGCTTGTAGGGACATGTGAGGAAGGGACTGGGGGCGAGAATGAAATTTGCAGCATCGCTGATGCACCTCGGGTTTACTGCCGCCCCCCTTCCTCTCCTCCCTCCTCCTCCTCCTCCTCCTCCTCCTCCACCTCCTCCTCCTCCTCTCCTCTCCCTCCTCCTCATCCTCCATTTCCTCCTCCTCCTTCCCTCCTCCTGCTCCTCTTCCTCCTGCTCCTGGTCACGTTACTAAGTCCCGCTCCTCCTGCTTGCGCCTGCCGGCTCGGCTTCCATATCATACTAGGGCGGCGACAACCTTCAGACTCGTTCACTATGTCATGTTGCTCCATCGTATTTACGGACCACATCCCAGAAATTCGCCGGCCCAACGGGCCAGAGGCGTGCTAAGATCTCCGGTAACTGGTTAACAATTTTCTAGTTCGCGCGCGCGGGGCGGCCCCTGGGGGTCCCCGGACGAAAAGTACCCCGACCAGGTCCTGGCCGGTCCCCGGCCGGGTCCCGGCCGGGTCCCGGCCGGGTCCCGGCCGGGTCCCGGCCGGGTCCCCCCGAGCGCTCCATGAGCGCACCAACAGGGCTCCGAGACGTCCCCGAGAGCCCCAAGAAAGGCCAAGAGGCCCCCAAGAGGCCCCCAAGATGGTACACGAGGGGTCCGACATGCCACAAGATCGCTCCAAGACGCCCAAGATAGCCCCCAGACGCCCCAAGAGGCCTCCAAGAGCACTCCCAATAGGGCCCCCGGAGGCAAAAATCATTGTTTTCCCATAGGTTTTTGAGAGATTTTGGAGCTTCCACCTTTTCGGCTTCCCGACGCCCCAAGACGGCCCAAGAGGCCCCCAAGATCGCCCCAAGAGGGCCCAAGAGGCACCCAAGAGGGCCCCAAGATGGCCCAAGAGGGCTCGAAGACGGCCCAAGAAGCCTCCAAAACGGTCCAAGAGGGCCCCAAGAACGCCCCCAAAGGGGCCCCAGAGAGGGAACACGAAACAACATTTCGAGCCCTCGGCCCTAAGAAGCCCCTACGAGGCCCCTAAGAGGCCCCAAGAGGCCCCCACGGGGCCCTCAGGAGGCCCCCAAGAGTCCCCCAAGCGGCCCCAGGAGGCCCCCCAAATGCCCCCCCGAGCGCCCCAGGAGTCCCCCAAGCGGCCCCAGGAACCCCCAAAGCGCCGCATTGACACCAGGCCCTCGGGCAAACGGCAGACATGAGACTGTATGGGCCGGCGGAATGAGCGAAGCGATTAAATAATTTCGAGCACCTGGCAAAGTGTCGAAGGAGTGTCGAAAGAGTGTCGAAAGAGTGCCGGAACAGTATCGGACGAGTGTCTCCCAGGGCCCGACACGCGAAAACCCTCGAGTTTCGATACTTGTTGTCTCGTGCTCGAAATTCTTTCTGGTGGTCAACGCTAAAGTAGGTTGGAACATCATAATCATTTTATCCTTCCTCAGGTGCTGTTCCCAATCGATATGATCAGTATCACTGCCCTCGCACGCACGTCATCGAGATGAACCATCCCAGATAACGACAATCTGCCTGCGAGGCTGATGGGAGCATGCGGCATGAACCCACCGACCTTGACAGCCTTGGCCACTGGCCCGTGCGAATTAATCGCCCCGTGGCAGACTTAACAAAATGCTCATGAACAAGATCGTGCAAATTCCGGCGCATAAAGATGGCGTGTCTTACGGAGGATCAGAAGACAAGCGAAAAGCATAAATGGCGAGAGTGCAAATAAACAGTGGTGGTAAAATTTGTATGGACTGGGAAGGATGCGCGTTGCAAAGAAAAGCCAACCTCGAAGATCGAGCTCAGGCATTGTGTGGGGGCGCGAAGGCTAGTTAATCCACTGACCCCCTCTGGGGACCCAGACTGCGAACTGCATTGTCGGGCAACTGGGAGGCCAAAAGCGGCTCCAAAACCAATGGACATCAATGCTGTGTGCCCTCTCGCCTTTTCGCGTCCGATGGGCCTTGGAAGCCTCCGGATGGCCCCAAGACGGCCCAATAGAGCCCCAAGAAGGGCCCAAGAGGGCCCCAAGAGGGCCCAAGACGCCATATTTGAGCCTCCCACACGGGCAGCCGATCCGGCGTGTGAGTTTAAGAAGTCTAAGCTGAAGCTCTGCTTCAGCATGAGCTTTAGCTCTGCTTGGGAGGGGGGGAGGGGGGGAGACCTCATTAACTGTCGAATTCAATGCTCGGCACCTCCCCCGCCCTGCCAGCACCCCCCCCTCGATTTCGCCCCCCCCCCCCCTCGGAGTTTTGCTCTGCAAGGGTGAAGGCAGGAGAGGGGAGGGGGACGGGGGGGCGCTCTGCAAGGGGGGGGGGCTGCAAAGGGGGGGGGGCCCTCTCAGGCGGGAGCGGGAGCTGCAGGGAAAGGCGGGAGGGTCCGCTTTGCAGATGGGCGCTCTGCAAGGGAGGGGGGGGGGACAGGAGGAGGGGGGGGGGGAGAGGGGAGAGAGGGGGGGAGGAGGGCGGGAGGACAGGAGAGGGGGGCGGGGGGGGGGAGGAGAGAGGGGGGGGGGGGACAGGAGAGAGGGGGGGGGACAGAGAGAGGGGGGGGTCAGGGAACAGAGGGGGGGGGCAGGAGAGAGGGAGAGGGACAGGAGAGAGGGGGGGAGACAGGGAGAGAGGAGGGGGGGGGGGCGGGATCATCACCATCTCCATCACCATCACCACCACCATCGTCACATCATCATCATCATCATCATCATCATCATCATCATCATCATCAGCAGCAGCAGCATCATCATCATCACCCAAACCCATCATCATCATCATCAGCAGCAGCATCGTCATCATCAGCATCATCAATCATCATCACCACCACATCACATCATCATCATCACCATCACCATCACCATCATCCATCACCATCACCATCACCATCACCATCATCATCATCATCTCATCATCATCATCATCATCATCATCATCATCATCATCATCATCATCATCATCATCATCATCATCATCATCATCATCATCATCCGCCGGAGCGGCCCGGATCGGCGGCACTGGCCGGAGGCCACTACAATAGCCGAAAATCGCCCGCGGGCTATTTTCTAACTATGTTTGAAGATTCCTCCTGTAGATGGACACGCCCGACTTAATTGTACGCTACTGGTCTTCTGCTGCCCCGTTAGACAGACGCCATCAGCACGGACGCCAGCGCATAGAAGACATGTGCACGATGCCGTCGCCGCAATTCAAAAGCTGCTCGCCACGAGGCACACAGAGGCCTCAAGGTGGGCCTCACGAAAAGTTAGAACGGCCACGCGATTGCAGATGCAGAGGCGGGAGCAGAGGATGGCTTTGGGTGACCCAAAAGGGAGTCCAGCTGAAAGGGGGTGGTGCAATAGATTTGGGTCAATTTGATTGCAAATGCATTGCGCTGGAGAAGTGATTGTGTTGCAAATAATAGATTGCACGCGGAAATCCAGCAATACATCTGCGCCCCGGAATGTATTGCACATCCCGAATGTACTGCACCCCCACAAAACTATTGTACCTAATCTATTGCACCACCCCCTTATCGCTGGACCCCCTTTTGGGTCAACCCGAATGGCGCGCGGTACGAGGACTCTCGCAGCGCAGCCAGACGTGGCCTTGGGAGCCAAAACCGCGGGAGAAGAACAAGAGGTCCCCGAGCCCCCGATGTCGCTCTCCTCTCGGCGCGGGCCCGCCCCCGGGACTGGGTGCCCACCGAGAACCGCTCTTCTTGACTGCCCCGAAGCCCGAAATCGGGCCCCGGGCCGAAGCAATTGGAGCGCCCAACATCGCACCGCATCGCCGCTGCAGCGGCGACGTCGGCACGGAGAGCATCGAGCTTCACATCGCACAGCATCGCCAGTGCATTGGCGACGCGGTGCGATCGTTGCGCCCCATTTAGACGCCTGTCGGAAAAGTACACGCTCCACATAGATCGGGTCTCGGCCCACCCCATAGAAAGAGACAGGAAACCATCTCGAGTCTTGATTCATGAGGGCACATGAAGTAGATTGGACTGCGAAATTCTACAAACAGTATGTGCCTCAAGAGGTGATTTCTTCGCCTCTGGAAGTTGACATGAAACCCTGGAATATTTCTGGTGCCTAGCGCTATAGGTTGTGGTATGGGTCGTGCGCAGTAGGCACCGTGCACCACCCCCAGGACGCAGGGTGCCATATGTGACGCCGTGTGTTACGCCATGGGCTGCGCCATGCATTTCGGTGCACAGGCTTGCATTGCCATGTGTTGCTGCGCACTGCTCCGCATTGCTTTGTATCGCTAAATCTTGCACTGCCTCGTATTGCTTCACACTGCTTTGCGCTGCTCTGCGCTGCCTCGAACTTGCCCTGCGCTGCGATGCCTGGCGTCTCTGGGTTGTTGCACGTCGGGCGCCCGTGAGCGCCTCGTGGGTGCCTCGCGCGCTGCCCGGCATCTCCTGCGTTTCGGCTGTGGGCCGACCACGGGTACCTTTTCCTCCCCTGAGTTCCTGGGGGAGGAGGAGGGGGAGGAGGGGGAGAAGGAGGAGGGGGAGGAGGGGAACGCACGGGGAGGGGGAGGGAGAGGAGGGGGGAGGAGGGGGAGAAGGGGGAGGGAGAGTAGGGGGAGGGGGAGGGGGAGGTGGAGGAGGGGGGAGGGGGAGGGGGAGAAGGACAAGCTAGGTGCGCTCGCGTCATATCTGACGTCCTACCCCTCCCTACCATCCCTTACCATGGCGATGATTTTCTCTATCCGCGGACGCGTGTCGTAGCGGACCTGTGGCTCCGCGCGCGCGTGCGTAGCGGGTGGTGGTGCGCGTGCGTGCGTGCGTGCGTGTGTGCGTGGTTGTGGTGGTGGTGGTGGTGGTGGTGGTGGTGGTGGTGGTGGTGTGCTGGTGGTGGTTGTGGTGGTGGTGGTGGTGGTGGTGGTGGTGGTGGTGGTGTGGTGTGGTGGTGGTGGTGGTGGTGCTACTGGTGCTGGTGCTGGTGCGGTGCTGGTGCTGGTGCTGGTGCTGTGTGTGGTGGTGGTGGGTGGTGGTGGTGGTGGTGGTGGTGGTGGTGGTGGTGGTGGTGGTGGTGGTGGTGGTGGTGGTGGTGGTGGTGGTAGTGGTGGTGGTGTTGTGTGTGCGTGTGTGCGCGTGTGCTGTGGCATGGCACGGGAAATGACGCCAGCGCTGCAGCGGGAGCACGAGTCGAAACGGGCGGAAGCGCGGAAATGAGGCCAGCGCTGCAGCGGGAGCACGATTCGGAACGAGCGGAAGCACGGAAATGAGGCCAGCGCTGCAGCGGGAGCACGATTCGGAACGAGCGGGGCCCGAAAATGAGGCCGGCGCCTCAGCGAGAGCAGCATTTTGAAAAAAAATGCAGGCGAAAACCCAACTCCCGGGAATCCTGTGTGTTAAAAAACAGGACGCGGGGGGGGGGTCGGCTACTCCCAGCACGCCATCAGGGGAAGAGGGAGAGTAGTATTCATATTGAGTAATTGTGGAGGAGGAGGAGGAGGAGGAGGGGGAGGAGGAGGAGGAGGAGGAGGAGAAGGAGGAGGAGGGGGAGGAGGACGCGAGGGAGGACGAGGACGTTGGAGGGCGACGGCGAGGGCGAGCGCGAGTCCCTTCCTGGGGATCGACGATTCGCTGTGTCTGTGTGTGGTTTTTCCCTCCTGGGATAAAGACTGCGGCGCGCCCAAGAGAACTGCAGCCGTGCCCAGAGAGATCGAACGCATCGAAACAAAAGCAAGACGGAGGCTTCTCGCGATTCCTGGCGTCGGGAGGCCTTCGCTGGGCCCTGGGACTGTAAAAAAAAACGATCCAGATGATAAAAACCAGACTTCCAGGGACCCCGTACTGAAAGCATCACGACGTCGGATCTCTGGGAGGGCCGAAACGTTCTCTGTGGTGCGTTCTCTCCCTCTGCATCTGGCAAGGCTCTGGCGTGCAACAGTCCTGGTCTCTAGGGCCCTGGCTCGAGCGATGCCTGGCGTTGTGTGGGCCCACACGTCACACTGAACTACACAGACTGAACCATATAGCTTGCAACCCATAGAGCTTACCTCAGAGAGCGCACTCGTAGAACACAGCACACATGTTGGGCCATGTAGCTCGCACGCCTTAGCGTGTATTGCACCCAGTCCACGCCACTTCCATTCACGAGGCCCGCATGTCTGGGTGGAGCACGTCCCTGGTTGTATCCTTAAGCCGGGCATGTCCCTCTACAGGAGGCATACTCAATCATATTTACAATGACAAAAAACAAGCCTGGTGACGATGTTCGCATTGGTTCTACGAAATTTGACTATTTTGTTGACCAGTCTGCATTTCTCTTCCAAAATCCGCCTGTAGGAGGACGTGCCCGACCTAAAGGTATCCAGCTGTCTCCAAGCGCCTCTTGAGCCCCCCAGAGCCCGCGGGAGGCCTTCGGCCTCAAAGAAGGCCAGAAAAATGCCAAGGAGCCCCCAGAGAACCGTCCAAGAAGCGAGGGGGAGGAGGACGCGGACGTCCGGGCGCCTCGACTGGCGACCTACTAGAACACCCCAACCCAACCCGAGGACCCAAATTTCGGGTTGGGGGGGAGTACGGGCTTCATGCTTGTTCTTGCCAATGTTCCCCGACCCTCCACCCCCACCAGGAATGGAGGGCTAATTGGGGCCTTCGGATTGGGTTGGTGTGATTTGGTGGGGGCCCCTGGACCTCTCGACCCACACCGAACGGCAAGCTCTCTTTCGCAGCATGTTTCGACAGTCCTCCTCTTCCTCCTGCCCTCTGCGGCCGCTTCTCCCCCGCCGCGCCCTCTTGCAGCTGGGCAGTTGGTTTGACGCGTGTCCCCGACAACTCGAGCGCCCATGTGGATCGCCTCTGCCGTGCTGCGACGAACACTGTGTCGACACTCCTGGAGCCCAAAATCCGCCTCCAAAGACACAGACGGGCGAAGAACCGGCCACTTCGATGTTCAAATCGCCAGAGCATCGGAGCCCCTCCAGGTTTGGCGATCAAGTCGATCCCCAGACTTATCCACGGGGCACGTGATGACCAACGTTCCGAGGCGGAGGTGGAGCCAGCCGTGGCGACGAGAAGGCTGCTGCAGGCCCGAACGAAGGCAAAACTCCCAGCCATCTGGGCCCTCGATCCAAAAAGTCACTGCACGACGAGGAGGCTACTCGGCGGCGAGCCAGGAGGGGAGGTGGAAAAGGGCGGGCCTTCTCAGAAGGCTCGGAAGTCCCCCAGCCTTCTGAGAAATTTCCTAGGCCTTCCCCGAAGACACGGAAAACCTATCAAAGGCGCAGGGGCCTTTGAGAAGCCCCGCCGCCTCCTGAGTGGGACTCCTCCCTCTCACTTCCCCCCGCCGCCCGCCGCCGATACATCTGGATAGCTCCGCTCCGAACAAATCACTCTGCACGATGAGGACACTGCCAGGGGGACAACAAAAAAACAGCATGAACCGAAACTGTTGGATGCCCGCGCGGACGTCCTGGAGCTGAGCTGGACCCCCCCCCGCTCTGGCGCGCGGAGAGCGCGCAGGCGCCGGAGGCGCCGTCCGGGGGGTTCGGGCGCCGACCGCAAGAGATCCGCGTGGACCGCCGCACGTTTCTGTTTGTGCCTCTTGTCCTGTGTCGAGCTATGGTGGGGGCCTTGGAGAAGGAACCCGTAGATGAGGAATCTCCAGGGTCTGGAGGCCAGTGGAACTCCAAACGAAGCTTGGCCATGGATGTCACCGCCGCCCTCATCAGATACGAAATCTTCCAGGGTCTGAAGCCCCCTGGGCACATTCCTTAACGAACGCCCCCACCGTACCGAGAGGTCATCTTCTCACTGACTACCCACCAAACCACCCCAACCCAACCCGAAGTCGCCGCGGGGCCTGTCAGTTCCCAGCGGGAGGGCATCCGGGAACGAGTGGAGAAAACACACACCATGCAACCCTTTCGCCCACCAACCCGAAAACCGGAGAAAGATGGGACCTTCGGGTTGGGTTGGGGTGGCTTGGTGAGTTGCGAGCCACTGCGCGACGAGGACTCTACCGAGCATGGGCTATCCCGCCTCTGCAACGTGCTGGCCGCGCGGCCACCGCGCGAGCCAGAGCCCGGCAGCCCCCCCCCCCCCCACACACACACAAACAAAAAAAAGGCAACGGCCGCAGGGCGCATCCCGAGCCCCCCCGAAGACCGAGCCCCGTCGACGAGGAGCGCCGCGAGTCCGGCGAACGAACAACACACGCGCACACGCACACACACACACACACACACACACACAGTGAGCGGACGGGGAGGGCTATGGGCGCGTGCTGTCGGATGGGGGTCCCCGCTCGAACGGGAGCCTCCCTCGGGGTTCGACAGCCGTACCCATAGCCAGTCCTCCCCCCTCCGACCCCGCCATGGATTGGTATGGGTGCGTGCTGTTCGTTCGTCAAGGAGTCGGTGGCGAGCGAGGGGGGGGAGTGGGAGGGAGAAAGCGCCCTCAAAGGCGGCGGGGCTTCTGAGAAGCCCTCGGGCCTTCTCAAAGGTTTCTGCGTCTTCGGGAAAAGCTCAGGAGAACTTCTCAGAAGGCCAAGGGACTTCCGAGCCTTCTGAAGAGGCCCACCTCTTCTCCCTTCCCCTCCTGGCTGGCCGCCGAGAGAAGTGGCCGAGGATCGAGGGCCGAGGCTCCAGGTTCGAAACGGTTTGGGCGGACTGGCGGTTGTGTTTACGATTCTCTAGAGCCGTCCAAGGCCCCCCGGCCACTTCCGCATGCACTTCCCTCCTCCTCATCATCCTCCCACTCCTCCTCCTCGTCCAACTCCTCCTCCCCTTCTTCATCTTCCTGGTCGTCGTGCTCCTCCTCAACGGGGAGGAGCACAACGACGACGACGAGGCCGGCGTCGAGGGGGAGGGGATGCGCCTAGCGTTGACATGACCAAAAAAACAGCAGCGCTACCAGCCAGGCTCAGCGCGCGGCGCGGAGGGGGAAGCCGAGGCATCCCCCCTCTCCCTCCGAGGGGGGCCAGGAGCTGGAAGCCCTTCCCGTCCCCCTGGTCCATATCCTCGTCCATCTCCCTCCTCCTCCTCCTCCTCCTCCTCCTCCTCCTCCTCCGCCTCCTCCTCTCTTCCTCCTCCCTCCTCCTACCTCCTAACTTCCCCTCCTCCTCCTCCACCCCCCCTCCTTCTCCTCCTCCTGATCCTCCTCCTCCTCCACCTCCTCCTCCTCCTCCTCCTCCTCCTCCTCCTCCTCCTCCTCCTCTTATCAATATGAATGCTCGTTTTCTATGTCAGTATCAGTTTGATTAGTCGTAGTAGTCATAGTAGTAGTAGCAGCAGCAACATCGCATCAGCATAGCAGCAGCAGCAGCAGGAGTAGTAGTAGTAGTCGTCGTCGTCGTAGTTCGTCGTGTCGTATCGTCGTCGTCGTCGTCGTCGTCGTCGTCGTCGTCGTTTCGTCGGCGTCGTCAGTTTCGTCGTCGTCGTCGTCGTCGTCGTCGTCGTCGTCGTCGTCGTCGTCGTCGTCGTCGTCGTTCGTCGTCGTCGTCTCTCGCGCGTCGCGTCGTCCGTCGTCGTCGTCGTCGTAGTCGTAGTCGTAGTCGTAGTCGTATGTATTAGTCGTCAGTAGGCTGACGAGTATATAGTAGTAAAGGTAGTAGTAGTAAGTAGTAGTAAGTAGTAGTAAGTAGTAGTAAGTAGTAGTAAGTAGTAGTAAGTAGTAGTAAGTAGTAGTAAGTAGTAGTAAGTAGTAGTAAGTAGTAGTAAGTAGTAGTAAGTAGTAGTAAGTAGTAGTAAGTAGTGGTAAGTAGTGGTAAGCAGTAGTAAGTAGTAGTAAGTAGTAGTAAGTAGTAGTAAGTAGTAGTAAGTAGTAGTAAGTAGTAGTAAGTAGTAGTAGTAGTAGTAGTAGTAGTAGTAGTAGTAGTAGTAGTAGCAGTAGTAGTAGTAGTAGTAGTAGTAGTAGTAGTAGTAGTAGTAGTAGTAGTAGTAGTATAGTATAGTGGTAGTAGTAGTAGTAGTAGTA
>CAUYUJ010017420.1:23155-35655 GCA_963575745.1 Prorocentrum cordatum
TACTACTAGTGGTAGTAGCAGTAGCAGTAGTAGTAGTAGTAGTAGTAGTAGTAGTAATAGTAGTAGTAGTAGTAGTAGCCGTCGTACTAGTAGTAGTAGTAGTACTACTACTAGTAGTCGTAGTAGTCGTAGTAGTCGTAGTAGTAATAGGAGCAGTAGTCGCCGTAGTAGTAGTAGTAGTAGTAGTCGTAGTCGTAGTAGTAGGAGTAGCAGAAGTAGTGGTGATGGTGGTGGTGGTGGTAGTAGTAGTGCTAAGTGTCGTAGTAGTAGTAGTAGTAATAATGATAATAATAATCATAATAGTAGTAATAGTAGTCGTTCCATGACTAACCATAGTTGTATGTATTAGTCGAATTATGCTGATTATGCGCATTAGTATGATCAATGTTATTATTCTTACGACGGCTATCACTATTATTATGGCTAATACTATTATTATCCGCGTTGTTAACAGCATTCCTCTTCACAACAATAGTACTATTGTTATTGGTGTTCCGTTTTTCTTCTTTATATTATGGTGAAGATTCGTCGTATCACTACTGTTAGTCTTATTCATCATGTTCGCCCCATTATTGCCATCAAGATCAGCATTCGCATTATTAACATCCGCCGCTCTGCGGTTGATCGGGAGTTTCTGTATATATAGAAGAAGGGGCGCGCGCTTCTGGGCGAGAGGGAAACGACCGAGAGAAGAAGGGGCGGCCGCCCCACAGGACCTCTCCATGGTGCCGGAAGCCCATCAGGGCTCCCTCAGGGCCCCTCCCCCAGGGCCGGGGCTCCCTCGCCTGCCCCCTCCCCCTCCCCCTCCCCCTCCTCCTCCTCCTCCTCCTCCTCCTCCTCCTCCTCCTCCTCCTCCTCCTCCTCCTCCTCCTCCTCCTCCTCCTCGGTCCTCCTCCTCCTCCTCCTCCTCCTCCTCCTCCTCCTCCTCCTCCTCCTCCTCCTCCTCCTCCTCCTCCTCCTCCTCCTTCGCCCCCGTCGGCATATCCAGGCGTGTTATGCAGTCAGGTCGTCCGTCCGGAAACGGTGCCGGAGGCCGCTCTGGGCTCCTCTGGGCATCCCCCCCGGGGCCCGTTTTGTGAGGATGTCTCAGGCGAGGGCGCCGGTTTGGGATTCGTCACCGGATCCAGCGGATCCAGCGGATCCGTCCGGAAACGGTGCCGGAGGCCGCTCTGGGCTCCTCTGGGCATCCCCCCCGGGGCCCGTTTTGTGAGGATGTCTCAGGCGAGGGCGCCGGTTTGGGATTCGTCACCGGATCCAGCGGATCCAGCGGATCCAGCGGATCCGTCCGGAAACGGTGCCGGAGGCCGCTCTGGGCTCCTCTGGGCATCCCCCCCGGGGCCCGTTTTGTGAGGATGTCTCAGGCGAGGGCGCCGGTTTGGGATTCGTCACCGGATCCAGCGGATCCAGCGGATCCGTCCGGAAACGGTGCCGGAGGCCGCTCTGGGCTCCTCTGGGCATCCCCCCCGGGGCCCGTTTTGTGAGGATGTCTCAGGCGAGGGCGCCGGTTTGGGATTCGTCACCGGATCCAGCGGATCCAGCGGATCCGTCCGGAAACGGTGCCGGAGGCCGCTCTGGGCTCCTCTGGGCATCCCCCCCGGGGCCCGTTTTGTGAGGATGTCTCAGGCGAGGGCGCCGGTTTGGGATTTCGGATCCAGCGGATCCCGGATCCAGCGGATCCAGCGGATCCGTCCGGAAACGGTGCCGGAGGCCGCTCTGGGCTCCTCTGGGCATCCCCCCCGGGGCCCGTTTTGTGAGGATGTCTCAGGCGAGGGCGCCGGTTTGGGATTCGTCACCGGATCCAGCGGATCCAGCGGATCCAGCGGATCCGTCCGGAAACGGTGCCGGAGGCCGCTCTGGGCTCCTCTGGGCATCCCCCCCGGGGCCCGTTTTGTGAGGATGTCTCAGGCGAGGGCGCCGGTTTGGGATTCGTCACCGGATCCAGCGGATCCAGCGGATCCGTCCGGAAACGGTGCCGGAGGCCGCTCTGGGCTCCTCTGGGCATCCCCCCCGGGGCCCGTTTTGTGAGGATGTCTCAGGCGAGGGCGCCGGTTTGGGATTCGTCACCGGATCCAGCGGATCCAGCGGATCCAGCGGATCCGTCCGGAAACGGTGCCGGAGGCCGCTCTGGGCTCCTCTGGGCATCCCCCCCGGGGCCCGTTTTGTGAGGATGTCTCAGGCGAGGGCGCCGGTTTGGGATTCGTCACCGGATCCAGCGGATCCAGCGGATCCGTCCGGAAACGGTGCCGGAGGCCGCTCTGGGCTCGTGCTCTTCGCGCCGGGGGTGAGGATGACGTGAGTTCCACAGAAACTCCCTCAAATTACTACGATTCGTCTTCTTAGTATTAGTATTCCTCGTCTTCGCCTTGTGATTATTTTTAGTAGTGTGATTAGTATTGGTACTTTTTGTTCATTGTGATTATTATTGTTCTTTTCGTAAAAGTATTGCTCGTAGTATGGTTTCCTCCTCCTCCTCCTCCTCCTCCCAGGGGCCGCGGGCCGCGGGCTGCAGCCCAGGGCCCACGGCAGCGCCAACGCGCGGCGCGCGAGCGTGGGCCGAAAGGGCAGTGGAGAGAATGCGGAAACGGGGGAAGGGGAGGCCCAGGGTCCAGGAGGACAGAGGGAGGGGGAGGAGGAGGAATTCCGATCAGAGGCCTGGGCGAAGCTTCGAATAGGCCCAATCGCAAACTCGAAGCTAGACCTGAATGTCGATTGCATGTTCTGGCCTGATGGGACACATTGGTTTGAATTTTGACGTCCCTGACTGGATTCAAAAGCGTAGGAAACATGAGGTTGAATTTCTCCAAATATTTGATTCATTTCGGGACCATGCGAAACACTGGCTTGAAATTGTAAATGCGAACAAAACAGCAACAGGACAGTAGCAGGTTGTAGTACACCCAGGAGGCCCAAAAGGGGAAAAACGAGGGATGGGTGGCGGTTATGGGTAACTCTTCCTCCTCTGAGGTCAACTTTGAGCAACCGTGGCTTTCCCGTACAGTACAAGTCGTTCGGCCGCGGCCGATGCCAGAGCACTAGCGGCCTCCAGCCTTGAACGCAAGCGCTGAGGTCCCCGCAGCGTCGACGCGGTCCGAACATGCCGTACCCCGACATCTGAGATAAGGGGAAAGAGGAGGAGGAGAAGAAGGAGGAAGAGGAGGGGGAGGAGGAGTGATGTCCTCTGAGGAAGAGGAGAAGGAGGAGGAGGAAGAGGAGGAGGAGGAGGTTGTTTGATGTCCTCAGAGGAAAAGTAAGAGGAGGAAGAAGAGGAAGAGGAGAAGGAGCCTTCATCCCTTCCCCCCCCTTCTGCTGTCGCTTACCAGCTGCAGTTTTCTCCCTGGCGACGATGGCCTGCGCTAGGCTGACTAGTTTGATCCCCCCCCCAGGGCCGACCAACCTTTGGCGGGGGGATGGCTGCGTCGGACGACATGATTGCCGTCAGCGGGTCCGTCAGTGGCCCAGAAGGTCAGGAGGAGGAGGAGGAGGAGGAGGACGAGGAGGAGGAGGAGGACGAGGAGGAGGAAGAAGCGTCGCCTGGCGCGCGTTGGCCTTACTTCTGCAGGGGAGCCCAGCCGCGGCGACGGGAAGCCTCCCAGATACCAGATTGGCGCGAAGACACTTTTTGATCCGCGGGTCGATAGCGCACCTCTTCGGGTCGAAGCTGAGCGGGCCGCGCGAAGCTTGAATTAGGGGGCGCGAAGACACACATCACATCTTGAGTCCTGCAGCCTCGATGGTCGAACCTCGGTCATCCTCAGACCTCCCTCCCGCCCCTTGCTTCGGAAGGGTATCCAATCGTGGCGACGAGAAGCCGCCCAGATACCGTCAAGGTGTGAAACATAGTATACACACACCACACACACACACAAAACACACACACACTCTAAAACACGCACAAACACACACACACACACACACACACACTCAAATACACACACACACACACACACACACACACACACACACACGCACACGCGCACATCACATCTTAGATCCTGCAGCCTGAAGCGTCGGATCTCCGTCCTCCTTCGTCCTCCCTGCCATCCCTGCAATTTCCTCCACACTCGTCCCTTCGTCCCCCGCCATCCCTTCCATCCTCATCCTCATCCCTGCCATCCCTGCCTCCAACTTTGGTCCTACCCACCAACTCTTCCGTGCCATCCCCCCATGTTCCCAGCCCGCCCGGAAGTTTCAAGCGCTCCGCGCAAGGTGGAGGCTGGCGCCGGTTGATGCCCGGGCCTCACCACCTCGCCTCCTGCGGGGGAAAGCGGAGAAAGTCGACGACGACGACGACGACGACGAGCATCTAGGAGTAGAATGGCTAGAGGAGGCGGAAGAGGACGAGGAGGAGAAAGGATGGAGGGAGAGACGAAGCAAGGATGGAGGATGGGATGGCACACAGGGAGGGGGGGAGAAGGGCACAGACAGAGGAAGCGCGCGAGGAGGGGGAGGGCGGAGGAGTGGGAGGAAATCCCACCAGCCCCCTGGGCGCAGTGGATTGGCGACTTCGTTCGTCCAAACCCCCCTCTTCCCCGTCGGGAAAGGGGTTACCACTGATCTACATTACTAATGTTTAAACGGTTGTTTGTACATGCACATATATATATATATATATATATATATATATATATCTTATACTTTTAAGTTGCTGAGTTCGCTTAAACTAAAAACTGGGGGACCGTTACAGAAATAGCTATTCCCAGCGTTGTAGTCCGCCGGGGACGTCCCCACGACCGCCCTGGCGCTCCGCGTGCAGAGGCTGAATCCTGCACACACCCTCTTGGCGTCAGGACGCTTGCCACGCCCTGCGAACTTGGCATGGATAGAGACTGCGCTCAGGGACCACCCCGTGCGCACCCTGTCCTGGCCGCGAACGTGCTGCACCTGACATGCCCTGCGACCTGGAGTGGATCGAGACCACGCTCAAGGACCTCTCCATGCACACCCTCCCTTACTGGTGCCGAGAAAACGCCGTCGCGCGCGCGGGGGCCTCGCTTTCTTTTTCGTGGGGGAACACCAACCACGCGCGAGGGGCAAGACCGCCGGGTGCGCGGCGGCCCTGGCCCGGTTTGTGTGGGACAGCACGCAATCCGCGAAAGGCAAGGCCGCAACGCTTCGGTTGCGGAGGCCGCCGCGCCCGCGGCGGCCCCGCGGAATTGGCCGCATTGGAAGCGGAAGCCATGCGCGTGAGCTGGACTGGGAAACCGCGCGCGCACGTCGAGCGCGGGATGCGCGCGCGGTGGCGCTGGGCCCATCAGGCACCAAAGACTATAGAGCGCGAGAACTGAACGCCACCGCGCGCAGGCGCGCGCAGTCGCGCGCGTACGTATGTACAGTGTCCCAGTAAGACGAAAACGACCTACTCGTCGACCGAAGTAGCCTGCACATCTGCACGCATACACTTCATATGCATATACCAATGCATGCGCGTGCGTGCGTGTGTATGCAACGTATACACAAAAAAAAACATGCATGTGTGCAATTATCCATCGCATCGTTCGGCATCCGGGGAATATTTTCCAGGGGGACAATTCGAAAATTAATGATTCGCGGTCGGGATCCAGAGGGGAGGTCATCATTTTCTAACCAGTTCTGGACAATGACAATAAACACCCCCTCCCCCACATTCCCGAACAAGCAACGAGACACAATGCACGTCGAGGCAAACTGTGGACCATGAGCGGGACTCCCGCGAGCACTTTGCATCGAGGCTTGACAAGGGTGGCGGGGGGTGAGATATCTATCAGGTGGAGCGCAGACCATATACGACGCTGACCAACCCGCAACCAATTCAAAAAGGACTTCAACCCTGCCGCACCCGCCGGGGCTCGCACAAATTGTGAACTTGGTGCACGCGGCGCATTGGCCACTTCAGGCGCACCGGGCAACCGTGGGCCCCCTGAGGCGCCTGGCGCACATGGTGCGCGCCGCGCA
Organism: Prorocentrum cordatum; assembly: GCA_963575745.1. NCBI lineage: Eukaryota > Dinophyceae > Prorocentrales > Prorocentraceae > Prorocentrum > Prorocentrum cordatum. The sequence goes on from CAUYUJ010017420.1 coordinate 29,087, forward strand.
TCTGGCACGCGCGGCACACTCCGCGAGCGTCGCACACCTGGCGTCAAGATCGGTTCCCAATCACTGCCCAATCCCGTGGCGACCTCTGCTGAGTCTCGGATGCCACGTACTGCGTGGCGGGAGGACGGGTGGGAGTGAGCGAGGCAGCTTGTGGCGTTCCCGTTGTGAGCTTGACCCCTCCCCCAATCCCCGCCCCTGGATCTGGGACGGGGTGCCGCGGAGCGACCGAGGGTTCAAGGTGGCCCAAGACGGCCCCCACGGGGCCCATGTGGCCCAAGATAGCATCCAAAATTGAACAGGATACCTTAGGATGGCTGCAAACATGCCCCCAAGATGCCCCAATACGGCCACAAGACGGCTCCGAGTGGGCACGAAAAGGAGCGTGTCCAGGGGCAGCCCCCGAGCATCCCGAATTCTGGGAAAGCGGCTGAAGAACAAGCCTGTCTGCAGCGCTCGTTTTTGAATTTCGTCACCGATGGACATCGAAGCCGCAAGACGGCTCCAAGATCGCCCCGAGGAGCCGCGAGGGGGCCCGGAAGGGCCCTCAGACGGCCTCACGTGCACCAAAGAGAGGCCTCATTTGTCGGCATCCGGCGAGGGGCGGGAAAGGAGAGGGAGTAAAACACGCAGCCCTCCTGTTGCTAGTCGATTGCCTCCAAGATAGCCGCGGGAGGACCTCAAACGCACGCGAGTGGGCTCCAAGAGAGCCCTAAGAGAGCTCCAAGAGCCGATGTGTCGGCATCCGGCGAGGGGCGGGGAAGGGGAGAGTAAAAAACGCAGCCCTCTGGTTGTGAGTCGATTACATCCAAGATACCCCCAGGAGGACCTCAAAGGCCCCCGAGTTGGCTCCAAGAGAGCCCCAAGAGAACCTCAAAGGTTACCAACGTCTCCCAAAAAGGGCCCCCAGAGAGCTCCAATATGGCCCCAAGGGGCCCTAAAAGGTCTCTAAAGTCACTGTTGTCGGCCTCTTAGTCCCACCAGCCCTCTAGGCGCAGGTGGAATAACGGCTCTGTTTCTCCCCCTTCCAAGACCCATTCTGCCCCTATGCGGTGAGGGGGTTATCACTGGTCCGTGTTCACAAACACCCCCTCACTACTCAACCAGCCCCATCCTCATGCCCCACCCCTACCCCACCCACACAATCCCTGTCAAAAACAACACACAATACAATGTTCAGCAGTCTGAATCATGTTCGGGCCCCCCACGACCACTCTCTGTTGCTTTTGACGCGGGCGGCGCAGGCCCGCACTCCCTGACAGAAGCACGCGCAAAGCTGCAGAGCGCACGCGGCACCGAGATCTTGGACCACGTGCGGACGCCCCCGAGAATGCTGCTCTGCACATTCACAAGGATATCATGGTGGTGCCCGTACACGGTGGTGCCCATACACACGCGGAGCACGTCGCGGGCGTCGAGCACCTAGCTGGCGTCTGCCGATGGCGGCCCCTGTCCATGCTGAGACCCGCGCACGACTTTTGTGTTGGGAGGGCGGGTGGGAGTGAGCGAGACGGCTTGCAGCTTGAGGGAAGTCGGACACCACCCCATGCCCCCTCCTCTGGGATTCGGGGGGAAGTAAGCGCAAGGTGCCAGGCTGCTCTTATGGGCACCAGTTGATTCCCGATGCCCCCGGATGGCCTCCAAACTGGCTCACATTACCAGCATAGCGGGAGTTTTTCTATGATAGCCTCTGACATACCTCCGATTTCCTCCAAAACGGTCAAAAGGCGGCTCCAAGTGCTGTCGGAGCCCTTCGAAGAACCCCACAAGAGGCCAAAATCGCTCCCAACACCTAAAGAATATCCATGATGTGCGCCTTCGCGCCGTTTCGCCTCCGATTGGCTTCTGAAGCTTCAGGGTGGAGTCAAGATATCCGAGAGAACGCGTTTCTCGGGCGCATGCCTTGGGAACATTCGGAGGCGCGTTTCAAACCACCGAGGGGTGGGCCCCCCCAACACTCGGCGCCGTCCATCAAAACCAGGGGGACTCCCCTCCCCCCCAAACCCCCCCCCCCCCCCGACCCCCCCCCCCCTCCCTCGGCGCCGGCGCCGGCGCTGGCGGCCGCCAGCAGCGCCCACGGCGGGGACGCAATGACGATGACCAGAGGCAGCTAAAGAGGAGAGGGGGGGGGGGTTCAAACCCCTCCCCTCCTGGCGCCGGGGAGGGTGGGGGGTTCAAACCCCCCCCTCGCGCCAGCGCCGGCGCTGGCGCCGGCCAGCAGCGCCGGCGCTGGCGCCGGCGACGGCGGGGACGCAGCGACGATTACCACCACTACCACCACCACCACCACTACCACCACCACCACCGCCTCAACCCACCACCACCACCACCAACAGCACCACACAACCACCACCACCACAGCCACCACCACCACCACAACCACCACCAGCACAACTCACCATCACAACCACCACCACCACAAAAACCCACCACCGCTACCACCACCACCACCACCACAATCTACCACACCACCACCAATCAGCATCATCAGCATCGTCGTCATCGGCATCAGCAGCAGCATCATCCGCATCAGCATCAGCATCAACATTATCAGCATTAGCATCATCGTCATCATTACCATCATCATAGTCATCATCAGCAGCATCAGCATCATCAGCAGCATCATTATCAGCAGCAGCATAAGCATTATCATCAACAACAGCAGCATCACCATCGTCGTCAGCAGCATCCTCATCTGCAGCATCATCAGCATCATCATTATCAGCAGCAGCAGCATCATCAGCATCATCATCAGCATCATCATCAGCAGCATCATCCACCTCTGCCTCCTCCTCCTGCTCCCCCTTCTCCTCCTTGTCCTCCTCGAAGCCTCGAAGCATCGAAGCTGTCGACTGTTTCACTCCTCCTCCTCCTTCTCCTCATCGTCATCCTCCTCCTCATCCTCCTCCTTCTCCTCCTCATCCACATCATCCTCCTCCTGCTCCTCCATTCCTTGTCCTTATAAATAACTCCTCCCTGTCGCACCCCGAGGCCAGTCGGAAGGGCGGGCAGGGCGTTTCGCTTGAGACTTCCTCACCACTGAAGATCACGAAGCTTTAGAAAAGGCAAGCAGTTTCTCAAAGGGAGGGCGGGTCGATTCCAACATGAGGCTCTCGCCTGAGCGCCACGCACACTCGTCTTAAAAATGTGCAGGCGTTTCACGGATTAAGGCGTGCCGTTTTCAAGATGCGATTGTCGCCTTAGCGCCGCGCACACTCGTCTTAAACAGTTGCAAGAATGTCACATGTGCGGGTGGTTGTCAAAATGTGGCTCTCGCCTCAGCGCCGCGCACATTTGCCTTAGACAGTTGCAAGGAGCTTCACGGATTGAGGGCGGGTCCCTTTGAACATGTGGCTCTCGCTAGTGCGCCGCGCACATTCGGTTTGAAATGTTGCAACAGCTTTATGGATTCTCAAGGTTAACGTACCAGAAACCATGTGTTGGCATGATTCAGGATGTCAGGGCGCAAAATTTACGCTGAGTCGCGGCATTGCAGTCCTAGGCATAACGTTCTGGCACGATTACAGACCGGCATGACGCAACAGTCAGGTTGTTCCGTGACGTTGAAGTCCCGAGAATGGTGCTACGGCACGCTTCAGAATCTGCAGGCGGTTGTCGCCCAACGGGGCACTTCCCTCAGTTGAAATGCGCATTTGTATGAGGCCTATGAAGAGGGAGCTTTGAGGGCGGGTTTCTGCCAACACCTTTGATGAGTCGTGGGTTTACAGTGGTCCTCCTCCTCCTCCTCCTCCTCCTCCTCCTCCTCCTCTTCCTCCTCCTCCGCCCTCCTCTTCCTCCTCCTCCGCCCCCTCTCATCGCCATCTTCCTCGAGCCCCTCGAGCCCCCGAAAAAGGGGGGCCGCGGAGGGGAGCCACAGCCACGCACGCGGGCGCGTCCTGCCGGCCGCTGGCGCCGTGCGCGGCGCCGCGGACGGAGGCCCCGCAGAGCATGCAGAAGCCGTCCCTGAGAGGGGCTTGGAGGCGTCTCGGCGGCACCCCCCCCCCCAAAAAAAAAATGTAACATATTATATATATATATATATATATATATTATATATATATATATATATATATATATGTATAGATGCGCATATATGTATGAATGTATATATATGTATATATGCATATATCGATACGTGGACCTACATACATATATATATATATATACATAAACATATGTATACATGCATGGTTGATCCTTTATACGCGATAGAAAAGACTATAAAGAAACGGCCTTCTCAACAGGCTCACAAGGCCTAGGGTCTCTGGGAAACTCACTCCGCAGGAGGCCAGAAGGGGCTTCTGAGAAGCCCCGCCGCCTTCTGAAAAAGGCCTGTTCCTTCCAAAACTGCCCCCTGGGCGCGCGGCCGAGTATCGTCTTCACGCCACCGAGATACACACTTTTTGAGCAAGCGGCGCAGAGGGTCCTAGGGCGCGAGCAGCAGTCGGAAGTGCGAATTGCGACCGAGCATTGTCGATAGCGCAGCGTACAGGCAACGGAAATATACACACGGACACCCTCCGACGAACTTTGCCTGTACCTTTGGGGAGGCTTGCGGTGTACAAGGCCGCTGGCTCTCAGTGGTGATTTGTACACTACCACCTTCCCGTGAGGCCCCAGAGCCATCCTGGGGGGCGCTTGTGTATATAATTATGCGGTGGAGTCTTGGTCACGGAAAAAACAGAACAGAAGAGAACACAACAGAACAGCTGTCGACGCCCAGAAACTGCCGCGTGAGAAGCAAGCAGCGCGAAGCGCAGCAGCTCTTATTTCGGGGCCCCATGGGATCTAGGGAGCATCACCCTCTAAGCCTCAATTCTTACGTTCGGTGCCCCTCGGCCCAAATCTCTCTGGGCTGGTCGCGTTTATCCTGGGCTACCCTGAGTGTTGTCGCAAGAGTTTTCGGGGCCCAAGAAGGCCCCAAGACGGGCCAAGAGGGCCCCAAGAAGCACCCAAGACGGTCCAAGAGGGCCCCGAGTCGCCGAAAGATCGCTCCAAGAGGCTCAAGATTGCCTCCAGACGGCCCAAGGGGCCTCCAAGGCTAAAATCATTGGTTTTTGAAGTATTCTGGTGCTCTCGCCTTTTCGGCTCTCCGTCGCTCCCAGACGGCCCTAGAGGCCCCCAAGACCGCCCAAAGACGGCCCAAGAGGCCTCCAAGAGGGCCCCTAAACGGCCCAAGTGGGCCCAAAGACAACTCGAGAGGCACCCAAAACGGCCTAAGAGGGCCCCAAGACGGCCAAAAAAAAAACCCAAAAGAGGGAACGCGAACCGAAAGTCCAAGCCTTCCGCCCCAAGAGGCCCCCAGGAGGCCCCAAGAGGCGCCCAGGAGGCCCCCCAGAGGCCCCAAGGAGGCCCCAAGGAGGCCCCAAGGAGGCCCCCGGACGGCCGAGCCGACGACCGGCAGCGACGACTTACGACGGCGACGAGCAGCGGCAGCGACGCCTTCGGCCGTCGACAACGGCGGCGTCCGACCGAGACCCGCTCGGGATCCGCGCCCGGGCCCCGCGTGGGGCCCCGCCCTGCCCAGCTGCTCTGGACAGCCACCGCCCGCCGAGGCCCCCCAAAGGCAGGGCCTCCAGGCGGCGGGCATGGGCAGGGCGCCGCGCCTCGCCTCGCCAAGAGGACGGGCGTTCTCGCTTCCTCCTGCTGCAGTTCGGCAGGGGAGAAGAGGGAGGAGGAGGAGGAGGAGGAGGAGGCGGAGGAGGAGGGGGAACGGGTGGGGGAGCGCAGGCCGTGGCCACGGGGGCGCGCCCAGGGGCCCCGGAAGGCCCCCCAGAAATGGTCAGACATCGCCGTCGGCCACCACGCCTGAAAACCTTCGGGAGCATTCCTCGACCCTCGCGACGAAGGCCACCAGACGTGCCCAGAAGCTTCCGAGGCGAAGGAGTCGTCGGCGCCGCCGCCCCAGCCGTCGCCGCGGTCGCCCGCCGCCCGCCGCCGTCAGCATCCTGTCGACGTCCTGTCCTGGGGTGCGCTGCGACTCGAGTGTCAAGGGGAATCCAGCCATGTGGCCATGAGGGTGTCCCAGGAGGCCCAGAAAGCGCAAAAACGTCGAGCGGCCTGCATCCTCGATTCTCGATCTTCGAACCTCGAACGTGGTCGTCCGTCGCCACCGTCGCCGTAGCCGCCGCGGCGGGGGGCCTGCTGAACCTCCCACCGCGGCAAGACAGGCAGTGGCTGGCCGCCGCCTCGGCCCCCTGGGCCTGGCGCCCGCCTGGCCCGCGCGCGTTGAGGGGCGCGCTCGTCGTCCGCCGTCGTTCGCCGCCGCCGCCATCGTCGACGTCGCTGCCGCCGTCGTCGTCGTCGTCAAAATTCGAAGATCGAGGTTCAGGAGTCGAGGCTCAATGTCTGCGGTGTCTGGGGCCCAGACACCCCAGGCGTCTCGAAGAAAACACAATCCTCCACGTCCTCCACGGGGGTCTCCAGGAAACCCGCAGAGTACGCTGGCCGTCGCCGCTGTCGTCGACGCCGTCGTCGACGCCGTCGTCGACGCCATCGTCGACGTCAACATCGTCTGCGTCGATATCGCGCCTGTCCGTCGTCGACGTCGAGGTTGTCGTCGTCCGTCGTCC
>CAUYUJ010017420.1:43155-58155 GCA_963575745.1 Prorocentrum cordatum
GGTGGGGGAAAGAAGAACACGAGCGATGGTAACCCCCAACAGGCCCCGTGCCGTTGCTCTTGCTCGAGCCACGTCGCCTCAGACCCGGAGGTCGCGCATCGTTCTCTGCAGCATCACCGCTTCGGCACCACGGCGTCTTGCTTCAGCTACCCTTTGAAACACACCAACGACGCCGAAACAACCATCACAGCGGGCATAGCCCCCTCACCCACTGTCCTCGCGTGTTTCCTGCTCCTCCTCCTCCTCCTCCTCCTCCTCCTCCTCCTCCTCCTCCTCCTCCTCCTCCCCTCGTCATTGGTCTCTTTGTTCCCATCCCGAAATCATCGAGTCACATCCCCTAGTTCTTGTCCAGCAGCTGCTTCAGCTGGACGTCGATGTCGAGGGCATCCTGGACAAAATGGGGACGAAGAGACTGCCAGAGAGCGAGGTGACACAAAGAGGGGAATACCAAGAGCCCCGAAACGAAACACAAGGTCGTCGTCGTCGATGTCGTCGGCATCCCCACAACAACCAATCGTAGTCAGAGTGGACTCCAAACAGTGTGGTTCTAGCCATATGTGTTGTGCAGTCGATGTGGAGCCACCTATGTGGTGCAATATATGTTGTGCGATCTATGCTGTGCAACCTATGCTGTGCAAGCCATGATGTGCATTGAGGGTGGTGCGACCTATGAGGTACAACTTACATTGTGCAATGTATGTGACCCAATGTGTGTGACGACTCTATGTAGTGCGATTGCTGTGGCGCAACCGATGTGATCCGATCAATGTGGAGCAGTACATGTTATCCACTATATGGTGTGACCGCTATGTGATCTAGTATGTGTGTGGTACAATGTGTGGTACAATGTATGAAGTGCAATCTATGTGTGGTACAATGTGTGATACAATGTTGTCCACTATATGGTGTGACCGCTATATTGTCATCTGTGTGGTGCAATGTGTGGTACAATGTATGAAGTGCAATATATGTGATCCAGTATATGTGGAGTGATACATACACGTATAGATGTATATATGTGTGCACATGTACATATGTGATGCAACCTAGGCTGTGCAAGCTATGTTGCTCAATATATGCGGTGCGATCTATGACGTACCATATCTGGCGTGCAGTATATGTGGAGCGAGCTATGTGGTACAATAGATGTGGTCCAATATGTGTTGTGTAATAGATGGTATGCAGGGTGTGTTGTGCAATGTGTGGTGCAATATACGCGGTGCCATTTATGTGATTCAGTCAATGTGGTGAAATATACGTTGTGCGATCTGTGTGATCCGCAGCGCATGTGGTACAATAGACGTGGAGAACCCTATGTGGTGCGAAATATGTTGTGCGATATACGTTGTACAATCTTTGCGGGGCGGTGACGGCGGCCACATGGCCGCCATACCAAAGACACGGCCCGGACGACGGGCGGCGACGAGGCGGGCGACAGGGCGGCGACGGCGGCCACATAGCCGCCAGACCGAAAACACGGCCCCGTTCCCTTGAGCAGAAAGAAGATACCCTAAGTGCAAGCACTGCTTGAGGAACAATCAAACAACGCAAAGCAGTCGTCGTGTCCTCTTTCTTTTCCTCCTCGTTCTTCGCCTCCCCCTCCTGCTCCTCCTTGCCCTCCTCCTCGTCCTCCTCCTTCTCCTCCTCATCATCATAAAAATAATCGGCATCACCATTGTCAGGATCAACCTCGTCAACAACATCATACACAAACAACAACAACAACAACAACAACAACAACAACAACAACAACGACGACGACGACGACAACAACAACAACAACAGCAACAGCAACAGCAACAGCAACAGCAGCAGCAACAGCAACAACAGCAACCACAACAACAACAATAATAATAATAATAACAACACCAACGAACCACAACAGCAACATCATCATCATCGCCATCAACATCAGCATCATCGTCAACATCCGCATCATCGTCAACATATTCATCTTCTTCAGTTTCAGCTTCATATTCATCTTCATCAGCAGTAGCATGGCAATCCCCCTCTTCGTCATCATGCGACGTCCTTGGGAACACTACACGGCAATACCTCGGCGACGCATAATGCACAGGACGTCCACAGACAAGTGCACCACCAGGCGTTCGCAGACATATCTACCACAGGACGGTCAGAGACAAAGATACCACAGGACGTCCAGCGGCATACAAACGGCATGAATATCAGACCTTCAAGGGACATGTGTCCTAGGGGTCTCAAGGCGCGCGAGACTTTTCCCCCCTGTACTCCCCCCACTATCGGGGGAGGGGGGGGGATGGCTAGGGGAGGAATTCATCCCAGATGCTGTAAGACAGACGGGAAGTCCCCAAGATAGCCCAAAAATGATCCAGACATGCCTCGAAGACGGCCCAGCATCGGCCCATGACGGCCCAATACGGCCTCAAGACAGCCCAAGAGGACCCTACGACGGCCCAAGAAGGCTGGATTCTCCACGCTAGGCCCCGTCACAACATGTGCCACAACTAGCTGCCATAGTGTTTCTGCCTCGGTTCTTGCCGACCATTCCCCGACGGCAAGGTGGCAGTCGTTATCTTTCCAACAGTTGATCGCACCTGTTGCGGAGCCGTGTGCGCCATTAATGTCAGTGCCCATACACTTTCGGTTCTCAACCCGTGATAGAAGCAGTGCGTCCCGGATGTTATCCGCGGACAGGGACGGTATCCCGAAGACTGCGCAAACCCACTCCTCAATACACATGCTGTGGATCTGGCCGACTATTCAAACACCATTCAAACATCCCAAATGGAGCCGTCGGCCTCAACATACCAGTCAAAGATCCTTCAAAGAATATGTTATCCCTTGACCACGTAGTTTCGTATGTTGGTTTCTTCTTTGCGCGCGCTGACGTTTCGATTCAGGTCGTCTTTTGTGGAGATGCCGCTACCAGCTGTGGCGATATTGGCACCGAACGTCTCGCAACCACCACTGTCGGCAAGGAACTCGGACGACGCATTGGTTCCTCAATCGCGCGGCTCCGCCTAGAAAACGTCAGGTCCCCCCGATGTCGGACTGGTCGTTTCAAACGCGTCTTGCTTCCACCCCCGAACGCACTGGCCTCTGAGCCGAACCGCTCTGCTTCCTTGGGCTTCTTCTGAATGCTATCATTCGCCCAAAAACTGACAACATGTTCAGCCTGCGGACCGTCTGTCGTCCATTGACGGGTCCCCGCCCGAACCAGGATGGTTGATCTCAGAGGGGGGATTCCTGGCAGCACCCGCCAAGCATCCGGGGATTGGGCTCGAGGAGGCGGAGGAGGAGGACGAGGAGGAGGAAGAAGACGGGGATGGGGCGTGGAGGAGGAGGAGGAGGAACAGGGGATGTTTTGAGCAGTACGGCCACGCACCATGACGAAAGCAAAATAAAAGTGTCAGAAAGCAAAGTAACTCACATCACTGTTGGATGGAGGCCTTTGCAAATCTTATTCCAGGAATCCTGGTTATACTTGTCTTTGCCAGTCTTGGGGTCTTTCTCCCGCCCCACACAAAACTCACCGAGTTTGGCCAGACGGGCAAAAGTCGAGTACCAGTTGCATTCTAAACAAACGACAACGAGAGAGCGATGTGACTAGGATTCCGCTCGGTGCGGAGACAAGCCGAACGCTGCCAAAAACGCTGCGAACCAACAGGAGGTCCCAGCCATGTCCACGCGCGGGGGGCGGCGGCCTCCGCCTGCTCTGGCACTCGCGGGTTGGACCGAGGCACCTCCGCAAGGTCGGTCCTGGGCCACACTAGGAGCAATTCAGCAGCAAGCCTGGCGGCATGTTTGCTTCATGAATGTCTGCACTAATGTCAACCAGCGCCGAAGCGTCAGCGGACGGCCTCGCTGCGGCGCCGAGCTTGGCGGCACGATCGGCATAGTCGCTGCCGACACGCAACAAAAGCTCACCTGGAGAAAGATTAGGGCCGTCTAGCGCCTGATGCGCTTCGACCTTCACGCAACTCGACATATTGCTCCCGCCCAAAAACCCGCCCCTGCACCACCATCCCCGCATACGGACGGTCGGGCGAAACGCGGGCGTGTACAACAAATCGCGCATGCCAACGGCGTTGGCGCTGTCACTAAAAAGCTCGTGGGCTGGGAAAGCGGAGCACCACAGACGGCATAGGCAGCAAGTTTCCCGGCCTGAGGTCCGAGGGCAGCTGTTCCAGACAAGGCCGCACGCCATTGAAAGCTGGTTGCCGCCTGGACCCAGACTGGCGCCGCCCCAACCCGCACGGCACATGTCCCGAACCGAAGATTCCAGGCAGGAGCCGCCCGGGAAGACCTTGCCCCAATGTTGACGAGAGCCTCCGGGCGGGCACGGCAGGTCCTGGGCAACAACACCAAAAAAAAACCTTAAAACCATCCCGTCCGGACCATCTTCGTCGTCGGCTGCGGGGGTGGGTGGGCAACATCTTGGGGGCGTTCGGAAAGGCCAGAAACGACGGCAAACCTGTTACACGCGCGACGGGGTCCGCGAGCACAGCAGATCAGACCTCCTTCTTGACAATGCCCCCCCCCACCTGACCAACGGCAGGACAGCACCAACGGCGATGGACACATTGTCCCCAGGCGCATGACGAAGCGGGCGTACGTCTGGAATATCGTAGCCCGGCAGCCCATGCGCGAGCGAGAGGCCAAAGCCCTCGGCAGACCATGCGCCGAATCGTTCCTGTGTGGCGAGCCGTGGAGTGCTCGGGCCCGAGGGCAGAGGAAACAGCATCAACACAAGAACGCCTGGCCCCAACTACACCGCACTTCATGGCGGCCTCTCGCTCAGGACCCCTCCACGCCCCCTCCCTCGAGAGCTTCTCCAGGGGAGATGGGGGGGCGGCGGGCCCCAGAGCCATTCGCCAGCAGGGAAGGCAACGGCAGGAAGGCAACGGCACACGACCACCCGATCCAGTCGACCGAAAGCCTTGAAGCCCCCACGGGGCCCCCAACGTTTCTCCACGCCCACGCGCGGAGGCAGCAGCCAGCCCACAGAAAACGAAGCTGGGCCCAGGGAAAGACAGGATCGGAAACACGGGCGCGACGCGCTCACGCTTCTTTAGACCAGCGAGCAATCGGGGACACAGCTCCAAACCAGGCGGGGCCCCCTTCGAGCCTGCACAAGATGGTCAGGCTCCTTCCCCCCGAAGAGGGCTTCATCGTAGACGCATACATACGACGCAACTTGAAAAATTCACCGTCACTGCAACCGTGATGTTTGCTACCGTTAGTTCAACCTGGCTGGAGGGCAGTCACAGAAAGTTTGATAGACCTGCGTCCTAGCAATGCTCACTGCGCAACGAGGCGTCCAGTACGCCGACGAGCACGAGCAGCACGAAATTTGGTCCGGGCATTGCGGCCCCGCGCTCGCTGGGCTCCACCAGTTGCATCACCGATGCCGGGGTTGACTAGCCTCGGACTTCAACGCGAATTCACATATGCCACTTGTGACCTTAAGCTCCTTCCCCACCCCGTTGATCCCCACACCTTTCGAGAGCGGGGCGCGGCCAGCGGAAGTGGCCGAGGACGGGCCGAAGGGGCAGGGACGCCGAAGGTGACCTTGGAAAGCCGCTCATCCTTGCTATGCGGGCTGACTGTGGGGGGAGGGGGGGCTGGCTCAGGGGGGGAGGAGGAGGAGGAGGAGGAGGAGGAGGAGGAGGAGGAGGAGGATGAGGAGGAGGAGGAGGAGGAGGAGAAGAAGATTGAGGTGGAGGTGGAGGAGATGGAGGTGGAGGTGGAGGTAGAGGAGGAGGAGGAGGAGGAGGAGGAGGAGGAGGAGGGGGAGGAGGAGGGGGAGGGGAAGGGGGAGGGCCTGGGAGAAAATAATGAGCCTGCATCGGCGATACGTCGCCGATAGATCGGTGACGGGCCCCCACGAATGCAAGCCCGCACGGTCTTGGGCGGCGCGGGCAAGCGGGCCCCGCTCAGCGATCAGTGGCCGGGCGATCGGGGGTCGACGAGTCGGGAGCGGCCAAGAGGGGGGTGTCCAAGACGGGGGGGTGCAAATCATGACCGGCGGCATGTGCGCGGCCCAGCGGGGGGGGCCTGGGACGTAATGAAATAAGAAGAGGCGCCATGAAATCTGAGGAAAAATCATGGCCCGCGCCATGAAATCCACCCCCCCTAGTCATCACCCCCCTCTCTTCCGATCCCGAACGAGGCCGCCCCTGAGCCTACCCCCCCTCCCCCCTAGCGCTACCCTCAGGTCGGGCGTGTCCTCCTACAGGCGGATGTGGGACGAGAAATAAGAAATGCACAGAAAATCAAACAAAAAGGTCGGGCGTGTCCCCCTGCAAGCAGGTTTTGCAGGAGAAATCAAAAAGATTACAAACATGTTCAAAAATAGTCAACAAATAGTCAACCAAGACGCAAAACATCGTCCCCCGACTATCTTCAAACTATTTCTGAATTTTCCTCCGGTAGAGGGACAGGCCCGACTTAACGCTGCCCCTGACCAGGCCGCCCGAAACGAGGCGGCCGGGGCGAACAGGCGAGACGCCACCTGGAGAGGCCCCGCGCCCCCAGTGGGCGCGCGGCGCCGATCCAGGGAATCCGCGCGGACCTCCGAAAGCGGATGCGCGACGGTCAAGAGCGGGCATTCCGCGAGACGACGTGGCGGCCTGACGCGGTGGCGGGCCGCCCGCGCGGCAGGCCACATCGGAATCCAGGGCGCTCACGCGCGGCCTCACGGGGACAGCTTACGCGCGAACGTCGGCGCAGACGACCCAGTTTTCGCGTCGTTCATGTGTTTATGCCGTTGTTTCTCCTCCATGTTTTGAACCTGTTGACGCCCCAACGACAGACAGATGGAAGTAGTGTGAGACAGACGGGCTGGTAGGGGGCGGGAGTGCGGGCAAGTAGAAAACAATGAGAAGGGCGCGTGCGCAACACGCCAGAAAAAAACAAATCGCACTGGGATGGGGAGAGGAGGAGGAGGAGGAGGAGGAGGAGGAGGAGGAGCACGAGCACGATCACCCGATGAAGCACGCCTGTCGGCACCTGAAGGATGGAGCCCTGAAACGTCTGGCCCCAGGTCGAGCAGGCCCTGAGCCGCGCGACGTCCACCTGGAATCCCTTGCCCAATCCTCACGGCCCCATCCATCGGGGTCCCGCCCCCCAGCCCCCATCCCTCGGGCCATGTTGAGGACCCACAAAAAAAACATACCCGCCCAACCACGTACATGAACACGGCCCCCAAATCCGCGAGAACGGCCGCGTGATACGAACGTTCGCGCAAGTCGTCCTCCCGAAACCAATGTGGATCCCTGTACGTGTACGGCCTTCTTTTGCTCCTGACATGTCTGGGGAAACCACCAAAAGGTACCGATACCGCTGCCCCCCGCCCGGACCTCTCCCAGGGTGCGTCCTGAACAGGTTTTCGAAGCGAGTCCAGCAGCGGCGACGAGAGACTCCCAGGAGGCCCAAAAAGGGAGAAACGAGGGAAGGCAGGAGAGCCCAGAATCGAATAGATAAAGTCGGATCGGAGATCGAAATGAGTCGGATCGGCGGACATCGGCAGCCGAGTCGGGAAAAGTCGAATCGGCAGAAATTGCCAGGCTAGTATGCCTCCGATGAAGAATCGGCGCCGAAACCGGAATACGAAATCGAATCGAATTGGAATCGGAAATAATTGAAATCGAACCAAATAGAATCGGAGGAATCGTGATGAGCCCTGCATGGGTGCCTCGTCCTCCTCTGAATGTCCTGTTCCTCCAGGCCCCAACCCTTGGGTCCAGATTTCCGAGCCACGTAGGCCGCGTCCGCCCCTCCGCCCCCCCCACCGCCTCCCAGTGGGGAGGTCCGCGCAGCCCGCCCGCGCGCGGAGGAGGAGGAGGAGGAGGAGGAGGAGGAGGGGGAAAAGGATGAGGAGGCGGAGAAGGAGGAGGAAGAGGAGAAGGAGACGGCGCGCGCGCGCGCGGCGGGGGTTCCGCGCAGCCGCCCGGCAGGAACAGCGGGCTGAAGTGCGGGTCCTCCGCGGAGCTCGCCGCGTGCCGCGTCCACGGGCGCCGCAGTCGACGGCAGAGCCGAAATCGTCGCCACCGCCGCTGGCGCTGAAGTCGTCGGCGGCGGTTTCGTCGGCGTCGGCGCCGCTGCCGAAGTCGACGCCTTAGCATTCTTAGTCTGCTGTTCCTTATCATTACTGTTGTGTGATTGTTATGTTTACTCGTATTCCTATTACCACTCGTATTAATATTAGTACTATTAGTAGTAGTCGTATGAGTAGTATTATTCTTAGTACGGTAATTAGTATCAGTGATGCCAGTATTAATACTATTGATGCCATCATTATGATCATTAAGATTCCGAGTACTAGTACTACGCATGTTCGTATTGGTATTGAAGTTAATATTGGTAGTATTAATATGGTTCGTCTTGGTAGCAGTGTTACTCTTATCGGAAGTGTGAGTAATGGTATAAGCAGTCGCAATATTAGGTTTATGTATTATTCTTACGTTTAAAATAAGTTTAAGTAGTGTTACTGATAGAATCGTAGTACTCGTATTAGTAGCATTATGCTTATGATTAGCCTTGTTAGAATTACGAGCAACGTCCTTTTATGAATGCCCTTTTCTTTTTAATGTTAATACTATTATAGATACGGTGCTTCGGTCAAAGCAACACTAATATTGTTATTGGTAGTTGCATTGCTAATAAAATCCATGATAATATTATTCGTATTATTTCATTCGTTGTTTCGCTATTATTGATTTTGGTCGTCGTCGTCGTCGTCGCCGTCGTCGTCGTCGCAGTCGGCGGCGGCGCCGGCAGCGCCGACGACGTTGGCGTCGGCCATTGCGCCGCGATGGCGGTTGTCAGACGGGCGTCGCCGTCGTCTTCGTCGCAGACGACGTCGTCGTCGATCGTTGTTTTCGTTGTTGTCGTCATCGTCGACGTTGCCGTCGTCGCCGTCGTCGTCCACGTCGACGTTGCCGTCGTCGTCGTCGTCGACGACGTTACCGTCGTCTTCTCGATCATCCAAACGGATGTCCTCGTCGTCGTCGTCGCCCCCGCCCCCGTCGCATGGCCCTCCTCCAGCCAGAAAAGAAGCCCTCCCGGGGGGAGGGGCCGCCAAGGGAAGGCGGCGCCCTCCCCAAGAGGGCAGTCCCCCTCCCGATGGGGGGGGGATTACCGGCCTGGAACATACCCCTATCCCTATGCTGGTCATCGTCTCATCACGATGCCGATATTTGGGGTTCTGTTTAACTTCTGAAGGCGCATCCCTCAGATTTCCATCGCCTTTTGGGGCGTCAATCTTGGGGATTGGGATAAGTTCGAGGCTGGTGAGAGGAGGGAGGGAGGAGGAGGAGGAAGAGGAGGAGGAGGAGGAGGAGGAGGAGGAGGAGGAGGAGGAGGAGGAGGAGGGGGGGTAGAGGAGGAGGAGGAGGAGGAGGAGGAAGAGAAGGAGGAGGAGGAGGAGGAGGAGGAGGAGGAGGAGGAGGAGGAGGGAGGAGGAGGAAGAGGACGAGGAGGAGGAGGACTTCGCTTGGATTTCGATTGCCTAATCCTCGCAGCCGCGGGCACGACAGCAGAGACAACGAAAACGAGCCTGCCGCCGACCCCCAGGCCTGTCCTGGACGACAGGGCGGAAACTCTTGAAGCGCACGCGGCCGAAGCATCGACAAGGCCTCGCCCCGGCGGGGGGGGGAACCGCCGCGGGAGCTATGAACCCCAAGGGAAGGTGAGGAGACGAGAGGGTGACGAGACGAGGAGGACAGGAAGGGCACAGTCCCACAGCAACCGACCCCCCTCCCCCAGGGGAGGCGCGACGCCTGCCGCCTCCGCCAGTCCTGCGGCCTCGCCCCTGGCTCTAATGTAATGATATCCCGCCGATACAGGCGGCGCCGACCGTCCCACTGGCCCCGCCAGTGGGGGATGCCCCGGCTATCCCCGAGTCGACGACGGGGCCCCTGCAATCCAAGCAGCGGGGGGCGAGGGCGTCGAGAGAGCAGAAGGAGGAGGAGGAGGAGGAGGAAGAGGAGGAGGAGGAGGGTCCGTAGCCATCTTGGCTCAAGCTATATTTCGCTTCAGGACTGTAGCGGCAGGAGCTACCTTTGGCAGGAAGGATTCCACGGCCCTCGACTGCTTTCCCTGGTGGAGTTCCAGGCACACTTCCCATTAGTGCACGTTTCCCTTTCGAGCTCGGGTCCCAGCCTGTGGTCCTCACCACGCACACGACGCCCATACGTTCGGTTCTGGGCGCTCGCGCGCTGCCGTCAAGAGGATGGTCACGCGGAAGCAGACTTGTTGCCCCAGCAAGAAGCGCGCATCCAAATTCAATTTCGAGAAGCGCACGACCTGCTACGAGCGTCGCACGCCAAAGGGAAGGCCAGCGGCGGCGGCCCCCCAGCCCCACGGCGCATGGAAGGAAAAGTTGCCTCCGTCAGTCCGCGCGTCCCCCATGCCCAAGGGGTCGCCGCCGCTCGCAGACCAGCAGATCAATGCCTTCGCCGGCATGGACAGCGCAGCGCAGAAGGCTGTCGCGCCACCCAGAGGCAGCGCGGCCTGCTGTCAGGTGGCCCTTCAATCGCGTCTCAGTTCTCGCAGCAAGAGCACGATCTTCTCCAAAACAGAACTGGAGAGGCCCAAAATAGGCATGACAAGGCCGTCGCTTCTGCGCAGAGCGCCGCCGAGTGGGCAGCGCAATGCGGCATGGAGCTCGACAGTCTCAAGGCCCAGCAGAAGTAGGCCGCCACTCGTGGAGCAGCAGCGCCGGCCCAGCTGGGCACGCAGCTCTACCCCCGACCCCAGCATCATCGACCCCTGCGGCACCCTCCTCCAGCGCGCCAAGGACCTCGGGGCCACCGAGCTCGCGGCCAAGCTTGCGAGCATGGCTAGCGAACTGCAGGCGCCACAGGAGCAGCTCTAGGCCAGGCCAAGGGTGCGTCGGCCCGCCGCGCGCAAGCCGAGGACCCGGCCAGCCCGGCAGGGGCGCAGGCAGGCGGCGGCGCGGCGCCTTGCGCAACAGACGCAGCCAGCCAGCCAGCAGCCTCAGACGCATCGGCCGCCTCGGCCGCCTCGGCCGCGCCAGCCGCGCAGGCCGCCCCTCCTGGATGCGTTCGGCAGCCTTCACCGCCTGCTAGACCTGATGGCGCTGCTGAGCGCGCCGCTCGGCCGCGGGCTGCCAGGAACGAAGAAGTTGCCCGAAGCGATGCACAACGCCGTCGGCACCGATCACGACATGGACCTCGACGAAGGCATCGACCCTGAGGGCGTCAAGCGGAGGGCCATGGAGCTCGTCGGTTCGGTTTTCAAGAAGATGCGGACTGCCCCAGCTGTTGTTCTCCACGCGCTGGGGTAGCAGCAAGCAGCCCACTGTTCACTGCGAGCGTCACAAGCAAGCCAGGCATGGAGTTGCTGTTGAATTCGCACCTTGCCGATTATTGTGATTTGGGCTCAGGAAACAAAGGCGGCGGCTTCCCAGCGCGGCTCACAAGAAGCATCGCTGCGCAGGACTGGATGGATGGCGACCTGCCGCCCTGCTGCTCAGGCGGGGGAAGCTCGCGATGCTGCTGATAATGTCATTGCTGGCCTCTCGGGTGGCACGCTCGCGGCAGCCCCAGGGCGATGCGGATTGAAGCGCGTTGAACACGCGGACCGCATCGTCGACCCTGCACGTGCTCAGATCACGCATCTCGGACGCGGGCTTACGGGCGGGCTCCCGGTTAGCACTTTGCAACTGCGTGACTCGGAGGATCTCGCCGAGCGCAACTGGCACATCCTGTGCGAAGTAAGCAAGCAGATCAAGATGGCGGGCCCCCCTGTCATCACCAGCGCTAACTGGCCGGACACCCCGCAGGAGCTTCAGGCGAGCGGCTGGGGCGACGGCGTCGACGGCGTCATCGCCGCCTCGGAGCAGGGCGCCGCCACGCCCTCTGAGCGCGCCATCGACTACTTTTGCGATGAGCCCCTTCCTCGCTGACGGGGCGCAGCTGGACGTCATCAGGGACGTCGCGACCCCCCCTCACCAACCTGCGCCCTGCGCGTTTGCGTCTCAATGTACCTCGCCACCCTCCCGATGCACGCGCTGCTGTCCAGGCGCGCGGCTTCCCCGCTGAGAGGCCAATCGAGTGCCGCCGCGAGTTCCTGGAGCCCGACTGGGACGGCCTTGCGCGGAGCCGCCGCTGCGCCGAGGCCGACGGCGACAGCGTCTAAGCCACTTTCACCACAGCGGCCGAAGGCGAGCGGGCCAACTCGTTTGACTCTGAGCCTCGACGGCAGGAGCTTTTTTGAGGCAGGGCGCGAGAGCCAGCACTCAAGTCAAAGAAGCCGCCGCGGCCTGCAGCAGCCCCTTTCCCGACGCTGAGCGCAGCCGCTGTCTGGCGGAAGGGTGTGTTTCATGCACCCAGAGGCTCGAGACCATCTCAGGGGGCTGGGATGGTGTTCCCAGGCGAAACAGGCCCATCAGGCATTGCAGGAGTCGAAGCCTTCTCAGAAGTTGTTGCAGCGAAGCCGCTGCCTTCGCCAAGTTGGCTGCGAGTAGTCCGTCTCGCCCCCCTGCCCAACTCCCCCGGTTGAAAACGCGCGCGCAGTGGCAGGCAGACCAGCCGGTTCGAGCCAGCCAGCGGGACAGGGAGCGAGGCTGGGAGGCTCGGGTGGAGAAGCACAACACCATACACGGGGCCTCTGCGTTGCACAGTTCCTCGAGAGCGCCCGCTGGGTAGACACCAGATGAGGCGGCTCGTGATGTTGCCCCTCTTGGCTCTCCAGAGCAGGTTGACATGTTGCGCAGTGAGTGGAGGGCTCGGCGGTGTCTCGGAGGCCCACCCCCCGCTCCAGTGGCCCAACCTCTCCTCGCTCGAACCTCCTCCGAGGCCCACCACCGAGCAAATCAAAACAATGCTAGTGAGTTCCAAGCCCACCACGGACCAAGGTCACGATTGCGCCAATCCCCGCCACCTCCTGCTGCTGGCGGGCGACGGCGCCCAGGCGCTCTGCGAGGTCTTGCATCTGATCGAGCGCCGACTGCAGTGTACGAAAAAATGGACCGAAGTGTTTGTTTTTGCCAAACGGACTGGATGCCCCAGGCCAATCGCATTCTCGCACGTCATCCCCCGAGTTTCGCGCCGACTTCGGAGAGGAGAGCTCCGCCATTGGCAGCGACAAAGAGCTTCTCGCGGGGAACCCGAGGCAAAGCCGCCGACGCACGCGCACGGGCGCAGGCCGCGCGGGCCGAGCGGGCCCATGCAAAGGGGGGGTCGTCGGGCACTGCGTTGGTAGACCTCGGGAACGCGGTTGAGCTCATTCGGCACCACCACCTTTTGGCCGCAGCTGCTCGCACAGCTTTCCCCACTCGCCTTCTGCATTTGCCCATCAGCCTCCATCGCCAGCCGCGCGCGCTAGACATGGGCAACCTGTGCGCCCAAGCCCATTCTGTCCGAGCAAAGCGCTTTACCCGGCTGCGGTTTCGCCACTGCGATGCTGCAGTTGGTTGTCCTTCAGCCGCTGGGCGAACTTCGGCAAGCTCTCAGGACTCCGGCCCTGTCGGCCGTGGTCGGCGACATCGGCCTGCAGCGTTCCGGCGCCCAAGACCGCGTCAAAAATGACCTTGTTAGCGGGGGGCGGAGCTCAAGCGCCAGCTTGAGCTGGTTGATTTAGTCA
Source organism: Prorocentrum cordatum (assembly GCA_963575745.1). NCBI lineage: Eukaryota > Dinophyceae > Prorocentrales > Prorocentraceae > Prorocentrum > Prorocentrum cordatum. Next base: position 56,749 of record CAUYUJ010017420.1, read on the forward strand.
TCGCCTCAGACAAAACACGTTTTTGACCACCTCAGCCCCCTTGAGGCGGGAGCTAGAGACAGGCCACGTTTGTCTCGGTGGCCACAGCGCGCGCACTGAGAGAAACCTCGGGGTGGACTACGGGTCGGGTCGGAGGTTGGGTTGGGGAACGAAACGCGAGCGTATCGCAGCCGCCGCTGCCCAATCTCGGCGTCTCAGAGCTGCGAGGATGAAGAAGCAAAAGCTCGTCACTCGCATGGCGAAGGCCACTGCGGAGACCAGTATTGGATATGGCAGCAGCGTGGCAGGCACGAACGGTAGCGAGCTGAAGCGGCTGAGACAGCTCGTCGCTAACCAGGGCCCCACCTCCACGGCCTCGCTCACGCCCCGCCTCGTCCTCACCCTTGGGAAGTGCGCCGATCCGACATTCAAAGCCTCTGCTGAGCCGCTCTGCGATTGGCTAGCTGCGTGGAAAGAAGGTTGGGGTCCCCAGCATGTCATCAGTCAAGGCTTCGCCAACGCTCAGGAGCAAGCGAAAGGCAAACGTGGCAGCCCGCGGCAGAGGGGTCGCGGGCCGTTTCTCGGCCTCACTGGCCACTCTTGAGCGTTTAGGAGTTGATTGCCAAAGCTTAAGTGGATCTGTCCCTGGGGAATTGAAATTCTCCCGGGCCTTTTTGCGCGCACGGTTTAAAGCAATTGATTGTTCGGGCCTGCGAGCTGTGCCAGCGGAATCAGGTAGCCACCACGCTCGAGGCCTCTGAGCTCCAGCAAGGCATTCTCATCGAGCCAGCGCTAGAGTTGCTTGGCCGCTCATCGCCTCTCGCGCCACAGGAAAGTCGCATCTTCGGTCGGTTGTGGTCGGCACCCAGTGGGCGCAAGAGAGGCTGCACGAAGCGAGCTTTGTGTCACCGCCGCTTTGCCAGATCTGTAAGCAGGTGCCAGGGACCCTCTATCACAGGCATGTTGTTTGCGCGAGTCTTGTGTCCGCTGGCCCCCAGCCCGAAGGTACCCTGAAACGTGCCCTACCTCAGGAACCCTCGGCTCTCGTGTCTTTGGCAGTCGCTGTCTGGCGCCATGGGACCGCTCCCCAGTATTGCCCGAAGCTGCGCCCGAGCAAATGTTCCTGGGTGAAGGGCATCACCTCACTGGCGTCCTCTTCGGGGAAAGTTCGCTGCAGGACAAGCAGATTCCGCATGCCGCTGTCACTGCATGGGCCGTTGTCGCCCTCTGCCCCGACCATCCGCCCCCTCGGCGAGTGCGCGAGTTCAGGCCACTTGCTGTTTTGGAAGAGGAGTGGAGGGGCCGATTCAGTGCGCCGATCGCGCTGAGCTGGTCGCTGCCCTACGCATTATGCAAGTAGCTGTGCCCCCCATCACGGTGCATAGTGACTCGAGTTTCGTCGTCTCTGGCATCCTGCGAGGACGGGCA
>CAUYUJ010017420.1:63155-135389 GCA_963575745.1 Prorocentrum cordatum
TCAGCCGCAGCATCATCATCAGCATCATCATCATCCTCATCATCGTCATCATCGTCGTCAGCAGCAGCATGATTATTATTACCACCACCACCACCATCATCATCGTCGTCGTCGTCTTATTGGTTGTCCTGCCCTTTCCTGCGCAGCGCGAAAACCGAAAACCCGTCGACGGACGACAGACAACAACAACGACAACCACGACCACGACCACGACGCCAGCGACGACGACGAACGCTGCGAAGGCGACGACGAATGCGACCACGATGACGACGACAAACGCTTGCAGGACGACGACGAACACGACGACGACGACGACCACGACGACGACGCCGACGACGACGACGACGACGAAGCCAACCGACGCCGACCGATGACGACAACGACTCCGCAGGGCGGAGGGACCCCGACGACCGACGACGACGATCGACTCCGCGCCACGGCCCGCGACGCCGCAGGGCGAAGGGGCTGCCGAGGGACCGCCGCGGGACCGTCCCGAGGCCCGCCGAGGCACGCCTGAGGCCCGCCGAGCGAGCGGCGCCGGAGGGGGGCGGTGGGGAGAATCCCCTCAGGGCAAGAGACCCCAGAATCGAATCGATAAGTCGGATCGGCGATCGAAATGGATCGGATCGGTCGGATCGGCGGAAATCGGCAGCCGAGTCGGGAAAAGTCGAATCGGCGGAAATCGTCAGGCTAGTAGGCCTCAATTGACAATTCAGAGCCCAAATCGGAATCCCAAGACGAATCGAATCGGAATCGGAAGCCATCGAAGCCGAATCGAATCGTAGGATCGAACGAGCCCTGTCAGGGCGGTTGCACCAAGCACCGCCCGTGCAGGCTACAGCTCGCGCTTCAGGCTGCAAAGTCTGCAGTTCCGGGCGATGGCTGGGTGTTGTGGAAGACCATGCTTACTTGCGGAGGATGGTTGGGTGTGGTGGGTGTGCTGGAGGATGGTTGGGCGTGGTGGAGGATGGTTGGGTGCGGTGCGCTTTTGTCAATATGATTCCACTCTCGGGAGAGACTAGGGAGTTTTCTCTCCTGGACGGGGCGGTTCCATCGCCCCCCGGACCCCTCCGCAGACCACCCTCAGAGGGGTCTCTGGCGGGGTTAGAACTGTTTCCCCCCCCGTGGACCTGGACCTCCCCCAAAAACCCCCCCTGGGGGTGGTTCCCTGAGACCCGACGTCGTGAGATTCTCGCAACGTCGGCCCCCAGAGGTACGGAGACCTTTCCCAAGACCAGCTTGGCATCCTGAGCTGTTTCTTGACGCTCCCGGGGCCCGGCGAAGGCGTCCAGAGGCCGAAAGATGCCGCAAATACTCGCCTTGAGGTTCTCGCGAAGTCGGAGGCTAAGGCTTTGAAGGGGTCCGGAGGTTCGCGGGCTGGGCGCCGCGCCAGGGCGGGGTGCACACGCAGCGGCTTCTCGTCAGCCTGCGAGGGCGCAGGCGGGAGGGGAGAGAGGCGGAGGAGCGGGAGCCCGAGGAGGGAAGGGGGCACAAGGGGCCCTCGCGTCGCTTTCGCCCTTCTGGGCCTCCTCGGCTGGATTCGCTCGAGATGCTGGCCAGAAAGGGCCCGGGAGCGGTCTGGGGAGTGGCGGTACCGGCATCTTTGGAGAGGACGGAGCGGGAGGGGGAGGAGGGGGGGGGGGAGAAGGAGAAGTGGCTGGGAGCAAGAAGCGTAGGATGGGAGAGGAGGGGGCAGCGAGAAGAAGAGGAATGGGGGGCAGGGTGAAGACGAAAACACGTCCGTCAACGTCGACAAAACTGGGCGAACCAACTGAACCGACAGCGAAATCGAAGCGACCGAAACCGAATCGAGCGAACGCAAGTGAGGAAGACGCGACGACGCAACAACGGCACGTCAGCCGACAGAACCGAACCGACCGAATGCACCCAAATGCGACGCAGCCGAACCGACCGAACCGCGGACGCCCTCGGCTACACTCAAGAACGACCCTAAGCAAGAGTGACCTTGGGCTCGCGGCTTCCAGGGAACCGCGGGGGGGTAAACCCAAGCGCGCAAAGAGCAGCTACCGCATCGCAATCCGGCGATCGGGGGACACCACTGGGCCCGCACCAAGGGTCCTGTCGGCGGCAGGCCACCCTCACGTGAAGTCGACACCCGGCGGAGCCCGACATCGAGCACAACGGCGGGGACGGCCGGCGCTGGATCCACGCGTCGGCCCGCCGCCCTGCGGCGGGCGCGGCGCTGGCGGCGCCCCGTCGGCCCAGCCAGGGGCCGACCGGGGAGCCACACGCCAGGACCACGCCGGGCACCCAGGGAGCAGGCCGGCGCCACTCGCGGCGAGAGCCCCGGGGCGCCCACAGGCCACGTCAAAAACGAGTCGGCGCGCTGCTCAAAATCGAAGCGCTCGACAGCTCTGATGCATCCTTCGATGCTGCGAAGGCACTGCCAGATGTCGGCCACCCCTGCGTCTGGGCCACATGTAGCATGCCAGCGCTGACATAGCGCCGACAACACAAGCACCGAAAATAACAACCGTGACTTCATGTTCGACGAATCTCGCAGGTGGGGAAGCCCAACACTGGCTTTTGCGGTAGGCGCGCACCCCGCCGGAGGACTGGGACCTCGGTGAACTGCCTCGGGCCCAGAATGCCACCAGCCCTGTGGGCGTAGTTGGTCTAAGGAATTTCCTCTTCCGACCCTTTTTCTTCTCATTCGGGGAAGGGTCTACCCCTCCCCCTACCCCTTCCCCTGGACCTGGACGGGGGGTGCCGCGACCCATTGGAACGTCCGAAACGGCGTCGGCGAGGAAGCCAATTTCACTGGTTTTACGAAGGTTGTGGCCCCACTTTGGTCTTTTGGGGGGGCAACCCTACTTGAAGCCCCCCCCTCTTTGATCGGCGTCCTCCAAGATGGCCCCAAGAAGCGCCGAGGAAGCCCCACGAGCTCCCAAGATGGCCCCAAGATGGCCCCAAGAGGACCCCAAGAGGCCACCAGGAAGCCCCGAAGAGGACCCGAAGCGGCCCCAAAAGGCCCCCGCCAGGCACCCAAGACGCCGCAAGGACCGCCAAGAGACCCCCAAGACGTTTCAAGACGCCACCAAGAAGCGCCCGAGGTTCCGAGAGGCATCCAAAGAGACCTCTGGCCCTTTTTGTTCGCCCTCCTCCTCCTAATCTTCCTTCCTTGTACTCCTCTTCCTCCTCCTCCGCCTCCTCCTCCACCTCATGATCAGCATCACCATCTTTATCCTCACCAGCATCACCATCATAGTCATCATCCGCATAATCGTCATCATCCTCAAGATCACCATCAGCATCATCATCAGCATCATCATATTCGTACTGTTTCTCCCCACTCCCTCAGAAATCCATCAAATCTCCATGAGGAAATAGATCTTCGGCCCCTAACACGGCACGCACGACGAGACGACGGCGGAAAAAAACGACGCCAGGGAGGACTTCATCTCCGAGGGAGGGTGCTCGCAACGATGCGTTGGGCAAGAATCTCGTCAATGTCAACTGGTGACTGCATAGCGGGCGGCGGCTCAGGCAGCGGCCCTGGCCGCACCCACCTGCGCACGTGCATCTGGAAGATGAGGTCACCCACCCTCCGGGCCACGTGGTCCAAGGCTGAACATGCAACGGGGGGATCACGTATGTCTCCTGACCACGCCCATGCCCACCCTTCGGCGGCGGCACACTCGCAGCATCGCGTCGAGGAGCACGGGGAGCAGCAAGCCTGTGGACGCGCGGCGGTTGCAGCACTGGCTCCTCGAGATAGCTGCAGTCCGTCCGGGTGCTCTGGAGTACGTGCCGCTGCGCACGCGGACGCCATCTTGGCCCAGGCGGCCTCGATGCCTCCCTGGGCAGCGATGGCGGCTTCGATCCGCAGGCACCTCTCGTACTCGGAGGCTGCCCTGATATCCATCGAACGGTGTTCGTAGGACACGCTGGAGGCAGCACCGGCGCCGGGAGCATCCGCAGGCTTCGGAAATCCGTGGCTCACGTCGCCAGGTGGCGGCGCCGGCGGATTTACGCCAGTTGGCACTGGCAATGGCGCTGCAAGCGGCGATGCATCTGGAAGCGCGGCCAGTGGACGCACGACGTCGGTAGCCCCCCCTCGACGCAGCTCGGTGAAGGGCTCGAACGGCTCAGCGGGCGATGCCGCTGCATCCGCGGCAGCCGCAGCAGCCACCTCGTCGAACGCCTCGTCGACGCGCGGCTGGCCCCCTGCGGCACCGCGCGGGTACGCGAAGTCCTCGGAGTCGACCGTTTAGCACGAATCGCTCTCGGCGGACTCGACCTCATCCTGCTCCTCCTGGCTGTCGGGCCCGCCTTCCTCCAAGTCCTCAGGCTCGGCCTCGCCGCACGACTCCACCAAGAGGGGGCGGACTTCTGGGCTTTCAGCAACTCCAGCATGACGCGGAAGCGAAGGCGTCCGTGACGGCGACTGCGTGGGGGCCGTCCAGGAAGGTGGCGACGAAGCAGAAACCTCGGAGACGCCATGGCACGGCAGCGGCGGCAGCTCGCACAGATGTAGCAGCAGCAAGCCCGACTTCGATGGCGCATAGGACGGCGGCGCGGGCACTCCAGCCGGAACCAGCACCGACGCGCCAGCCACTGGCGCGGGTCAGGCCTCCGCGTCGGCAACGGCACTGCCTTGGGCAGCAGCCGTGGCAGGCGCTGCAGGAGGATGATGCACTGCGCGAGGACGCCGACCACCATGCACAGCGGCCGCCAAACCCGCCACGTCGGCCATGCGCGGGGGCCTGCCGACGCAGGCCGCGTAGCCGAGTCGCGCCATGCCAGCGCGGACTGGCCTCGCCTGGCATGGAGCCCCAAGCCAGACGGGTGAATCTCGTGGCACGCGGCTGCCCACTCTCGCCGCGGCGGGGGCGGGGGCGGCGCGCATGGGCCCGGACCTTTCGCCGCGTCCCGCAGAGGGGCAAGACGACTGCGGCTACGGTCGGAGCCTGGGAGGAAGGGGAGGGGGGAGGAGGAAGGAAGGAAGGAAGGAAGGAAGGAAGGAAGGAAGGAAGGAAGGAAGGAAGGAGGAGACGCGGGGACCGTCTCTTCAAAACGAGGACCCAATACCACAGGATGGTTGGGAACAATGTAAAGCAAAGCAAACGTACGCAGAGCAATGCAAAGCCAAGCAAAGCCATGCAATGCAACGCAAAACAAGGCAAAGCAATGCAAAACAGCGCAATGTAGTGCAACGCAATGCAAAAAGCAACACAAAAAAATGCAAAGCCGTGCAAAGCAAAGCAAAAGAGTGCAACGCAATCAAACTCGTGCACGAGGACGGCGGCGACGGGCGGCGGCGGGCAGCCGCAAGCGACTCGACCGACAACCAGACCCAGTGCCTTAGAAGAGAAGTAAGAACCGCTGAAAGCAAGCACTGTTTGAGCTGTATGCCCAGACACCCTCGCGTTGTGGGAACAAAAAAACACGGCGGGGGGGGTCGCTACTTCGGCCTCTGGGGGCCCTCGCGGGCCCTCGGGACCGTCAAAAAACGCCTCGGGACGAGAACCCAGTCCCGGGGAATGGGTCTCTGCGGGTCGACTCTGTGGAAACAAGACGACATCGGGGGGCTGGGTACATATGTGTGCACACAAGGCCAGAGAGAGAGGAGGGACAGAATTGAAGAAGCAGCAGCAGCAGCAGCAGCAGCAGCAGCAGAGCGAGGAAGAGAAGGAGAGGAGGGAGGAGGGAAGCAACAGCTGGAGGGAGACGACGAGGGAGGGTGAGGAATGGAAGAGCAGCGCGGAGGGGGAAGCAGCAGCGGTAAGGCCGGGGCTGCCTGCATGTGCGCATCGAAGAAACACCCGTCGAACTCCCTGGGGGCCCGCCCAGGGGCTGTCGCCAGACTCCCGGCCCGCTCTCGCTCACTCCCCCAAGCAAGGGTGGAGGGGGGAGGGGAAGTGGAGGAGGAGGACGGAGGAGGAAAGAGGGGAGGTGGAGGAGGAAGGAGGAAGGAGGAGGAGGAGGAAGGAGGAGGAGGAGGAAGGAGGAAGGGGAAGAGAGAGGAGGACGGAGGAGGAAAGAGGGGAAGTGGAGGAGGATGTGGACGAAAAGCGGTGTGGTTGAAGATCGGCTTACGCAGGTGCATGCCCATCCGGAGCAAAGGACACTCACAAGCGCCGGCTCTACACACCCACGCCTCGCCCAGGACCACGAAATTATCACAGCGTTGGACCTCATAGTGCCGACAACGCGTAGGTACCTGGCAAGGGCGTGAGAGGGACGGGGACAAGCTGGATAAGCTGGAGGAGGAGGACGCTGTCCCATCGACTCTGACCGAACTCGAGCTGTTTGAAGGCCTCCTGAAGCCTCGGATGAGACCCCGAGCGGGGGGGGGGATCGCGCTCGACCCTGCACAGTCGTAAGAGGGAAAGGGGCGCAACAAAGTCAGAAGGAGAGGGTGATGCCAGAAAGGCACCTAGGCCAGGAAAGCCCAAGCTTGCTAAAAAACCCGGGGGCGGGAGGGGGAGCGAGGAGGAAGGAAGGGAGAAATGCGAGAGTTGGTTTTCTGGTGTATTGGTGGACTGGTGCATGAAGGTGGAGGCACGTTTGGACCCCTCCCTGCAGCCGTCTTCGTTGGCCGAGGGGCTGCAGGGAGGTCTTCGGCCCCCTCCGGCGCCTATTGACGGCATAGTGTACTGGTGTAGTAGTGGGAGAGGGCGGGCCCCAGGCAGCCCCTATGATGGCAGCTGCGAGGGGTGCGAGGCCTATGATGGTCTTCACTGGCGAAGCCTATGATGGTCAACACCGGGGGGGGGGGGCGAGAGGGCAAGATGTCGTTGGCGTCGACGGCGAAGGTGATCCCGAAGAACGCGGATCCTGAAGTGGGAGATCCTGTAAGGGGAAAGCCTGAAAAGGAGGGGCCAGAAAGGGGGATGGGACCAGGGGGCGGAGAGAGAAGAGAGGGGGGAAGAGAGAGAGAGAGAGAGAGGCAAAGACGAAGACAGATGTGCACGCCTCGGGGGGACGTCGGCCCCGGACCCGGAAAATACGAAAACGGAGATTTCGTATCATAACACAAGGCGCGCGGCAAACTCCATACCACCAGAAACGCGCATCTTCTATGCTGTGCTATGCTACTTTTGGGCGTGCCGGCCCATCCGCTAACGCAGCGGCCGAAGGGCAGGCAGGAAAGACACGATAGCATGCACCACAGATTGTGCGCCGGTGAACTGCTGTTCATAATAGCTAGGTTCCTGATGCGAGCGACGCTATCTGGAAGCACGCGCGCTGTAACCAACCTGGAGTACTGGCGCCCCGGCGGCTCAACATCCAGCGGCTCATCAAAACTGCAGGGAATCCAGAGGCCAGGAGAGCGCGAGCGAGCTCGAGGAGTGCCTCTGGCTTGTTCTCTTCGGGGGTGGTGAAGCGGTCCACCCTGGCTACCGCCCCCAGGACGATTGCGCGTTTGATGTGGACCGGGACGAAGCTGCAGTAGTGCAGGAACGGTGGGTAATCGAAGTGTCCCGCGTAACCCGGCGGGTCCACTGAAGCCGGGCGCGTGGCGACGGTGCCGTTGTCAAGCAGGGCGAGGCGCATGCCCGTGATGACGTCCCCCTGGTCGGGCTCGCTTGGCAGCGGGTACCGCTGCCCTGGCCAGGACGCGACGACGGAGGCAATCCGGCTGGCAAGCGATGCCGCAGAAGCTGCACGCCATGGGGCGCGGGTGTTCCGCGGGGGCACACGACGAAAAGGCACAGCAAGAAGAGGACGCCTCGAGCCTCGGAGCTGCAGTCACAACTCCTGACAGGGGCACCTGAAACGGGAAACGTGAAAGATGAGAGCGGGCCTGGCCGGGGAACCTGAAGCCGAAGCAAAGCGACAGAAGGGGGACGATCCAAGGCGCCCCTGGACAGCTCTCGGCGAGGGCCGCTGCTCCGGACGTGTAGACTGGACGGCGGTTATACCCATCCTTAGAGGAAGGCGGGGGGGGGGGAAGGGGGAGGAGGAGGGGAGTAGGCCCAGCCACACACCTGCGCCCCAAGTGGCAGACGGAGGTGGCTGGGAGGGTTTTACATACCCGTCCTTGGAGAGCTCGGTTAAGGGGCGGGGAGCGGGAAGGACCTCATGAGTGACGCCGCGGCGGCACATGTGACACCGCGGCGGCACGGGTCGAACCGTCACCCTTGGTGTACTGGTGTACTGGGCTGGCAACTGACGCCACAGAGTATTAGATTACTGACATTGACAGGCACCGTCAGCCGGCAGGGGATAAATCCCGTTCACGGCCCCAGGGAGGAATGTGAGGAGTTGGTTTTCTGGTGTATTGGTGGACTGGTGCATGAAGGTGGAGGTACGTTTGGACCCCTCCCTGCAGCCGTCTTCGTTGGCCGAGGGGCTGCAGGGAGGTCCTCGGCCCCCTCCGGTGCCTATTGACGGCATAGTGTACTGGTTTAGTAGTGGGAGAGGGCGGGCCCCAGGCAGCCCCTATGATGGCAGCTGCGAGGGGTGTGAGGCCTATGATGGTCCTCACTGGTGAAGCCTATGATGGTCAACACCGGGGGGGGGGGGGCGAGAGGGCAAGATGTCGTTGGCGTCGACGGCGAAGGTGATCCCGAAGAACGCGGATCCTGAAGTGGGAGATCCTGTAAGGGGAAAGCCTGAAAAGGAGGGGCCAGAAAGGGGGATGGGGCCAGGGGGCGGAGAGAGAAGAGAGGGGGGGAAGAGAGAGAGAGAGAGGCAAAGACGAAGACAGATGTGCACGCCTCGGGGGGACGTCGGCCCCGGACCCGGAAAATACGAAAACGGAGAGTGGGACGGCAAGCTAGGTGCGCTCAACCCACATCTGGCATCCTAGCACTCCACCCCATCGTTCCATTGTGCTGAATCGCTTCCATTCGCCAACACAGGTTCCAAATCAGGCCTTGGCGCTTGAATGGTATTTGCAGCACGAGGAATGAAGACGGAGAAGAAGAAGAAGAAGAAGAAGGACAACAATAAGAAGAAGAAGACGGTACAGTCCCTGCCACACCGCCCCGGGCCTCCACCCCCCCAGGGTACGAGGCCTACCTGACCACCCAATCTACTAACCCTTTGCCCCCAAAAATAAAAGAAGAAGAATGATACCGGATAAAAAAACAATCATCATTTTTTAGGGCGTTTGGGCTATGGGGCTACAAGGCTATCGGGCTAGAAGGCTATGGGGCTATATGGCTACAGGGTTACAGGGCCATAGGGCTATAGGGCTATTGGGCTATAGGGCGATGGGGCTGTAGGGCTATAGGGCTATAGGGCTATAGGGCTATAAGGCTATAAGGCTATAGGGCTATTAGGGCTATAGGGCTACAGGGCTAAGACGCTATAGCGCTATATAGAGCTACCGGGCACCTGGGCACCCGGGCACCCGGGCACCTGGGCACCCAGGCACCCGGGCACCCGGGCACCCGGGCACCCGGGCACCAGGGCACCAGGGCACCCAGGCACCCGGGCACCCGGGCACCCAGGCACCCCTGGGCACCCCTGGGCACCCAGGCACCCGGGCGTGCGGCGAAAATCGGCAGCAAACCTAACCTAACCATATGAATCCGCTAGGACCCCTACAGAGGCAAGCTCTGATTGGGGAACTTCTCGCCGCTCCAATTTTAAAAACTAACGCATGCACTACTCTGTCCTGATTACTTTTTCTCCTTACATGGGACAAGTCACTGGCCAGGCTCCCGAACCCATCTCCGTACTAGTACTAATACCACTGGGGTGTTACTTCTGCTCATACAAATCAATAGGAACCAATGGGTGGTGCTAGGCAACATTAGAAATCAATGGGTGGTGCTAGGCAACATGAGAAATCAGTGGGAATACATAGGAATCACTGGGAATGCATAGGAATCCATGGGAATGCATAGGAATCAATAGAAAACAATCGGAATCAATTGAAATCTATGGGGACCCATGAGACTCAATAAGAAGCACTAAGAATCAACACGCACAAATAGGAAGTAATAGAAATCCTTCTCTCCCTCCTCCTCACATTCCTCTTACAGCTGCTCCACCTCCCCTTCATACTTCACAACATGTTCATGATGGACATGCATATATCGCATCATTATCTTCCTCCTGCAAATCATCATCATCATCATCATCATCATAATAATCATCAGCATCATCATCATCATCATCAGCATAATCATCATCATCTTCATCATAAGCATTACCAGCATCACCACCAGCATCACCATCATCATCATCAGCAGCAGCATCAGCATCATCAGCAGCAGCGACATCATCAGCAGCATCAGCATTGTCGTCATCATCATCACCATCAGCCTTTATCATCATCATCATCATCATCATCATCATCAGCAGCATCATCATCATCATCATCATCATCATAAGCATGAACATCAGCAGCATCAGCATCCCTACCATCATCCGCATCAGCATCATCACCATCATCATCAGCATCAGCATCATCATCCGCATCATCACCATAAGCATACACATCAAGATCACCATCCAGATCATCAGTAGCAGTAACCTCATCAGCAGCATCCACATCAACATCATCATAATCAGCATCAACATTATCATCATCAGCAGCGTCATCCGCATCATCCGCAGCAGCAGCAGCATCATCATCATCATCATCAACAGCATCATCAGCATCATCATCAGCATCATCATCATCATCATCATCATCGCCTTCATCATCATCATCATCATCATCAGCAGCATCATCATCAGCATGACCATCGACATCGTCATCCTGCTCATCATCATCAGCATCCTCATCAGTATCATCATGGTCATCAGCATCATCGTCATCATCGTCATCGTCATTGTCATCATCATCAGCAGCAGCATCAGCATCAGCATCTGCACCATCATCATGATCATCATCCGCAACAGCATCATCATCATCATCGTCATCATCATCAGCATCATCATCATCATCATCATCAGCATCATCATCATCAGCATCATCATCACCATCAGCATCATCATCCGCAGCAAAAGCCTCATCAGCAGCAGCGTCATCGGCCCACCTCATTCCTCTCATTTTCCCTCTGCCATCACCCTTATCACTAGCAACAAAAAAAACACCATCATAAACACCAGCATCATCATCATCGTGTTTCTCGCCCCCACCCCCAGCGTGGTCGTCTCTCCTGAGGAACATTTCTGCGTACTGCGACTCGATTAAATTCACAAAGCCGTAGCCCACGTTCTTGCCCTTTTTCAAATCCAACGGCAGGTAGACCCGCCGAGCCCCGCCGAAGGGCCGCGTGGGCGTGTCGTTGGGGGGGGGGCAGGAGAATGAGGAAGAAAGAAGCCCACCACCACAAGGTGGGGGATGCCAGATCTGCTGAATTGTGGCTGCATGCGTGTAGGATGCGTCGCGGAAGCACCCCGAAATGTCCTCGCCAACACAAGTGGTCCTCCTGCTTGCCTTCCTCTAGGTGAAGAGACGATCTTCCTACGGCCGAGGACGAGGAGGGCGAAGAGGAGGGGGAAATGCGCTCTCCTCCCCAGCCCACTCCTCTGTATCCTCCAGACATGCCTCCTCCTCATCCTCATCCTCCTCCTCCTCATCCTCTTCCTCCTACTCCCCCCCTGCTCCTCCTCCGCTTTCTCCTCCTCCGCCTCCTCCACCTCTTCTTCACACTCCTCCGTCTTCTTTTCCTCCTCCTCCTCCTCTTCCTCCTCCTCGGTTTCCTCCTCCTCCTCCCCCAACTCCTCCTCCCTCCTCCTCCTCCTCCTCCTCCTCTCCTCCTCCTCCTCCTCCTCTTTTTCCTCCTCCTCCTCCTCCTTCCTCCTCCCCCCCTCCTCCTCCACCCCTCCTCCTCCTCCTCCTCCTCCGCCTCCTCACCCTCTCCTCCTCCTCCTCCTACTCCTTCTCTTCCTCCCTCCTCATCCTCCTCCTCCTCTCCTCCTCCCTCCTCCTCCTCCTATCCTCTCTTCCTCCTCCTCCTCCTCCTTCACTTTCGTTGTCCTCCTCATCCTCCTCCTCCTCCTCCTCCTCCTCCTCCTCCGCCCTCCTCTTCTTTTCCTCCTCCTCCTCCTCCGCCTCCGCCTCCGCCTCCTCCTCATCCTCCTCCTCTTCATCCTCATCCTCCTCCGCCTCCTCCTCATCATCAGCAGCAGCATCATCAGCATCATTAGCTACAGTATCATCATCATAATCACCCACCACCACCACAATCATCATCATCATCATCATCAGCATCATCATCATCATCATCATCATCATCATCATCATCATCATCATCATCATCATCATCATCATCATCATCATCAGCATCATCATCATCATCATCATCATCATCATCATCATCATCATCATCATCATCATCCTCATCATCATCATCATCATCATCATCATCATCATCATCATCATCATCATCATCATCATCATCATCATCATCATCATCATCGCCAGCAGCAGCAGCCTCAGCATCACCACCAGCATCATCATCAGCATCAGCAGCATCAGCCTCATCCTCATTATCCTAAGCATCATCAGCATCAGTATTATCATCACCATCAGCAACAGCATCATCATCACCATCAGCATCAGCAGCATCAGCAGCATCAGCATCAGCATTATCACCATCATCAGCATCATCCTCATCAACACCAGCATCATCGTCAGCATCATGATCATCATGATCATCAGCACCGTACTTTTCTTCACCCTCCACTTCCTCCTCCTCCTCGTCCTCCTCCTCCTGCTCCTCCTCCTCCTCCTCCCCCCCCCCCCCCCCCTCGTTCTCATCCTCAGCATCCTCCTTCTATACCACCAATGATGTCGGCCAACTTCTTTTCATCAGCGGGAGTGGGGGAGGAGAGTGATGTGGAGGAGGATGAGGACAAGACAAGACAAGACAAGACGAGACGAAACGAGACAAGACAAAACAAGACGAGACAAGACGAGACAAGACAAGAACCGATGCGAGCCGACGTCAAGAGTGACAGACGACGGAGACAAGGCTCTCGGCTGCGTACGATTCACCTACCAGCGGCTACCGCTGGAAGGACGGCCCCTCTGGCCGACAGCGGGACAGCGAACGGGACCGCCGCGCTGCCCGCCTGCGGAACCATCCTTCCGAAAGGGGAAACGGATGAGCAGAGGGCGTTTCAAGCCCCCATGGGTCGAGGCCCAGGGCGGTTGGAATCGCGACCGAGGGGAGAGGGAGAGGAGACAGACGCGAGTCAGGTCGCAACGCTACCTCACCTGCAAATGCAAGCCTCGCAATGAGAGAAGGAGAGCCGACCGACCACGGCGACGACGGGGGGGGAGGACCCCGGGGCCCGAGGCGGGCGGCGAGGGAGGAGAGAGGGGAGGCCAGTAGCCCAGCAAACTGGCCCACGCCTGCTTGTACAGAAAAACAAATGGCCCACGCCTGCCGGGGCATCTCAGCTGCTACGCCGGAACGGCGGCTCGTGGAGCGGGCTGGGGTGCAGAGGAGCCTGCCAGGCGCACAGGGGGTGGGCTGGAATGGGGTCGTCTGGACTTTCACCACAGCCCGCTGAGCCAATGAGCATCGATCCTGGAGCTCAGGCACAGAAACCGAAAGTGCTGGATCTGCCACGCCGCTCCGACGCAACGGGATGCTGCGCTGGCCACTCGGATGCTCCAGAACTGGGTGAGGAGTAGCGCTGCTGCAGTCTAGCAAGGGCTGTGCCTGAGATCTGGCCCGAACGGACCACCGATGCCATTCTTTCAGAGCCGCTCACTTCTACGAGCCTCACGGGAGGCATCTTCGGAAGTCGATGTCGCTGTCGATCTGCTGGCTCCTCTCCTCCGCGGTCCTGTCGTCCTGCAGCCCGAGCTTCTTCATGAGTTTCTCCGCCTCATGCTCCAGCGCCCCGCGGGGCGCCCCTCCTGCACGGCACTCACCCCTTGTGACCCACGGCCCTGCACAGTGCCCGATGGAGGGGAATCATATTATCCTGCGTCTGTGTGTCCTTGATGGGGTTCGACAGAGCGTTGGCGCTCATCATGAGCTGGAGGTTGTACCTGGTCGGCTTGTCGCCCTTCTTGTGGTCGTACTAGCAGACTTTCACCCTGAGGTGGCGAATCTGCTCCTGGAGGTGAACCAACGCCTCCCTCTTGGTCATCTTGACCACGAAGCTCCAGTAGACGCGCAGGACCTTCAGCGCCGTGGGGTTCATGCTCCCCTGCTGCGCCAGGTGGTGGAGGAACGACAGGAACACGTGCAGCCACGGCGGGCCGTTCACGTGGTTGCTGCCATTGCCTTTGCAGTCCTTCGCGTAATCCTTCCCAGCGTCTTGCATCGCTTCGATGGGCGGCGCCACCGTGGGCAGCAGAAAGCACGTAAACCACGCGCCCGTCAGATCTGCAGGCTCTCGCGCGCTCGTCGAGCTGAGCTTCGCCAGCATGCCGACCAGCGCCCCGAACTGACTCCTCTGCGTGGCGCCACTCTCGCGCCTGATCTGCTGAGTGAGCCTGCCGCGTTTGGGGCCTCCGCCTCGCCCTCATTGCCCTGGTCGTCGGTTTTGCGCTTGCTACCGCCTATCATCCACGACGGGGCCGCATCGACGGCCACCGTTGGCTGCGTCGGCGCCTCCGCCGCCGCAGTGGCTGCGGCCTCCGACGCGGCCTTCGGGAACTACACGAAGTGAGCACGGAAGTAAAATCGCCAACTGGCGGAATCCCACGCTCGAGCCGCACGCGACAGACACGTGAATTCTTCCGTATGGCCTGGTGGCCGACATGTCGTGTTTCTGCTGATGACGCAGGTGCCGGTTTCGAAAAAATGGCCCGGTGTTTATATACGGAGCTGCGGCTCCCAAAGGTACCCTCGCACACGAAGCAAACATTGGAAGGAGGAGGGGGAAGAGGAGAAGGAGAAGGAAAATGAGAAGGAGAAGGAGAAGGAGAAAGAGGAAGAGGAGGAGTAGTAGGAGGAGGAGGAGGACGAGGAGGGGGAGGAGGGGGAGGAGGGAGAGGAGGAAGAGGAGAAGGAGAAGGAGAAGGAGAAAGAGAAAGAGAAGGAGAAGGAGAAGTTGGAAGAGGGGACGGGCAGCCTGACTACGGCCCACCCAGAAGGAGGTGCAAATCATCAGGACATGTAGTGGAGCGCGCCACGGCGAACCCCATGTGAAAG
Source organism: Prorocentrum cordatum (assembly GCA_963575745.1). Classification (NCBI taxonomy): domain Eukaryota; class Dinophyceae; order Prorocentrales; family Prorocentraceae; genus Prorocentrum; species Prorocentrum cordatum. Next base: position 78,206 of record CAUYUJ010017420.1, read on the forward strand.
GAGCTCGAGTGTCGTTGAACCGATCCCCATCCCCGGCGGCGTGGCCTGGGCCCTGGCCGATTTTCTCCCCTGGATGGGGATATAAGTCGTTCCCTTCGGGTTTAGAGGGGTGTCTCCACAACTGGGGGGGCGTAATTTGGTGGGGGTCTCGAAGGGGATGGGATGGGGATGGGGGTCGGATAAACGATACTGAGAGCTGGGGAGGGACAACGACTGGCGCATCGCTATGAGGCGGGACCCCCTGCCGCCCCCCCTCCGCCACAACCTCCCGTCCGCGGCCCCAGCGGCACGAGCACGTCGGCCGCGATCGCGGCGGAAGAGCCATGGGCCGCTCCACCGCCCTCCACGAAGAGGATGTTGGCGGCGTCGTGCTCGCCGACCGACTTGGCGGCCACGCGCTGGCCCTGCAAAGGGGCCGTGGGAGGCCCGAGCATGCAAGCCGACGGACAGAGCGGTGGGCGGGCCCGTGTCGTCGCCTCCGCCCTTACCCCTGCCCTTGACCCTGCCTGGGTCCGTCGGGAACGGCGGCAGATCACCCCCCCGGGCGTCGTCGAGCGACGCGGCCCCCTCGTCGACCACCATGCCACTGCCATCCACCTCCGCCAGGCGAAGCTGCGACCCACCGAGGCCGCAAGCATGAAGAGTCCAGAAAGGGCCCTCCTCGCGGCCCGCGCCGCCGCCTCAGGAGCGCTGGGCGCTGCGGCGGCTGCGCGCAGCAGCCCTTTGGCTGCGCGGATCAGCCGCGTTCCTTCGATGGAGCGACCCGCGGCCAAGCCGCAAGGCTGCGCGCGAGGCCAGCAGCGCCCCACGAGAGGCCTCCGCGGCACAGCGCCGCCCGCCCATCGCCCCTGGCATCGGCGCGACGCGGTGGAGCCTACGACGCAAACTTGAGCCGAGGGGGCTGAGGAGGAGGACGAGGAAGAGGATCGAAGAGGAGGAGGAGGATTGAGGAGGAGGCGGAGGACGAGGAGGCAGGAGCAGGAGGAGGAGGAGGAGGAGGAGGACGAGGAGGGGGGGAGGAGGAGGAGGAGGAGGAGGAGGAGCAGGAGGAGGAGGAGGAGGAGGAGGAGGAGGAATCTGGATGTCTCCGCACGTCCCCGCTCGGAATCTCGAGCGTCACGTGGCTGCACCACTGGTTGGCGCCCAGCGAGAATGCTCTCGGCTCGGCCCCTTGCGGGGCGGAAAGGTGGCCCGGATCCTACCTGCTCAGCTCCGAGCTAATTTGCTGGGGCTGGCACGAATCCTTGAGGCCCGCTATCCCGCTCCTCCTCTGCCATTTTTGTCCCCCTCCACACGCCCCAAAGACATCACAGAGAGGAACAGACGCCCACCTGCTAAGGGGACGAGCAGGGGGCCGAAGAAGAGCAACGCCAACGGTCCAGGGCCATGCCACCGTGGCGTGCTCAAAGCGCGAACAGGGAACGCAAGGAGACCGTGCTCCGCGCTCCCTGTTCGGGGTAGGGGATGCCGGAGCCGTGCTCCGACGCCCAACCTACCCACCACCTATTCCATAGGTTGGTGCGCCCGATCATACCACAACGCAGAAGGGTCGGGGAAAATACAAAAACATCACCAAACAAAACCTGCGTGATAAACAAATATGCGGTATTATTAATAATGCATAGGATTAAATATAATTGAGGTTCTTATATTATAAATACCAATAGTAGTATTTATTAGCATATATAATTATAGATACCATTGATCATAAATTATGAATGATAGTGAAATACGATTCTGCCATTGCAGCATTACTATTCATACAAACCTGGATCATGCAACACACGAAAAGATCTCATTCTACTTACGATAGTGGGACGCATGGCACCACCGATAGCATGGCGACAAACTTAAGGCTCCCGAGCCCACATCTGGAGCCTCAAAGCCCCATGGGCGCCGCAAGAGCCACCCGAAGACCTCAACGCGTTTCACGCACGGACAGTTATGATATATGTCACAGGAATCATACAGCACCCCAACAAGCAACTACACACCTCCCAGGTGCGATTGCAAAGCTTACTTCTGTAAGGAAGCTCCACCCAAGGACGCAGACAGGTCAGGATAGACATCGCGTTGCCCAGGAACCCCCTAACCCTGAACCCATCGGCCAAGCACAGCGGCATTTGAACCGAAGGCCGCTACATCTTTGCCACCACAGCCTCAAGCTTTCAAACTTCCCTCTGATCGGCGGGATGGCGCAAGCCCCACGGAGTAACGATGCCCGTCTTAAGTGCAAACAACGACTTGGAAATTGCGACCACGGGATGGCGCCGGGTGGCGGCAAGTTGTTCTGATCTCACAGAGTGCATCTGGGAAAGGCGGGGCCCCGTTCGTCTCAGCCCTCTTTCCCACCCACCCCCTTCGCAGCCTTCAGACCCCAGAATTGGCCAACGTAGATGGCCTGCCCGCATCGCCGCCGCCGCCGCGACGCCACTGGCCCGCCCCTCTCAGTCGAGCGGGGAGGGTCCACGAGCAAGAAGACATCGATGGTAACATCAACGATGGAGAGGAACGATCTCAACACATCCGAACGTGCTCCCCAGCAAGATCTCTCTGAGCGCAACTCTGCGCGCCCAACCCCTGAGCGCCGCCGCCCGCAGCAGGCCCTAGCTGCGGCGGCAGAGGCGCCCACTGCCGCCAAACCCTGCCGAGGCCCTCAAGCCGCGCGGATCCTCTTGGCCCTGGCCTCCTTGGCTCGCTCGGCGAGCGACTTCTTCTTCCCGACGGCGGCCTCAGCTGGCGGCGCAGCCCCGGCCGCGGCAGGAGGCCCGCTCGTCGAACTGGCGGGGGTAGAGGCGACGTCTGCAGCCTTTCGGCGGGACGCCGAGGGGCGATGGTGAACGGGGGAAGGCCTCGCCACCGAAGACGCGGTTATAAGAAGCCCCCAGGGCCCGCTGGAACAGCACATCTGTGGTGAAGCTACTCCCCATTCGCCTGCCCTTCGGCGCGCCACCGAGCCTTCGCGGTGCCGTCGCGGTCGGCGACCGCGTCCGACGGCGCGACGCCGTCCTCCCACGCCTTCAAGTAGTCCTCCATCTGCTGGGTCAGCGTCACGCCGCTCGGCTTGAGCTCGAGCCGAAGCTGCTCGACGCTCTTCTTGGCCAGCGTGGGGTTGACCACGTCCTTCCACGCGACCTTCACTTTCCATATGAAGAATGTAAAGGCCACTGTCTCAACTCCAAGGTCGATGAGCTCCTTGGTTTTCTTCATCACCTCCGCTGATATCAAGGCGGGCTGACGATCGGCGTGAAGGACTTTGACCAAGCGCCTGTACTCCTTCATCAAAGACGTGAGCTTGCCGATGCCGCCGTACTTGGGATTGTTCGTCAATGTCTCAATCATCACGTCATTACTGAGTAATGACTCCCTCACTGGTGCATAATTGGGGCAAGACGCCTCAACCTGCTCGCAGAGGGACTCGAGGTCCTTGGTCCAGGTCTCTGCGAACCGACTTTGGATAGTCAGCGATTGTTCCAACAAGACAGGCCCGAGAGCTTTGGGATTGACGAACTGCTTTAAGATCGGAATGTGGGAAGCCACGTCCACGGACTCGCAGTCGCCGAGCTGCTTGGCATTCTCCTTCAGGAAGGCCTCGAATCCAGCATGGCGAGCCCGCGTGTCTTTCAAGACGTTAACCTGCGCCTGCGTGATCGCCCTCTTGTCGATCTTGGCATGGTTGAGTACCTCTTCGCCCAGGACGCGAGCCGCGGCCAGCGACTTCGCGAACGCGTGCGAGTTGGACAGGTAGAGCGCTTGCTGCAGGAGCACGGGATCTCCACATGACGTGGCCCACTTAACGACGTTGTTCACGATCGGGTCCGGGAGGACGCTGTCGGCCAGCGCCGCGGCCTTCTGCGCGTCTGCCCCTGCCAGAGAAAAATTATCGAGTGGGAACTCCTTGAAGATCTTCTGAACTTCGTCAGCCAAGGCCTGAACGATGGGGCGCCCGTGGGCATGCAGACACGATGCTATCTTCTGATGAAAAGCCCCATCAGGCGAGAACAATGGCGAAGACGCAAGATCCTGCATGGACTTCTTGAACTCCTCCCCGACGGCGTCGTTGCTCGAACGGAAGACAGCCTCGAAGTTTTTCTGCATCTTCTGGGCGTCCTCAATCGTGGCATCTTGCTTGGTGATCGTTGCACCGCACTCGACCAGGCACTCAATCAACTTCAGGAAGAAGTCGCAGGCTGTTAGGTCAGCGCTACTGCCGAAGACCACCTTGCACTGCACAAGCGTGGAAGTGAGGTCGAGCATCCTGTTTCGTGATGCGCTGGACTGCTCTACCCAAGTCGCCAAGGTCTCCAAGGTGGCCCCCCCGCTCATGACGGGCTTCAAGACGTCAACCCACGCGAGGCGCACGCTTGACGCCAGGTGCAAGAAGTGCTCGCAACGCTCGCCCTTCGAGAAGTCGGGCTTGAACGACGCCAGGCACAGCGGCACCTTCGCCTCGAAGTCCGAACGCAGCTCAAGTAACGCCGCGCGGAGCTCGCCGAGCGACGCGACGTTGGTTGCGCCGATGTGTGGCAATACGGCGTCCGCGGTCTCCTTGAACTTGTTCATGGGGGCTGCCAGAGATGCAATGATCCCCTGCGTATGCTCTGCTTTGGCCACGTGCGCCCGGAACGACTCGAGCAGCTTCCGCCCCCTGGGGAGGCCCATGAGCGCGCCCCCGAGCTGGGTTCCAGTCGTGGGCTTCGCGGCCTTGTCAAGCGTATCCACGGCCTCCTTCCCCAGCTCGACGAGCAGGTCCAGGTCGACATACGAGAACATGCACCAGCACACCCCGAAGGCGGTGAGGAACGACATGGCGTCATCCTCTAAGTCGAAGTCGCGGTCCTCGGCGAACAGCTCGTCGAAGGTCGAGTTCATGTCAGCGTCCTTCATCTTCAAAATTGTAGACATACGCTCGGACCACAAGCGTTCCTGCTCCTCTGAGACGTTCGCCAGGCCAGCCTTCCGCAACGACGCTGAACTCACTTGCACTAGCCACGCGTCAATCGATGAGACGCTACGGATGTCGAACTTGTGCCGCGCATAAGATACGTGCGGTGGAAACTGCAGGGTGGCCGTTGGCTCTAACTGGAGCTTCGTGACGGTCATGTCGTAAGTGTCCTTGAAGGAGTCGTCGTCCAAGCTCGTCTTGCTCGCCTGCGCGAGAGCGAGGGGCAAAGCGATCGGAGGGCAAGGCGAAACGGAGGAGGAGGAGGGAGGCGAAACAGAAGATCTGGAATGTGGATGAAAAAGAATGGAAGGCATCAGTGCCTGTTCCACGATGGCCATGATCGCTGTGAGCTTCTTCCTGGCGATCGTCAGTTTATCGATCTCCTCACTGTCGGGCTCCTTTTTCAAGCGGTTGTCGATGTCCTTGGCGATGTCCCTCAAGCTGCCGAGGATGGACTTGACCTCGGACCCCCACCAGCAAGCGTCTGTCGGCAGGGACGAAGGGAACTGCTCCTCGTACTCCTCAACCTTTTGAACCAAGGGCTTCTTCGGGCGGCCGCGGGGTCCTTGCCCTTGGTTGGATTTGCCCTTTGGCTTCGCCTTCGGCTTGGCCGCGGCCGCGTTGCTGGACTCCTCCCCGGCAATCGTCGGGCGCCCTCCATCGTCGGCCTGCTGCGGGGCGAGGCGCGCGCCCAGCATAGATCCACTGATGCCAGCCCCCTTCGCCCGTGCCGACGTCGGCGGCGACGTGGCGGGGTCGCCGTCGGAAGCCGCGAGCACGGCGCCCACGGCATCGCCCTGCAAGAACGCGCCGCCGAAGTCTGGGACGAACGAATCCGCAATGGCCCTCATGCGCGCGTCGACGTTGCCCCCCTCGTCCGCCACTTGGCCGAGCTTGATCTTCTTGTTGACGCTCTGCACGGAATTGAATTCTACTCGCTTGAACTTCTTGTCTGGGACGATAACGACCGTTGCGCCCCCGCTGTCGACAGACTTGTAGTGGCCCTTCTGCGTTTGAATTTTCCCGTCGTTCTCAGCCATGTATTCGTCGTAGTCCCACTCCTCGTACCCAGGCTTCTTCGTGACAGCCTGCAAGCTCTCCGTGACGTCCATCTGCGCAGCAGCCTGGGGGGAATGGATCACGCGACCCCGAGGAAGGGCCCCCCCGAGAAGCGCACGATAACGCGATCACGCGATCCCGAGGAGGGCTCCCCAAGAGTGAAGATTCCCCCGAAAGGCGCACGTGATCGCGCGATCCTGAGGGGAGCTCCCCCACCCCCACATCGGCCTCTCACTGGCCACCGCTGGGGCCACCCCACCTGGGAACCTCTTGAAACCCTCGAGGCCCGTCACGGGCCTGCCCATGGGGCCAAAGGCAGTCTCGGGGTCCTTAGGAAGGCTCATATGTAATCCCAAGATGGCGACGAGAGGGCGCCCAATGCGGCCACGCGAGAAGCCCCTCGCGCTCTCCCGAGCCCTCCTGGAGCCAAATGGGGCCCAAAAGATTACTTCTTGCGACCTCCAGAGAGCCCCGAGACGAGGAAACCCCACCGAAGGCCTCATCGGCAGGGTTCGCATTACGGCATCGGGTCATACTCCTCCTCCTCCTCCCCTCCTCCTCCTCCTCCTCCTCCTCCTCCTCCTCCTCCTCCTCCCTCCTCCTCCTCCTCCTCCTCCTCCTCCTCCTCTCCTCCTCCTCCTCCTCCTCCTCCCCCCCGCCCCCCCCGCTCCTCCTCCTCCCACCCCCCCCCCCCCCCCCTCCTCCCCCACCTCCTCCTCCTCCTCCCGCGAGGACAAGAAAAAAGGCACCGACGCAGATCCAGAAGAGATCCCAATTAGAAGATTTGCCCAATAATTTTCGCGAACAACAGCCCCAAAGCCAGTCCAGCAGGGACCAAACGCAGCCCCGAGGCAAATCCAACAGAGACAAACATAAAGGCGCCAATCCACCGCCACCTCACGAGCATGAGGAGGAGGAGGAGGAAGAGGAGGAGGCCTCTTCCTCCTCCTCCTCCACCTCCTCCCCCGCCCTTCCCCCTCCTCCTGCACCTCCTCCTCCTCCTCCTCCCCCCGACGGATCTGACGCATTACAATGTCTGTGCCGTTTGCCAACCCACGCATCATCCTCCACGGACTCCCAGTCAACGTGGCCATTGCGACTGCCACCGCGATCGATGATGGCCTTGATCAGCGTCTTCTGCAAGCTGAGGTGCAGCTGGTGCCGGGCGTCGTCCCGGCCCAGGTTGTTAGCGTACACCGTCATCGTCAAGCCTTTGATGCCCCTGAGCCTGGAGGTGAAGATTCGCTGGCAGTAGAAGCAAAAATCCAGCGAGCCCTTCAGGGCTTGAGTGGGTTAGGTTGCCAGCTCTGATCAAGGCCCCGATTCTAAGGTTAACCCCCCCATGCCCTCTCCCCCAGGGCATGGAGCATCCAAGGTCAGCCAACGATGCGCGCAAAGGTTGACATCCACTCAAGAAAACGCTGTTTTAGTAACGGTGCCTGCCCGCCCAAAATACGACGCGGGCTTGCATTAGGGCCTAATACAAGCCCTCCGTGGCCAGATCGATGCCCTCCAAGATGACGCCCAGAGACCTCCCGCATCTATCCGCAGAACCCCAAGCCCCCTTCGCTTGCTCCATGGCCAACGACCGCGGCCTCAGAAACGGTCGCGCTTGAGACGGCTAGTCTAGACCAAACTTGGTCTGGACTAGCCGTCTCAAGTGCGACCGTTTCTGGTGCCACGATCGCGCCGCAACGGCTGTTGTTTGGGAATGGGCTGGCGGGGGTGCGCGAAGCGCAAAGACTTGCCTTGGGTCTCGCCGTTGGCCCCCGCCGGCTTGCCCCAGGACATATACACGGTCCGCCCGAAGTGCTTCTCGACTGGGTCTTCGTCATCGTCATGGAATACACAAATGAGGCACTTCTTGTGGGACGGCCTCCGCACCGCAGGGACTGGTTCGGGGTTGGCATCGGCCAGCGCCCGCTCCATCTCTTCCTCCCCGGCAGACGCGCGCGACGCAGCTCTCCTGGACCCGCCACTCCGCGCGCCATGTCTCGACATGCTCTGTCCTGGCCCGAGAGCCAAGCCCATCTGCGAGGGCTGCGAGGGCTCCCCCATGGCCCGGCGACGCAACTCGCAGGGCCGTCGGGGCTCGGCAAACTCAGCCAAAAAGGCTTGCTACAAACGCGATGGGGCCCAAGAGGATTCGGGCTCAACTGAACCAGGATGCAATCGAAAACGTTTAAGGCAACTCGCTATCGAACTGCCCACGTCATGGAACGATGCGTCTAAGCGACGCGCGCCCAGGCAAAGCGCCAAGACAATCCACAGAGACTGAGCCCAAGACGACCGACCAGCACCCAATCACAGGAGAGACTGAGAACAACCAGGCGCGGGCTCCACATCCCACGGCCCAGGCAGGGGACAAGCTGAACCCAAGACGACCGACGCGGACCCAAAGACCATCTGACCCGCGCCCAGGCGCGCGAGTTGAGACCCGCGCCCAGGCACGCGAGAGCGGACAAGCGGCCCAGGAGGCCCCATATAATAGAACATGCGAGTTTACATCAGAATTGGAGATTGGGGCAATCTCTTCTTTTCGGTTTCCGACGGCCCAAGACTCCCAAGAGGCCCCCAAGATGGCCCCCAAGGCCCCCAATACAAAACCCAGACGGCCGACCCGCGCACAAGCACGCGGCCGCATGCCCACGACCCAGGCACGGTCCGCAAAAAGGCATTGGGCGAGAAGCAAGGGGGAGGAGAGGGGGAGGAGAAATTGGGGAGGACGCTTGGCCCCCCCTGAACTCCCGAAACGATATGTCACTCCGTCTTATGATCGCGATCGCCTGGACAAGAAACGTCTAAGCGCTGAAAGCGGCTGCAAGCGGAGAACGCCGCGACATGCGGCGCCGAGAATGGAGCTGCGACCCCTCAGTCGCTGCTGGCCGAAACGTCGCTGGAATCGACAACATCTTCAGCGCCCCCCTCATCCGGGGCGCCACTGTCGCCCTGGGCTGCACACGGGCTCGGCTCATAGAATCGGCCGAACGTCGAAAGACTTGCGATCGCCCACGGGCCCAGGTGGAAGAGCGAATACGCATTGCCCGCCATGTTCGAGATCATGTCGAGGTAGCTGAAATCCTTGGTTTGGTCATTCCTGCGCTTCCACATCGTGGCGTCCCAGCCGATCATCGTGAAGAGCTCGATCGGCTCAACCGCCCTGACATGGACGACGCCACTGCTGCGGTACCGCACGATCATCGTCATGCTGCCAACCAATGTCGGGGGCCTCGATGACCACGGCGACGGCGCAACAGCATCACCAGTAACACTTTTCGGGCGGTAAGTGTCCTCGTCCAGGTGCCGCTTGATGGTCCGCTGCGTGCTCTGGTTCACGTCGAAGAACTCCATCTGGGTGCCGATCGCCATCGGGAAGAGGACGTGCGACATAACTGCGAGCTCGAACTCGCGAGGCAGCATTCCCGACCTATGGATGACATCGCCGCCAACGGGCGGCGCCGCATGGTCAAAAGGCCACTGAATGCCATTCGCCTGGAAGATCTCCCTGTGCTCGTGCTTCCAATTCGGATCATCCTTCTTCGACTTGCTCTCCCTGCCAACGCCGAAGTCGGACCACAGTGGGATCCCAGAGACTGTCGACATGCGCTTGAGAAACTCGTCGTTGGTTTCAATACACGGCCAGGTTTTCGGGTTGTCGGCATCGCTGGCGTTGGGCAGCCTGCACGCCACCAGCACTCGATTGAAATGGTGAGCGATCTCATCCGGCGAACCTTTCATGTGCAGCATTCCAGTCCAATACGTCCGCACGCGCCGCGGGTAAGCCCCGAAGTCGCAGGAGTCAAGCGTGCCGTGGTGAGCCCAGTACCCCATCTTCTTCAGCTCGCTGGTAACCCAAGAAGCATCCGAATCCTGCTGAACGCCACCCTCCTGATTCAATTCCTTAACGCACTCCAAGTGAACGATAGTCGGCCAATGCTGCTTGATGACGCTGAGGGTCTCATTGAAACCGACGCCCGTCGCCTCGCGGCTCTCCTGGACGCAGCCAAGGTTGGCAGCCCGCCGGCACGACAACGGCGTCCTCGAAGTGCAAGGCGGCCCGGCGTCTAAAATGAAGCACCACGGCAATAGCTCCTCGGTGCCGCCGCGGGCGTCGTTGTCACTCGAAGGAGATTTGAGCTTCTTCACGTCCCCGACCAAGAAGCGAGGGCTGAACTGGTCCATGATGTGCTGCTGCTTCTCTGGGTTGAGCTCGCTGTACACCGTCGTGTCGAATACCACTTCGATTCCGAACTCCCTGTTCAACACGGTCTGCAGCGCCGAGTAGAAATGCGTCCCCACCCCGCTACCTGCGAACAAACTCCAGCGCGCGGCAATGCCCTCCGGGACCTTGGAAGCGAAGCTCCTCAAGCCGTTGATGCAATCGATTTCGACTTCAGGGCCGAGCTCCGTGAGCCAGCGGCGCACCATGTGCTCGGCCAGATTCCGAGGCTCAAACTCTGAGCACGCGCTCACGTGGGGTCGCAGCTTCCTCCGGGGCGTGGAGAAGGACTCCCCGATGATCTGCACGGCGTCCTCGTCGCCCTCGGCGCCAGCCTCCCGCTCCAGCGGGTCGTCGACCTGAGGGGCGGGGCGTCAAGTTCTGAGGCGCTGCCATTCACAGGGGGCCAACGCTTGCGAACTGTCTACATCGGGGGGGTCGCTCTCAATCGATCGTCGCTGCGGATACTTACCAATAGCAAACCAGAAATCTCTCAAACCTTAAATCCAGTCAGCACTTTTTATTCACATCGATATATTAAATCTTTTTAAAACCATCAAATACATTATTTACGAAAATCTCCGAAAATCCTCGGGGGATTCTGAACAGGCGAAACGCCTGAGACATCCTCGCAAACCGCGCGAACCAAAATCTCAGAAAATCCTCTGAGAAAAATGATTTATTAAATCAAGCAACTATTAAATAAAACAATTAAGATATTCAAAAACATTTTTGTATCATGCTTATATCACGCGCCAGCGCCTGCTAACCTCAAAAGACATCCCGCGCCATGATGCGATTCTCCTGGGAGGGGGCCCTGCTCCGACCCCCCCTGCCCCCCCCCCCTCCTCGCCCCTTCCCCCCTTGTCCAAGAGTTAGTGTTCAACGCCGCTCCTCCGCCTCCTCCTCCTCTTCATTCTCCTCATCATCCTGCATGTGAAACGTAACTCGTCCTCCTCTTCCTCCTCTTCCAGGTCCGCAATGTTTCGCGCGCGGCCTGAAAAGCCCAAGCCTTGCTGCGCAACCTCAGAAACATGCCGCCCAGTGGGGCGAGGAGGAGATTAAGGGATGGGATGAAGAGGGGGAGAAGCAGCGGCAGGAGGATAAGCACGATGAGGGACGGGCGGGTGGAGGAGGGGGGAGGGAAGGAAGAGCAGACGGAAATGGAGATGAACGCGCGAGTTGGGGAGCTAGCCAACGACCTGGCAGTGATCGTCATCGGCGCCGCCCTCCTCGTCCCCCATGCAGCTCTTGGAGTCGCCGAAGTCCGCGCCCAAGGCGTCGGCCAAGCTGCCGCCCACCGCCGCGATGGCGCCGACCGCGTCGTCGTCATCCCCGAGGACGCTGGGCGACGCTGGTTCGCGCTCGCAGGCGCCACGGACCGCCGAGGCTGGGGGCGCTGGGGCTGGCGCGCCGACCGAGGACTCGACAGCGAGCTGCTCGGTCTGGTTCTCCGACCCCGCATCCTCGCGGCCCTCGGGCTGCGGCGGCGACGGCGAGGCGGCAGCGGTCAGCGCCGGGGCCGACGCTCCGAGCTCGCCATCCTCATTGGCCACCGCGCTCTGCACCTTCCTCAAGGGTGGGAGGCCGCTCACCTGCGGCCGCACTGCCACGCACACAGGCGGTGCAAGTAACGCTTTAGTCAACTCCTCGAAGCTTGGCGGCTGACGATCGGCATCATCCTGCGGGTCTGTATGCGCCATTGCTATCGCAACGCCGCCTGGATCATCTCTGTGCTTGCGCAGCGCCGCCTTCTTCTTCTCTTGCCACTTCCTCACCCGGGCGATGGCGGTCTCGACAATAGCGTCGATGCCCTCCTCGGTGTAGGTCTTAGCGTCTGCTAGTGAGACCCTGATTTTGCCAAATGCCCCCTGCTCCTCTCCTCCGTCTGCAGCTGAGCTCTGCGCCTGAACTGACCCTGCGCCTGTGACGTCGCTCGCCCTCTGTCTCTTGTCCTGCGAAGTGTCTCCGCCATCCCCAGAGCCTCGAGATGGAGAGGTGGGATTCGCTTGCTTCCTGGCCCGCTTGGCCATATTGCCAAATCTGTTTGAAGCCGAATGGCTATGGACGATGGGGAGGAGTGCGCGCCACCGTCGGCCAAGTACAACGATGACTGGCACGATGGGTTCGATAGATACGCTTGGCGAGCAAGGAGCTGCGAGCTATTCGGTGCAATCTACTCGCAGCGCGCTGCATCCAGCCACGACTGCATTGCAATAGGCCGAGCGCGACTGAGCCTCTGTGGGCTTGCCTGGCGCGCGAGGCGGCAACGAGGCGCGAGGGGCGGCGACAGCGCGATGACCGTCGGAAAGCCGATCGACATCCAAGGGGCGCGCCGCAAGGACCAAGACGCATGCAACAACATGCGTTCCAAGCTGATACGTCTTGGAAGTGAATCGGGCCGTCTTGGACTTGCATGGCGTCTCCAACGCCTCAATCCCTATGGGCAGCGGGAGGCCCTGAAACTGTGGTGGCCCCGAGCCCTCGTGGTTTCACACACCTCATGGCCTTTTGGAGGCTCTCAATACCCCCCGAAGACCTCTCCCCCCCCCCCCCCCCCTCACGCCTGACACCAAGGCTCTGGGAGGCCCTGACACTGCGGGGGCCCCGGGCCCTTGGAGCTCCCGACGCTTGACCCCGGGCCTTGATATGCCCCGAGAAACCCTGAGGCTATGGAGAGTCCGAGTCCCGAGATCCCCTCGCGCCTGACGCCAGAGCCCAAGGGCCCTGAAAAGCCCAGAGGCTCTGGAGACCCATGGCCCCCGCGGCCTTGCCCTGAGACTCTGAAGACCTCCAGCTCTCCAGACCCCTGGAAACCCAGAAACCCTCGGAGGCCTAACCTAGGACCTCGGGCGGGGGAGGGTTGGCCATGGGGCCATGGGCCATGCCGAACGGCGCGACCAGCAACTCGGCAAGTGGCTTGTTTTCCGAACTACGACCGTCCCTCGCAGCGCTTTCTCAATGAACTCTGCCAATGGCTGACGCGTTGTCGCGGCGAGCCCTCGCAAATGATAGCCAGACCGATGCTGACGCACGAGGCCGTGCCTGCGCGGAGAGGAAGTGCCTGTACGACGTGCATTACTGAGAATGACAACCCAACCCCTGAATGTAATGTAAGACTCGCTGGCCGAAGAGACAATGGCCATGGTTCCAGGTGACGCACCCCTCCCCCTCCCCCTCCCATGACCCCCCTCCCCTGTCTCATCCATGCTCCATGCCAAACTCAACTCGGCTGGGGCGACTAATTGTGCCGAATGCGCAATGGTTCCTCGAAAGACCCCGCAGGGTGGTGCCGCCGTTCTAATTCGAGGAGCTCCTTATAATTGTTCTCAGTTTCGCGATCAACCAACCACTTCCGGGCGTCGATTCTCGTCTGCCACTGGGCGGCAGAACGCAACTCCCCTAGAATGCCCGAGTGCTTCGCACGAGTGTCGCATTCTGGATGCAGGTGAGGGTGCTGGAGAAAAGCTACCAAGTATCCTAAGCCTAAGCGGTTGCATTTTTTGTTAGCCCTGCAAAGACCGTGGCCTGGGAATTTACAATGGGCCCCCAACTGGTCATCAATGGCATCGTAGACGATGAACGAGCCGTGATCACCGATCGGCCAGCGCGCCCACGGCCCAGCAGCAGGCGGCGGGGGCGCAGGAGGCGGCGGCGGCTCGCCCTCGGCAGGCGCCCCTTCAACGGCAAGACCGCCTGGAAGATGCGGCGGTTCATGCGGAGGTAGAAGTGGGGGCGGGGGAACGCCAGCATCGCTGTCGACATCAGAGCCCTCCCTGCTCGGAGCGCTGCCCCGATGGTCGGACGACGAACCCTCGCCCTCCTCGGCTCCAGCTGGGCCCAGGTGCACAGGGTCTCCAGCTCCTGGGCCTGGGTGCGCGAGCGGGCCGACGGCTCTGACGCCTGGCCGTCGTCGCCGCTTCGCGACTGCCGGGCCGCAGGCGGCCTTGAAGCCGTCCTTCATGAGCTTCAGCCCCCTGTCCACTGGAGCGCGCGCCTTGATGCACGGGTGCACGCGCTGCTCCGTCTGGAGAAGGTTATCATCAACATCCGTTTGCAAGAATACCTCCCTCGCTGAATCGACTGCGCGATCCCGATCCACTGGCGCAGGTGACACATGCAATTCAAGAGGGTGGTCTCGAGGAGACTCCATGATCACAGAGCCCACGAGGGACACGCCAGTGATGCAGGGGAAGATGCCGTCGGCGTCCTCGATGTCGATGCTGAGGCGCCTCGAAGCCGGGTCGAAAGTACAAGGCAAAAACAACGACACCCGCGGGTTGCCGCCTCGCAGGTGCCCCAAGGCAACCCAAGTGACAACGTGCCAGTCAGGCCCAGTGACAAACCGCAAGCGATGGAAAGAACCACGAGGGTGACGGCCCATTGCCCTGGCGAGATCCTTCTCGCATTCCTTGGCTCGCTGCACAACCCAAGCGTTGGTCTCTGCACATAGTCCAGGATGCGCCAGAGGGCACGGAATGTAATATTCGAACACATCTGACTCCTTGATGGCCTTGCGATCAGGAATGAACAGGCCATCGACATGACTATCTCGGAAGCAAGGCGCATAGCGCGTAAATCCTGCTGGCTTGCCCTTCGAATCCTGCCCCAGCTTGATGCGAACGCGCCGCTCGAAAGACTCCGTCGTGTAAGGCGTCCGGGCGTCGCCGACGGAGTCGACGAACGTGGCGAACCGCCGCCTGCCCACGCACGGTGGTTCGCCCCTGATGACATCGGGGTGATCAACGCGATAGGGCTGCGCCCCTGGCGGTTGGAACTTCTCGCCGCTGGCTGTCCGCCACGCCGCGTACTGCTCGCTATTCATGATGGCCCCGTCGACTGCGACGAAACGCTGTCTGCTCGGAGAAAGCAGAAGGTCGTCGCCGTCGAACTCCTCCCCCTGCTCTCTGGCCAACCTGCCAGCGAACGCCAGCTGCGCTTCGGCCTGCTCGACTTTCCTTGCCTGCTCCCCCAATTGCCTGAACTCTTCACCCTTCGCTGCCTGCCAAGCTCTGTACTGGCACTTAGTCATGGTCGCCCCCTCAAGTGCCAGCTGCTCCTTGCGAGCCCCCTCGGCCTTCATCATGAAATTCACGAATGGCCCCCGAGGCTTGGGGGTTCGCTCTCGCTCGACGCAACGAAGGGCTACTCCATCCTCTACCAGCTGCTGCCTTTCAAGGAGACACATGTAAGCTACCTGCACACTAAGATACGAAATCAGCGACTCGCCCTCCTCGCAGGGGACAGGCAAACCCGAAACATTCCTGCTGGGAAAAGACCCCGTTCGATAACCATTACGCGCGCCTTGGGCCGCGGCTCCGAGAGGACCCCCAAGAATCCTTCGAGGGGGCTCCGCGAGAGCCCTCGGATAAACCTCCACCCCTTCCCCTCAGTTGCAAGGGCGACGGCCGCAATCATGACAGAAGGGGGTCGGACCCTGTTGGGGCCCGCGTGGGCCTTCCTGGTGCGGTTTGGGGCAAGCGTTTGCCTTGGCTCTCGCAACCTCCAGCTTTCGAAAAAAAAAGCTCCAGGTCGAGACCATGGCCCATCATGACGCTCTCTTGAAACCCCGTTGAACCCTCTTGGGCTCGGCTTCGGCTCCCCGGCGCCCCCCGAGGACGTCTCGAGCCCCTTCGAAGGACACGCGACCCTCGGTCACTCGAAGCTTACCAGTCGAAACGACTGCCCAAATCGAATGAACGGGAGCTGGAAACAATCTGGGAGGCAGTTCTGGGTGCTGTTTACATGTGCGGGCCTGGACTTGGAAACAGGAGTTGCGAATCCTTTGGCAGCGTGCTCCCGGAGCAGCTGCGACAGGAACCCGTTGCTACACACTCGTTCTACGTCGACGTCGCCATCGTCCGTTGACTGGCGTATCTGGGCGAGAAGCCTCTCAGTCCACATGTCCGTGAAGTGGTAATTCGTCGCCCACGTTACTAGAAGCCTCCTGAAATCCAGATCCTGCGGGGGGGGGGGGGCGCCGAAGAGCAAGCGCCGACGCAAGATGTGATCATCGGGCCGCAGTTCTACGCCGCCTCCTCATCCCCAACCTCCTCTCCTTCATCCTTCCCCCCGCTGGGCGTCTGCGCTTCGGCGCCCCCCATGGGTCCTGCCGCAGCGCCTGCGCATCGGCAAAGATGTTCGCAACCTTCGCGCAGAAACCTCGGTGGCGGCAACACGGCTTCCTGGCGTCCGAGAAGAAGAAGTCAGCGACCGCATCCTGGTCGGCCTTGCTCACGCCTGGGTGGATCATGCGAGCCCATTGGTATGGGAAGTCCTCGTAGCGCAGGAAGCGCCAATACATCTGGCTAGCGAAATCAAGCCCGAGTCCTCGGAGCCTCTCCATCATCACGCGCTTCAAGCGGTCTGGGAACGAATCGAAGATCGGCTTCATCTGCCCAGTGGGCCCATCGGTGACCAGCGCGGTCAACTTGCGGCGGCAGACGAAGAATGGATTCAAGCCATTCCTGAGTACAATATCATATAGCCCCCTGCCAGCTTCGTCCAACCACTGTAACTCTGAAGACAAACGTTCGAGAGGAGCACCAATCCAGCACATCAAAACTATGTCGATGGTCTGCTGCTCATTGTGCAGGACTTTCTTGGATCGCCATGTCTTCTTTTGAACCTTCATACGCGCCGGCTGCGCGTTAATATCATCATAGTTCCCCCCGAGGTCGTCTGGTTCCATCGCGTGCCAATCTGGGAAGCACACGTCGAAGACTTGCACGAGCACGAAGTGGCAGAGAATGCCCGTTGAAGATTTCCCGCAAGCCGCCCCGCACGTGCCCCAATCATCTTTGCATGGGATGTCGCACTCCCGCGACTGGAGAAGATCGATGCCGATGGCGGCAGCGAACAAATTTCGTTGCGCATCTTCCTTGTCGGCGCAGCAGCCGTTACAAACGTGAACTATGGCATGGCTGGACCAATCTCCGTTCCAGAACTTGAGGAAGCACTTTGCATGCTCATCAAGGTCGCGCTCTCCAGGCGCATCAGGGTCATTGGCAATGCAAGACGACCTGCGTCTCAACGCATGCTTGATGATCAACGCGTGCTGCTTTTCAAGAGTCTGATCGGGGTTGCCGCGCACGAACACCATATGCTCGAGAACCTTTTTCAGCGCAACCTGCAGCTTGTTCTGCACACTTGGGCATGCACATGAGAAAGCGATGGCGTGGACGTCGCCAAGGATCCTCTCCTCGTTAATCTCAATGCAACGCTGTATCTGGTGGGACGAGCACTTGCCAGCAACGTGAAAGCAGTTCGACGGCAAGTCCAAAGACGACTTCGCAACCTTCCGAAGGTTTGCCGAATGTGCGTCAGGCTGTTCATTGACAAGCACGTAAGGACAGGTCCTGCTCAACGCTGCCAGGCCCGAGGCAGCAAACTCAGGAGCTTCCATCTCTGTACCTGAGAACAAGCACGACGCATTACAGCTTTGAAGAATCCGTGGCCTGCAAAGGACGCGCACGGCGTGCATCTGATCCGTCACTGGCGACGTGTACGAACACGTGATGCCCTGCGCAAGCAACTCCAGAATGCCGAACCGCATGGGCCCAGCATCGGGCTTGGCCGCGAGGTAATCATCAAGAGTCACCGTGGTCCAGCGATCATCTACGAGGAGTGGGTAGCGAGCGTGGGGGTGAAGAACAGCCTGAAGTCGACCAAATCGAAATCGATGTGGCGTGCAGTCGTAGAACTTTGATATCACGGGGGACGCTCGCAGACACTGCATGCGTGAGAGCTCCGCCGAAAGCCACTCGGTCTGGTCCTCGATGGCAGCCGCGGACACAGCTGCCACCATATCCAACCCACGGTGGTGCCCATCGATGCCTTCTCTCAAGCATTTATTTTTACCAATCTGGAGCCAGCTGTTGATCAGCACCTGGTGCGGGCTGTACTGGTTGCAATGCAAAGCGTGGTCGCCGTGCCCAACCATGGTTCCAGATCGCAGGCGTTCTTCGTTCCATGCCGTCTGCAACGGCTCGTAGGCATCTGCGTCCTCGCGGCGCTGGTCTTCCGATCTCTTCAGCCTCTTGCAAGCGTGCAGAAACTGGGAGTGCGCTGGGCCGCCGTACAACGAACCGCTAAAAGAAGACTTCGACGATGTCGGCGAAGACGAAACTAGATGGAGGCCTCGTGTGAGAGAAGCCAAGGTTGGCGCGCCGCCAGCCTGCGCATCAGGGTGCCCCTGCGGCTCTGGCCTGCGAGGCCGATCGCCATCAGTGTCTCTAGGGGCACATCCCAGCGCGTGGAGGCCAGCATACAAATCTGACAAGTCCATGGCTGCCGATGACGACGATGGCAATAGATGCGACCGGACGCTTCAGCAATCCTCCAGGGGGCAGGCGTTTCAGCATCACCCAGGGTGGGTGGGGCGGCGCGGGGGCGGCGTCGACTACATGAGGGACCGTGCCAGAACCCCAAGAAGGCCCCGACAACGCTCCGGGAGAGCCTTAAGAGGCACCACGAAGACCCCAAAGCGCCCAAAGACACGCAACCTATCCCCCGGAGCGCCTGGGATAGCCCCAAGATTCCTTCAAGTGGCTCGCAGAAGAAAGACTATCACTAAGAAGAGGAAGTGTGGCAGGGACCAGCTGCAAATATGTCAGAAAGCTTTGGGAGTTCAACGGCGTGCCGACGACCATGCAGGCTTCCTTCGCAAGGCGGGCCGAATTCGTTTTCATAGAGGCGTTGCCACATTTTTCACGCAGGCGCGCTGAACGGTTTTGTACAAAAGCGCTGTTTGGGCTGAAAGGAAACATAAAGATTGATCAAACGCGCTCTCGGCGAACAGCCCGATACCAAAAAGTATTGCATTTCGCTATAGAACACAACCAATGCAGAACCTGGTGCGCAACCGATTTTACATACATCGATACGTGGTTAACGCCACTTTCCTTACTATAAGGGAATGGTACAGAAAATGGTCGCGTCGCCAGCGGAACTGCAATTTTATGCAATCCGTCGCGATCCAATTTGTAGCGCAAGTGCTATACAAATGAACAACACGTTGACTTCTGCTTCGTCAGAATGTAACAGAAACGGATAAAACGCAGAAAGAAACACACCACATGTCAAAACCGTTCCGCGCAGTTGGCTGCCACGGTGCGGAGATATGATCAAAATCTTTTTTTTTTTTGCACGCTGATTCTCATGTTTCACATGTTTTGCCATGCGCGCAAATTCACCTACTGATTGGTCGCGGATGACAGCGCTTGCGTGCACGAACAAAATCGTTGAGACGTCATATCGTTTGGGTGCGATAGCGCGCTCCCGTAAGATATGCACACACCAAGAGCTCATAATCATACTGTCTGGATCCTTAGAAAAAAAAAAAAACGTTTTCCAGAAAAAGATAAAGAGGCATGAAACATCGCAAAAGCTGCGGTTTGAAAAGGCAGGCGCGACATATACAAATACACGCAATCCTATAAGATTCCTGATCATTTCCGTCGTCAATCTGAAAAGGCTGCCCAAAACGATGTTTTTAAAAAATTGACAGCATTTCCCCCTTCAAATATGCCAATTATATGGTATCTCTGCCACCTCATTTTCGCAGTCCTGGGCGAAATCAAAAAAAAACAGCCTTGGAACAATTGAAAGCTCCACCGCTTTCAAAAATAATTCTGTTCAGCGCAACGATTCCATCGTCCGTCGTGCCCCCCCCCCCCTGTTTTCAGTGCAGGGCGCTGGAAAAACGAAATATTTTTCTCCTGGGATAATGATTTTCTTGCAGCGTTTGAAAATCGACGAATTACTATGTTGTATTATTATTTCTTTTTAGATTGTTTCTAAAACATGTTGTTTTCATTGATTAGTTGTATGTGTTATTGTTTTATGTTTATTTGTTTTGTTCTTGTCTATTTTTTCTTTTTTCTTTTTTCTTTTTTCCCAGGTTTTTCGCAAAGGCTGTGTTCCTGGTACCATGGAGCGGCCCAATCCATAGGTGGCCGCGGCGACGAGAACAATTTTCTCTCCCCTTGGCCCCTACGGGCAAACAAGGGTGACGATCGGGCTGCTACCCGCCTGTTTTCCTCCTGGCCCCTACGGGCAAACAGGAGTGGCACAGGTGCCTCCTCCTCCGCCATCCGCCATCCCCTTCCTCCTCCTCCTCCTCCTCCTCCTCCTCCTCCTCCTCCTCCTCCTCCTCCTCCTCCTCCTCCTCCTCCTCCTCCTCCTCCTCCTCCTCCTCCTCCTCCTCCTCCTCCTCCTCCTCCCCCCCTCCCCCGTCCTCCTCCTCCTCCGCCTCCTCCTCCTCCACCCCCTCCTCTCTCCAGCCTCCTCGTTGGGAGGTTAGCGCCGCAGCCTGTGCTACCATGACAGGGGACAGATGCGACTGCTTCCAGTCACCTCAATTCCCTCCTCGTCCTCCTCCTCCTCCTGAAGCCCACTACTCCTATCTCGTCATACCTCCTCCTCCTCGTCCTCCTCCTCCTCCTCCTCGTCCTCCACCCCCTCCTCTTCCTCCTCTGCTCCTCCTCCTCCTCCTCCTCCTCCTCCTCTGAACCCTTTTCTTCACACTACGATTACGATGCGTAGCAATGTGTGTATTAGTTTTGTGCGTATTAGAAGTATTGGTTGTGTCTGTCATTGGTATTAGAAATAATAGTGTTATGAGTCGCGTGTGCAATATGAGTGATATTAGCAGTGTCAGTGTCATCATTAGAACTTGTATGAATAATAGTGAGATTGATATTATTAGTAGTGTTGTTAGTTGTAATAGTGTGCATCTTATTATCCGTATTAGTAGTACTACGAACACGGCTATCTAACAATGAGATTACTACTACGCTTTTAATAATGAGATCAGTCGTACGATTCACACTTCGAAAGTTACGTCTCTGATTATTATGGGTATTACAATGCTGTGCTATGCAAATTCGCATTATTGTGTATGAGTGTGCGTGGCCGTAGTCTCAGTCGTAGTATTATTCTTGTTGTTATGAGTACTCGTAGTCAGTTTCTTCTAGATCTTCTTCGCAAGATTATGATTAGTCGTGTTCTTTTTAATATCAGTAGTACCATAGTTCTGGGCAGTGGCATGATTGGCACTCGTATTCTTATAATGAGCAGTCGTATTGGTATTGTTCATAGTACTACCAGTGGTGTGCTTAGTACGCGTGCGCTTAGTCTTATTAATAGTAACAGTGTTAGCATTAGTAATAATCAACAGTTGTGGTAGTCGTATTAGTATTGCCTGATCCGTGACATTAGTACTCTTCCTGTTGCTGATAATAACGGTTTTCGCCTGAGTCGTCGAACTGCTTGCCTTCCCCATCGTGTTCGCAGTGGTTGTCGCAGTCGCGTTCTTAAGATTACGTTATAATTAGTTTAACTGTTTTACAATGTCGTGTTAATATGACTCGTCTGTTGATTATTCGTATTGCCAGGCCCTTTTCTTCTTCTTTTCACTAATGATAGTCGTAGTAGTGTTACACTTCCAATGCTTGTTATTATGATTACGATTCGCATTCGTCTCATTACCTTCTTAGGAGTATTACTGATCATCCGTAGGACTAATATTATTCATATCACTCTTCCTTCTCGTCCTCCTCACCCTCCTAGTCCTCTTCATCCTCCTCCTCTTCTCCTCCCCCCACTCCTCCTCCTCCTCCTCCTCCTCCTCCTCCTCCTGCTCCTCCTCCTCCTCCTGCTCCTCCTCCTCCTCCTCCTCCTCCTCCTCCTCCTCCTCCTCCTCCTCCTCCCCGTCCCCCTACCCCTCCCCCTCCCTGATCCCGCCTCTCTCCTCCCTCCTCCATCCCTGCTCCTTCCTCTGTACCATTACACATTTGGAATGGTACTCTCCTCTGTCTCTCCCTTGACTCTGACCAGATGGCGCCCCGCCCTCTCAGCGTATTATTTCCACACACGATATGTCACAAGTTGTGTACTTCTTATGTGGTGTTTCCACTCCGATCGCTATCAGCCCTACAATATAGCGTTCCCGCTGCAGCAGTGGCCTCACTTCCGCGCGCCTGGTCCTTCCGAATGGCGCTCCCGCTGCAGCGCTGGTTTCATTTCCGCGTTGTCAGTTGTTCCGAATATTCGCGCTGCAGAGTTGGCCTCACGTCCACGTTTTCAGAGATTCAAAATTGTATTTGCGCTGCAGCACCAGCCTCATCTCGAGATTGTCGGCCCTCCAGCATGATTTTCTGGCTGCACCTTTCAGGCAGCCATGACATGCTTTTCAATACTATTTTCTGTACCACCAGTGCGGGATGTCATGCATTCCTCTGCGATGCTGTGATATTCAACGCTGAACTACGCAGTGCCATGCCATGCGATGACATGTCGTGAAATGCTATGATATGCACCGCTATGCAATGCCATGCCTTGCGCTGCAATGTTATGATGCCATGTTCTGCATCGCGTACCCTTTTGGGATCGTTCTCCTCTTCAACATCCGACCATACGAATCCGCCGACCCTGTCGGCGTGTGTGAGGGGCTTTTCCGTTCGAGACGTCATCCCCGTTGTTCGTTGGTCGTCGTCTCTGTCGTCCCCCTTCCTTGCGCCTCCCTTTCCGTGGGCCCGTCGCCACTCCCGTCCTCTTTCCCAGCAGGGGCCCCTGCTCAAGCGCGCCAGCCCAAATGAACTTCAGCAACGTCGTATTTGAGTCGAAGGGAAGCCCCTTCCCTTTGATCCCTCCCCCGCCGGGAGGGGGGGGGGGGTAGCGGGGGGGTCCCCGGGGGGGGTCCCGGGGGGGGGCGCCACTCAGATACGACGCCCCCCCCGCAAGTACTGCACGTCCTCCAGGGTCGGCGGCACCGGCCGTAAGGCCTTCGCAATATAGAGAGGGGCTCTACGCAATGGCAAGGGATGGAGAAGGACAGGACGCCAGATATGACGCGAGCGCGCCTAGCTGGCCTCCCTCCTCTCCCCCCTCCTCACTCATCATCACTACGGCCAGACCTAGGGCAAAAGAACATCGTTCAAAAACATTAGACCCTCCGCTGGCCAGACTGAAGAGCATTCGAGGGTGTCCTCGAATAAATGAACAAGAACATCCAACAAACACGAACAACATTAGGCTACCCTCCACGGACGACCTCCATCTAATACCTCGGTCCGACCGTACTTTGCCGTCGTCTGGCCTCACCGGCTCTGACCCCCACGCCTCCGCGGAAGCGGCATCAGCATCCCGGATGAAGTCGAAGAGCCCTGGGCGGCGCTCCCGGCAGGACTCATGCACCTCCCCCTCGTCTTCCTCCTGCTCCTCCTGCTCCTCCTCCTCCTCATCCTCCTTCTCCACGCCATCATCATCAGCATCGTCATCAGCATCATCATCATCATCATCATCATCATCATCATCATCATCATCATCATCAGCATCACCACCACCATCATCATCATCATCAGCATCATCATCATCATCATCATCATCATCATCATCATCATCATCATCATCATCATCATCATCATCATCATCATCATCATCATCATCATCATCATCATCATCATCATCATCATCATCCGAATCATCAGCATCATCATCAGCAGCATCAGAATCAGCATCATCATCACCACCACCACCGCCACCATCCTATTCATCATCATCAGCATCATCATCAGCATCATAATCATCGGCATCATCACCACAAACACCACCATCATCATCATCATCATCATCATCATCATCATCATCATCATCATCATCATCAGCATCATCATCATCATTATCAGCCTCATGATATATCATCATGATCATCAGCATTATCAGCATCAGCATCAGCAACATCATCATCAGCATCGTCATCCGCAGCAGCAGCCATCATCATCATCATATCATCATCACCACCAACAACATCAGCATCATCATCAGCAGTCATACATCATCATCACCACAACCACCATCATCATCATCAGCTGCATCAGCATCAGCATCAGCATCATTATTATTATCAGCATCATCATCATCAGAAGCATCATCAGCACCAGCATCAGCATCAGCATCATCAGCATCATCATAATCATCATCAGCATCAGCAGCATCATCACCATCATCACCTATCCTCATTAGCATCGGCATTATCAGCATCATCATCATCATCATCATCATCATCATCATCATCCCCGCCGCCAACATCGTCATCAGCATCACGATCACCATCATCATCACCACAATCATCATCAGCAGCATCACCATATTAATCGACATCAGCATCTTCATCATCAGCACCATCATCATCCTCTCATCATCGGCGTCATCAACAGCAGCAGCATTAGCACCATCATCATACTCATCATCAACATCATCATCATCCGCAGCATCATCATCAGCATCATCATCATCATCAGCAGCAGCATCATCACACATGTCACCATCACCATCACCATCATCATGCCAAGCGTAACTATCATGGACAGTACTGTCATCATCATCTGTCATCGTCATCCGGCATCGTCATCCGGCATCGTCATCCGGCATCGTCAATCGTCGTAAATCAACATCGTCATCGTCATCGTCGTCCGCATTGCCATCTGCAAATCAACAGCATCTGCATCGGCACCATCAACAGTATGAACCCGCCTTCTTGCCTTCCATTCAACATCCGCCATCATCCTCCGCCTTCTCTCCTCCTACTCCTGCGCAGCATCCGCACCTCTCCTGATACACATGTGGTTCCCCCTTCAAATCATCCTCCCCCTGCGCTTCCGACACCTCCTGCGCCTCCTCCTCCTCCTCCTCATCGTCCACCTGCGTTTTCCCGAGTAGGACCCACATCCTCCTTATGCACATTCTGGCTCCCCTCCTCACCCCTCGTCATTCGCAACTGCGTCCCCCTCCCTCCTCCCTGGTCCTCCTGCTCATCCTCCTCCTCCTCCTCGTCCTCATCCTCCTGTTTCTCCTCCGCCTCCTGCGCCTCCTCGCCCACCCATCCTCACCCTCCTCCTTAGCAACTACCTCCCCTCACCTTGTCCTCCTGCCCATTCTGCTCCCCCTCCTCATTAGCCACCTCTGTGTCCTCCTCCTCATGCGACTCCTAGTCCCCCTGCTCACACCTTCTGCTCTTCGGAACTGCTTCCCCATCTCCTGGTGTTGCTGCTCTTGCTCCTCCTGCTAACCCTCCTCGGCATCCTCATGTGTTTCCTCCTTTTCATCTTTCTCCTCCTCCTCCTCCTCTTCCTCGTCGTCCTCCTCCTCCTCCTCCTCCTCCTCCTCCTCCTCCAGTGGTTCGGTTGCGCAGCCATGCTAGTGTGGGACAGAGGATGCTGTGCCCGGCGATGTGTTCGAGCGTCGCTCCCAGGTGAGGGAGCACTACAGCACGAGTCATGGGCATGACTGCGTGTATTTGCGCTACGGGATGCCGCCCATGCCGCCAGTTCCAGAAGCCGTGGCAGACTCGCTGCCTGTGTACGGCTTGGGGGGGCTGGCGTGGGACGTGGGGAGAGGCGTGTGTATACCGACGGGTATGGCCTGGCCAATTCGCTTCCAGGCCTCACTCGATGCGGATGGGCTGCAGTGAAGCTCGACCCATCAGGTATCGTGGTGAGAAGCATGCATGGCCCGGTCCCTGGGGCCCTCCAGACGGTGCCCCGAGCGGAGCACCACGCTGCTCTGAAGGCCCTCCAGGCACCCTTCCATCGCTGCCAGCGATCATTTGCATGTGGTCAGGGTGGGACAGCTCTGGAGTTCAGTGTGCGAAGGTGCCAGCTCGAGGTATGCTGCTGTGTGGAGACAGATCAGGAACATGTATCGTGACGAGCATGGGAACGAGTTTGTGTGGACCCCCGCCCATCGCTCGCTCGAGGACGTGTTGCTTCTGCCACCTCGTGGCCCATCTTGCTCGGACGATCCGATGTTCGATGTCATCGGAAACGAATGGGCGGATTAGTTTGCGAAGCCAGGAGTCAGGGATCATGCCGCTCTTCAGCTTCTCACAGCTTTACACAAGGTGCAGTTGCGAGAGTTGAGGCTTGAGGGTGGATTTTTCTCGTTGATGGTGCAGGCCGTGGCGAGGAAGGCTGAGTTGATGCAGCCTCGGTCCGAAACCCCTCGGAAGGTCAAGGTCGGGCCAGTCCCCCAGCTCTCCCTCACCTCACACTCGCTCGTGTTTTGCGCGCGCTTGCGTGAGCACAGGTGCACGGTGGGTGGCATCGCGGTCTCCGTTCGACAGATTGCGAGCCGACACCGTTTCTTTCGACTCTCGCCCAAGACGTGGGTCTCGGCAGTGCCGGGCGCGAGGCGGCGGCCTCTGGCAAGAGCCTCTGCGAATACATTCGAGGAAGTATCGAACGGGAACCCTTGTCGAAGTAGTTAGGCCTCCACCAGTTTGACTGAATCACGCGAACGTCTCGAGAGCGCCGTTACTGAGTTCGGGGGCCTTCCTGGCCAGGAGCTCTCGGAGTAAATCGTAAGGAAGTATCGGGCAGGAGCCCTTGTCGTCGTGGCTGGGCCTCCGCCAATTTGACTGAATTGCGAGGAAATCTCGAGCGAGAGCGCCGCTCCTGAATTCGGGGAGCTCTCTGGCCAGGGTGCCTCGGGGTAAATTGTGAGGAAATATCGAGCGGGAGCCGTTGTCGTTGTAGCCGGGCCTCAAAAGCCACACTTTTACACTCAAGCCGACGCTCGCGCGGGAGCCTCGTTTTCAAAGAAAATGTAGCCGGCGTCGAGGCGAGAGCGCGAGGAACCATTTCCGGAGATCAACAGTAATCATTATTCAGAAAGGAATTTTCGACGACGACGACGACGACGACGACGACGACGACGACGATCGACGAAGACCGACAACAACGACGACGACAACGACGACGACGACGACGACGACGACGACGACGACGACGACGGCGGACGACGACGACGGCGGACGACGACGACGACGACGACGACGACGACGACGATGGACGAAGACCGACAACAACGACGACGACGACGACGACGACGGACGGCGGTCGACGACGACGGAATTTTCGACGACGACGATGACGACGACGACGACGAAGACGCCGACGACGACGACGACGACGACGACGACGACGACGACGACGACGACGACGACGACGACGGACGGCGGTCGACGACGACGACGGCGACGAAGACCGACAACAACGACGACGACGACGACGACGACGACGACGACGACGACGGACGGCGGTCGACGACGATGGACGAGAGGCAGTCCAAGAGCCCAGGTCTGCACAGACCGAGCGAGGGCCTCCCCCTGCAGGGACGGGAGACCGCCTGGGCAGCAGCGGAGCGGCGGCGGCGCAGCAGCGACGGCCTTCCATGGTCCAGGAGATGACACGAGCACACCTTTAAAGGGGCCCAAGGACACACAAATAAATACACACAAATAAAATAATCCCCCATATTTTCCCATATTTTCTGGGTTTCTGTCTTCCCCCCACTTCCCATAGTTTCCCATATGTTCTGGGGGATCGACGATCAATTGTGTCTGTGTGTCTCTTTCCCTCCTGACAATGGTCCAGGAGATGACACGAGCACGCCTTGCCCTCATCAGCAGCCAACCTGTGCCGCCCCATCGTTCCTCCTGCTCCCCTGTGCCCTCCTCGTCGTCAGCATCACTGGAGGCCTCCCAAACGGGGTCCGAATAGATAGGCTCGGAGGATCGCGCCGCACCGCCGATGCATCGGCGATGCGTCGGCGATGCGTCGGCGACATCAGCGATGCAATGCGTCGGCGCCGACGGCGTGGAGAAAATCTGATCCCGCATCGAGAAGCATCGCCGATGCATCGGCGATGCAGCCCGATCCTCCGACCCCGTCTATTCTGGCCCTATTTGTCGGCGGTGGACAAACCTCCCTTTAGTAAACCTCCCCTTAGCGAAAACGGCCTGGGACACCGAAACCGTCGGACCCGGACCCGCAAAAATGACGGCCGCGACGCCCCCTCGCGAACCGACAACGGCCAACTCCTTAATCGACGTGTCAGCGGAGAAGGTCTGTCCACCCTCGAATCTGTGAGCCCAGAAGAACCACCACCACCACCAGTCTCGTCCTCTTGGGCAAAACGAGGCAGGCGTTCAGAGTAGCCGCCGAACGGGAGGGTCGCCTTTGAAGCCGCGGCGGACCACCTCGGGAGGGCTACGCGGCTCTCTGCTGGCGCAGCGGAGGGAAGATCGGAAGGATGATCAGGGGGACGAGGAGGACGAGGGAGGGGGAGGAGGACGAGGGAGGGGGAGGGGGAGGGGGAGGAGGACGGGGGAGGGGGGAGGAGGAAATGGAGGAGGAGGAGGAGGAGGAGGAGGAGGCGGAGGAGGAGGAGGAGGAGGACGACGACGACGACGACGACGACGAATGGAACGAGGAAGCGGCGAGAAGGGGAGGGGAGGGAAAGGAGGCGGAGGAGAACCAGAGCAGAGCCAGCATGCACCGATCGATGCTGCCACACACACACTCCCGCCCCACGCAAGAAGCGCCCCCTGGAATGCCGAGCGCTGGGCGGGCCTGCCAATCGGGCGAGGCCCCGATCCGTTGAGAGCACACCCTCGAGGTCATCCGAGCGGAAAACGCCGCGAGCTGCGACGAGGAGGAGACAGGAGAGCCCCAAGCAATACGCCACCACCAGCCCCCGGCCAGGCCCATCCTGGGCCCTGGGCCGGTGTGCAGGCCATCCTGGCCTGGGCCTGGAGGTCTGCACGCCAATCCGGGGCCCAGGATGGACCTGGCTGGGGCTGGTGGTGGTGTATCGTTGGCGCCCCTCCGAGAAAAGCCCACACGATCAGCCCTGACCCGCGTGCAGAACGGATTCGTCCAAAAATATGTTCTTTCGCAGGGTTGCGCGAACCGCTGCCAACAAACCTTTTCCGATTGCACGGGGAATGCACGGGGAACGCCTTGCACAAAACGTGGCCATTGTTGGCAACGGTGACCACGTGTTGAAAAGGATCTGCTCCCGACTCGTGCAAGTGCCGCACGACTCCAAGCTCGTATTCGTAAGATGTCAGAACATCGAGCGCAAGGCAAGAATTTGAAAAAGAGCCGGCCTACATCCGTGTAAGTGTTGGAACTCAGAGTTTCTGGTCTGATCGAGAAGTCTACAGCGAAAGCCACATTTTGAAAACGTGCTGGCGTCCATTCGGCGGCGAGCCTGGGCGGGAAGTGTGGGGCCAGCCTTTTCAAAGGTTCGGAAAGCCTCGGGTCTTCTGAGAAGTGTGCCAAGCCTTCCCCGAGGACTCAAAAAACTTCTCTCAGAGGGCGCGCGGGCTTCTGAGAAGTCCCACCGCGTCCTGAGAAGGCGGTTATCCTTCTCACTCCCCCCCTTTCCTCGCCGCCGATCCATCTGTAGTCGATACCGTCCCCCGAGGCACGACGTGGAGTGCCCAGAGGTCATTCGAATCTCTGCATTTAAAGCCGCGGTACTCTTGCAAGGGATCCAGGGCCCCGAGCTCTGGGCGCACACGGGCGCGGCGCGGGAGCGTCGCGCGACGACTCCTGAGGCCACGGAGCCCCACGACGAGCCGAGATGGTCCCTGGTAGGGAGCAAACCCCGACAAACGATTGGTCAACGCACCCAAGGAAGGAATCGAACAAGGCAGGGCTGTTAGATAAACGGCCAGGGCCGTTGTAGTAGACGCTCACTATGGGGGTCGGGGTGGTTTTTCCCCCCTTGACCTAGAAGCGCCAAGGGTGTTCCAAAAGGGCCTCCGAGACGGTCCAAGAGCGCTGCGAAACGCGGAGGCCCTCAAGACACCCATAGAGCGTTCCGAGAGGCCCCCCCCCGAAGACTACATGTCAGCGTTCGCGCCGAATCGGCCTTCCGACGCTCCAAGGCGGCCCAAGGGGCCTCAAGATCGCCCCAACACGGCCCTGAAGAAGGCCCCAAGGCAGCCCAAGAGGGCCTCGAGATGGCCTACAAGGTCCCGAAGACGGCCCAAGAAGACCCAAGATGGGCCTGACCGGGGGAATTCGTACTGAGATTTCGAAACCCATCCATCCGTGCATTTGCTTGAATTTTTTGAGGCGAATGTACTCGGCGCCCGAAGGGAAAAACGTAGTTCGAAAACGAACCAGCTTCCACCTTTGCGCTCATTGGAACCATGAACCACGAACGCGCGGAGCTCCAAAACGAAATCCGCATTGTCACAACGACCGACTCTAGTAAGAAAATTGCCCGCCACCCCTGAGCAGTTTGCTTACGCTTGGTCCAAGCGGCTTACAAATCCTTGTGCACGTTCACTCATACAGTTCGCCGCGTACAATAGGTGAAACAAGTCACAGGGTGATTACAGCCTGGGCAAGAGAAGTCGACAACGAAGCACCGCCTAGCCCACGGACATAGCGCAAGCGCCTGAGGGCTCAAAACAAAAGGACAGCGTCGCCAAAAACGAACAAGTCGTACCGCCCAGGCCCGCACAGCTTCCCATTCATGATGACAGCGTGGCAGGTTTCGTGGTACGAAGCCCCCATCTGGGTGAACTCCGTCTGCAGCCAAAACGGCCTCGTCAAACATCTTGCCGAACATCGTTGGCAAGAGACTCTGGGCAACGTCATCCGACTCGGGGGACGCCATCTTCAGGACCGTCTGACATTCCCCCACCAGGATGTCCCCGCTGCGGCGCAACATCTGGCACGGTGCACGCTACGTCTCTAGCACGACGATCCGCGGCGGCTGCATGTCTGCAGGCTATTGCGGAAACGCCAGGGTTCAACGATTTGGTAGGCCTCGAAACTGAAGTTCCAACTCGTCCGCCCACTGCTACAGTGCATCCGGTTGCTGTACCACCTTATCATCGTGGTCCCGTGCTTGCATCAAACCAAGTGCTGGCTGACGCGGAACCTCTATGGCAACAAGCTGGTCCCACAGATCGCGCACCTTCCCTTACGTCTATCAAGCACCAGCTGGGACGTCAGCCATTCGGTTGCCTCACGTTCCACCTGGTGCCGCTGCCACCCACAATTGGCTCCAGTTCAATCCGACGCAACGAATCCCCTGACCGCGGCCTCAATCAATGCGAGCCCACCGTGGAAACTGATCATATTGCCCCCGATGTCCGCCAGGGCGTTGCCGACCTCGAGCGCAACGTCGCGAAGCGAATGCGCACTCCTCCGTGGCGTTCTCGGACGCTGCGTCTGGATCTCCTTTGTCTCCTGCGCCGACATCACATCCACTTGGCGCACGATCTCTTGTCGCATCATGGTGACAACCAAAACCTACCATTATGTTGGGCAGCGGGTGGCCAAAACCCCTGGGACGCAGGGGTACCCTGGCCCGCTCCCGTCCTTGCCGACTTGGCGACGAGGCCCACAGCAAACATAGCGCAGGGGTACTACCCACAAAATCTGCGCGCCCCCCTGGACGTTTTTTTGATCCGCGGGTCGAGAGCGCACCTCTTCCGGTCGAAGCTAAGCGGGCCGCGCACCTCTTTGATTCACAACAGGGGGGGGCAGGAGGACCGTCCCTCTGGACATGGCGCCGTTCAAAGGCGCCTGCTCGGGTGGGCACAGCGCAGCGGGGGCAAGGACGCGCAAGGGGCCCGCGCCTTCTCCGCGTCACCAGGGGCGCCTCGCCCCGCGGCCGACGCTGTGCGGACCGAAGGGGCGCGGAGCGCGCAGGGGGGCCCTGCCTTCCCCGCGTCCGCAACGGCGCCCCGCCCCGCGGCCGACGCGGTGCGTGCCGAAGGGGCAGGGGTGCACAAGAGGGGTGTGTGCCTTCTCCGCGTCCTCGGGCTCTCCGCCTCGCGGCCCCAGGGGTCCAGAGTCCCCTGCCTGGCCCGCGCCTGGCTTGACGGAAAAGACGGGAAGGGGGGAGAAGGAGGGGCCTGTGAACAACACACAGAGTGGCACGTGTCGCCCCAAAAACCGCAGGGTGAAAACCGACTGTGTGAGAGAAAACCAATCGTTCCACTCGCCCTCTGGACGCCAACTTGGGGCCACACAGCGCGAAACAACACAAGGGTGACACGCGTCACCCCGAAAACCGCGTGAGAAAAAACAATCGTGCACAACTCCTGTTCTGGACGCCAACGCCAACGTGGCCTTCTACACTGCGAAGCAAGGCCCAACGCACAAGCAGGGCGCGGGCCAAGGGCCAAGGGTCCCCTGCGCGGCCCGCGCCGAGAAGGCCACGTCCGCCCGCGGACGCGGCGACGGCAGCAGGAGGGGACGGCGCGCCCACAGACGGCCAGGGGCGGGGGGATTGCACGGCCCGCGTCCTGAGGGCCACGTCCGAAGAAGGCGGCCCAGAGCACTGGGAACGCGCCGAAGGACGGACAAAGCCCCTGCCTGCCCCGCGGCCCCGGGGCCACGTCCGCCCGCGAACGAGGCGACGGCCGAAGCGGGAGCGGGAGCGGCCCAGGGAACCTTGCCAACCTTGCCTGGTCCGCGTCCTCGAGACAACGTCCGCCCGTAAAGGAAGAACGCGACCGAGAGCAGCAGCGACGCGCCCAAAGACGGCCAAGGGAGCCCTGCTCGGCCAACATCCTCAGGGCCACGCCCGCCCGCAAGCTGAGCGACGGGCGAAGGCGAGGGCGACGCTCCGAAAGACGGCCACGGGTACCGTGTAACCCGCGTCCTTAGAACTGCCCCCCAATGAAGCCCCCAAAGAACGGCCCCCGCCCCAACGGTGCCCTGAAAGGCTGGCGGGCGAAAGCGGCCGAGGACGGGCCGCAGAGGCAAGGGCCCAAGGGTGCCCTAGGAAGGGCGCGTGGCCTTATCATGGGTTCTGGCTGTATGGCTTCGGCGGCTGGAACATCTGGATGCAGCCGTCGTGCTGCCATAACTAATGCATAATAGGGAACGAACGGGCTATCCTAGCCACGGCGAGCCTCGGCCACGAGTAGGTTCTACGACCTGGATCCAGGGAGTGGCCCGAAAACCGGAGCCCCTCTTGAGCCCAACGTTGTCCTCATGTCAGCGCATTGACTGCAGGTTCCCTTGGCCTGGCCGTGTCGCGCGGGGGAGGCATTGGGGCAGCGGCGTCCTTGCCCGCCCCTCCCTGGGCCCAGCCACGAGGCGTGCGCGATCCGTCGGGACATCGCCGCGGTCCACTCCCTCATCCGCAGCGCGACCTGGCTCTCCAATTTGCTCAAGATCGCCCTCGTGGTCTCGAGATCCCGCTCACAGGGAGCCCGTGCTTAGTGGGCCCTGCAATCGAAAGGCCCGTTTTTTACAAATTCCGCGTTTCCGTTGTTTTGCCGACGCCATTTTTGTGCTAAATCCGTCGCCGTTTCTCTGGCTCACGTTTTGGATCCGTGTGTGTTGCCGTTTCCGGTCGCGGTTTTTTTCCGTTCCGACTTTCAAAAGACACTTTTCGGAAACGGTTGCAGAATGGCCCTGACGCTTCCAGGGCCCACTAAGGGTCCGCGGAAACCGAACCATGGCCACGAACAGGTTGTGACAACCTAGCGGTCCAACTCGAGCTCCTGCGTTTCCTCCACGTTATCCTCGTGGTTCGTCAAGTATGGCAGCAGGGAATATGCAGTAGAGGCTGCACGCTCCAGATATCCTGCTGTTCGATTTCTTGTTTGCTTGGCCTCCGTTTTGACCGGAGGCGGCGGCCCACGCACGCTTCAGGGCCCCCCCGTGGCTCCTCCAGCCGTTCGGGCCAGAGCACCTCATCATTGGCCTTTGCGATCTGCAACGCCACGACTGGTGGGATGTCTCGACATCCTGCAAGCTGGGCCTGCTCGCTGTCGCCCATCGGCACCGCGCGGAGATAAAACACCGCGCCATCATCGCGGCGGAGCAGGGGTCGGGCTGACGCGCACCTCTCAAGGCCAGCGGAGCGCGCGGAGCCTGAAGCGCTGACCAAAAACGGCTGCGCAAGGGGAAGATGGACCAGGTCTAAGACGGTGGCCTGCTTCCGAAAAGGCAGGTCACCGTCCTAGACCTGGAAGGGGGGGGAGGGGAGGAGGGGGAGAAGGAGGGGGGAGGGGGAGGAGGAGGAGGGAGAAATGGCGGCGACGACGACGACGACGACGACGACGACGACGACGCGACGACGACGACGAAGGCAACAGCGGTGGCGGCCGCGGCGGAAGCGGCGGCAAAGGCGACAGTGGTGGCGGCCGCGGCGGACGCGTCGGCAAAGGCGACAGCGGTGGCGGCCGCGGAGGAGGTGACGGCGACGAAGACGACGACAACGACTACGACGATAAAACGAAGCAAAGCCCGACAGCGAAGACCTCTGCGAGGAACATGATCTGATTGTACTGCCTCGGGATCTGCCGCACCATCACCGTCACCACGCCCTCCTCCCAGTCGACCCTCATCGGGGCCTTGGTGAACGCTCGAACAAAGCGGGAAGCTGGCGACAAAGTGGAAGAAGAAGACGAAGACGAGGATAATGTCACCGAAGACGACGACGACCAGGACACGGAGGGAAGGAACAAAAGAAGAGTGGGAGGAGGAGGACGAGGAGGAGGAGGAGGAGGAGGAAGAGGACGAGGAGGAGGAGGAGAACGTCAAGGGAAAGGAAGAGGACCAGGACAAGGAGGGGAAAGAGCGGGAGGAGGAGGGGTAGAGAGGGGGAGGAGACTAGAAATGAGGATGTAGAGTTCAAATTCGTACTTTCCAATTGCGCAGTGTAAATGGCGGATGGCACAGGGCACGTATAAAGCGGCACGGAAGCTTGGCCACCTCCCGCGCCCCAGCGCAAAAATGGCGTCGGCAAGGGGGAACAGTTACAGGGCAGAGAAGGCAAAAAGGTGCACAGACCTACCATTCGAATCTAGCGCTCAAACAAAACCGTCGTGCCTTCAAGGGGGTGGAAACAACACTAAGGGAGAGCGCGGCGAACCGCCCATTCTTTATTCTATATATATATATTAATATAATATAATATAATATATATATTATTTAAAAATAATAATAATATCAAATATATATATATATATATATATATATAAAAAAAAAAAAAAAAAAAAAAAAAAAAAAAAAAAAAAAAAAAAAAAAAAAAAAAAAAAAAAAAAAAAAAAAAAAAACGGCCGCAACAGCACAACAGGAGGGCTCCATTGACCGCCCCTTCAAAAACAGCTGCCTGGCCGCGAGAAGACGCGTCACCTGGTTCCGACATGTCTCGGAGCTGTCAAACAGACTTCATTCCATCCCAATGGCACCTTGGCAGCCCACGGCACCAACCGCAAAAACTTGTTATGGTTTATTTTGCAGCGCCTGTGGCAGGGAGTTACTCCTTATAGAGCTCCTGAGACTCGTCAGAGCAGGCTAACAGATCTCCCAACTGTTACGATTACTAAAAGAGCAGGTGCTAAAGAACTGCGAGCTGCACGGACACAGTCAGCACAAGCCCACTCACTTGAGCGCTCAACTCGCCGATATCGCACGTCGGTCTCCGCAAATGTCGGAACACGCATGCCACCCCCAGTGAGCCAATGCGGCTCTTAGGTACATATACATATACATATGTGCATAGATATGTATGTATGTACGCTTTCGGACTCCGTGTGACATCGTGACAGTCACGATGTAGTTTCCTTACTTCTGCGTGAGTGAGCTATGCTGTGTGCTCGGGGCGGCCTTCTTCAGCTTCTCGTCGCCGAAGTCGACCGCGGCGTGGCCATGGCTGATATGGCCGCTCATCACGCTGAGGATTAGCCCTCGGCCCACGCTGCCCTTGGCCACGGGGTCGGCCCGCAAGTCCTGACTGTCGCGCAAGCGCCAGTCGTCAATCTGCTCGGCGCGCAACTGGCCGGCTAAGGACCACAGGTGGCCAGCTATACTGTTCTCGGACGGCGGCCAGATGGAGTCCGCGAGCAGGGCGCTGAAGACGGACACGCCGTCTATGACGAGGTCCGCAGGGATCGCGCAACCTCCTTTCCCTCTTAGCCCCCTGACCTGCTCGGCAGAGGCGGGGCCGTGAACCGTCTCGCGCAACGTGGGCAGGCACGCCAGCAGACCGCCTGCTGCGCCGAATGCTGCGAGCAGCTCGGAACCCAATGAGGATCTGTACACAAGCTTGCGCGCTCGGCTCACTGCGCCCAGCAGTTGGCACACCTGTTACCCGGCGCGGCGGCGCTTGCCGAAATGCATGTACACGGTCCTTCTCGTGCGCATCCTGACCCCTCCCCCCCCATGGGGGGCCCGTCGCTGCGCGCGCTGAGTCGCCTTGCGGCGCGCTCCATGGATGGAAACGCGACGCGTGCCTTGATCTGCTGCATGGCCAGAACAACTGGGCTGAGCTGAGCTGCATCACGCGTCGGATGAGCAACTTGCTCTCGGCTCTCCGCGCGGCGACGACGCACGCCGCGACGCGGTGCTGGGCGAGCAGGGCGTAGGCCGCTGCTCCCAGGAGGGCGGCAAAGAGGTCGGGAAGCTCACCTCGGGCTAGCTCGTCAGCCTTGGCCATGACCAGGTCGACGTGTCCGATCGGCATCAGAGCGCAAATGCACTCGCCCTGGTCGAGCGTCACGGCGCCATGGGCACAGCGGCGCAGGTGCACTCCGCAGCCGGTGAAATCGTCGCAGTCACCCTTCATCTTGCCGAAGACGCTCTCGACGTGGCTGATCAGCTGGTCGACGTTTTCTCTGCGCCCAGCGATCTTCAGACCCTCAAAATGCTCGGAAAACATGAGCACTTGCTCCGAGACGCCAGCAGCACAGCAGCTGGACCCCACGCGCTTGACCTCAAGCTACGGACCCCACCTGGCTGGCTTGGCGCTGCACCCAGGTAAGTGCGCGACCCAGGCAAGCTCCATGGAGAAGGCTCTGGGCGCACCCTTGCAGCCCGCACCCGGCCCCACGCCGCGCGGGCGCCCCATCCGCTCGACGCTCTCGCGGCCAGGCACCTGACTGAACTGGCCGCAGCGCCGGGTGGCTGGGCGAAGTTCGCCTCGAGAGGTACTTCGAATTGCTCCTGCATCTCTGCATAGGTCACGTCTTGCAAGAATGCCTCCCGGGCGTCCTCGGCGACGCACGCCCGGTCGGGGCGACGCGCCACCGCTGAGGATAGTACGCGTCGAGACGCCCGCTTCGCAGCCCCAGCGAGCGCCCCCCGGGCCTGGGCGCCCATGTCGAGAAACCCCCTCAGCGCCAGGCGGCACAGGAAGATCCCGACAGTCTTGCCGTCTGATCCCTTCCGGTGCTTCCACTTGAAAACACGCGTGAAATCAATTGCGTTTCGGGCGGGATGCTTCACGCAC
Source organism: Prorocentrum cordatum (assembly GCA_963575745.1). Taxonomy (NCBI): domain Eukaryota; class Dinophyceae; order Prorocentrales; family Prorocentraceae; genus Prorocentrum; species Prorocentrum cordatum. The sequence continues at coordinate 115,492 of CAUYUJ010017420.1, forward strand.
CGCTGGGCCAAGATGAAGCTCCACACATCCACTCACATCGCCCTCCTTCTGTAGCGTGGCGCAGTCGCCCAAAGAGGCCCCGCGCAAGTAGTAGCGGCACAGCGCGTGGATGTTCCGACGCCAGTACTGCGACTCGAAGTGACGGGGACACTCGCGCGGCCCAACGCCTGGGTCGGCCGCGGCATGCTCGACGGCAGCGGAGATTCCACGCCGGCTACCGGCGCTCTCCAGCTCCTCCAGCTCATCAGTCAGATCGCCAGATCTTCTGCCCCCCCGCCTTCACACGAAGCTGCAAACATCACCTGTTGGATGTGGCAGCATGCCGCTCTCCTCTGGCATAGCCGGCAGAGCTGATGGCGATCTCTACCTCCGGCGGTGATGGCGGTGTCCTCGGGAACGTCAATGACACTATCATCGAGCGTTCCGCCCAGGTCCCGGCGGGCGCCCGTCGCCATGGACGGCTCATCGCCTAAGATAAACTGCATGACGCGAGCTCCCTTCCATTGCTCGCCGACGAGCTGGCAGGTGGTGAACGCGGGGCCGTTGAGATGGATCCGCCGGACGTCGGAAGCGTTCCGAAGAAACCACCAGACGGCCAAGTTGCGGGCGCAGCCTGGCCACGGCGCGAATGTCTCATAGCTGCAAACACCTGCGGGAAAGATGACGCAGGGCTTCGAGGACGCCCGGGCGTCGCCGCGTCCGCTCGGCGAGCTGCACGCCACGGGCGCCCCCCCAGCGGCCGAAGGCCCTGGCCCCAGAGCCCGGCGCGACGTGTTCCAGGCAGTTTACTACGCGCCCCCTAGCCAAGCCTACTCGCGCCATGCTGGCGCCCATCTCGTCGAAGACGGCACCGATGAAGGCCCGGGCGCCCTGCAATCCGCAGACCATCTCGGCCCGGCGGCACTTGGCCGCCACCTCGCCGCGAACCCGGTCTACAGACGCGACTGCCCCAGGGCCCGCTCGGCCTGCCACATCCTTGGTGATTGGCGGCCCGCGGCTCTCCGCCGGGTCGCCCACGTCGAAGCGGCCCTCTTGGGACCCGGCGGCGCGGGCCCTGAGGGCACGGCTGACGCGCGCGATCGACGCGGCTTCGATCACGCGCTACAGGGGCGCCACTGCAGTCGGCAGTCAGCACCAGCGACACAGTCGCTGGATGCCTCGCCCCGTTCGCCTGCCCCCAGCGGCGGCAGCAGGGGCGGCCGCTGTCCAAAGACGACGTTGCATGGCGCAACGCCGCCCACGTGGGCGACGCTTCTGCTAGCAAACATGACACGATCCAGAATGGAGTCGAACTTCGCCGCGGCGCCTTCGCGCTCCAGCTGCTCCTCCGCGGCGCAGATTGCCCGTCGCAGCATGGCCCCGCGCCGCTCGGCGAAACGAGCGCGCCGGCGCGGAGCACGCACGTCTACTGGCCACCCCCCTCTTCATCTCCTCCACGAATCACGCCGAGGTCACCCCACCCCCGCCGCCCGCGACCAAAGTCCCCATCGAACCGAACAGCTGGACCCGCGAGCGGCCGACGGCGGCAAGCAGCGTCGAGTCGAGCTCGGGCGCGACCCCCCGACCATTTACACCACCGCGAGGCGCAACTGATCAGACGAATAATCACGCGACCCTGGTAAAACAGGATGTCGCACTGAACGCGCTGGTTGAGTCACGTCGATAGGCGGAGTGAAAGGATGGCCATGCGCGCTGGCGGCAGCCACGCGCGACGCCCCCTGCAGTCGTTGGCCACGGCGAAGATGAAGTTGAGGATGTCCCACGGCACGTCGGCTGCTCGCAGCGCCCGCGCCATCTCTTCCACGATGGCGCGCCGCCAAAGGCGCAGCTTGCGAAGCTCCAGCGCGCGCGTCTCACGCGAGTCACTGCGACATGCCCGCAAGGAGGTAGCGACGCCGAAGCGAGCGCCGTCTGTTGGCGCTGGGCCGCCTGCAGCTGCGTCGGCAACTCGCGGCGCCGCTCTACGAGGCACTGCGCCCGACGCTGGACCCGCACGGACCCCCGGTCGAACGACAGAGTCGCCCGAACAGCTCCAGCGCTGGATGACGAGCTGGCCCCCGGCCCTCCTGCGGGCGCGGGCGGCAGAGCAGCCCCGCGCGCTGCTCCAAGGGCTGCGCCGCTGGATGGCTGAGCTCGCCGATCGCTGGCGGGACGCGGCCCCCCAGATCGCGCCGGCGCTCGCGGGCGTAGGCCAGCGCGCGGGCGCGCCCAGACATGAGAGCTCGCGAACATGCCCTTGCCAAACGCGCGAACGCGCGCGGGGCGATCGCGCTCCTCCTCCTCTCGGCAGCCGGGGCGCTCCCAATGGGTCGGCGCGCGGCGAGGGCTGCGACACCCTGCTGGATCCCTGGGGCGCATGGGCGAGTCTGCCCGCGCGTTGCGCTCGCGCGCCCCACGCGTGCAGCGCGCGCGCTCGGCCGCGACGTCGCGCCTGACCCCCCCCTCAGCGGCGCCGGCGGCCACGGCTGGGAAGGCCGACGATCGGACATCGCATTCGCGAACGCACTTCGCGACGCGCGGCGACGTTAGTCCACCATGCCCTGGACGAGTCGCTCGGCCATCTTCCACTGCCAAATCTGGGCGCCGAAGCCGCCGCGGCCGTCAACGTGGACGCCGCGCGCGCCCGGGCAGCGGAGGTCGGAGAACTGGTCGAGGATCCCCGGACCACGCTGTTCCGTTGCCGCGCAGCTGGCACGCCCCCTGCGCAAGCGGTGCCGCGCTAGAGGCGCAGCCTTCAGACACGGCCACGACTGGCACAGTGAGGCTCGGCGCCGATCCCAGCGCACCAGGACCCACGCCGCTCCAGCTCTGCCCCATGCGCGGGCGCGCCCGCAAGGAACGCGCGTTGGGCGGAGTTGGGCGCCGAGGCGAAGTTGCCCGGCGATCCCTCTGCCGCGCGCCCAAAGCGTCCCAGCTGGCCCGTCACGGGGGCTGCCGAGGCTTCGCGGGGTAGGCCACGTCGCAGCGCAGGAGCACGGTGAGTTGAGCGTTCGACACGCCAGCGGCGCGCAGCAGGAGGAAGCTGAGCCCTTCGTAGCCGATCACGAGTTGACCAGCTAGCCGCGCGCGGTCGCGGGAGATGTCGACCCTCGCAAGGAGGGCGTCGATGCGCCCCCGCGGCAGTTGATCGAAGATCACCCGCGCCGATGCTGCCAGGGCGCGCCCCCCCGCGCCCAACTGGCCCCATCGTTCGGCCGAGCTGCGCGCCAGGAAGGTCATGGGTGGCACTGGGTTGCCGCTGATGAGACCTCCCTGGATCAGGGCCGTTCGTCCGCGCACTCGCGCGCAATGCCAGCGCGGCGCGACGATACGGAGGCCACTTGGCAGAACTCTCTGAGGTTTGAGTTCGCCCCAGGTCAACACCTCGCGCGCCCAATTCTGGAAATGCACGCGAGCACGGTGCTGGGGCGCCCAGGTGCGGAGGTGGTGCATGTTGCCGCTGCCACCACCCGCGCCCATGAAGACGATGCAACTTACGATGGCGCACGCGCCGACCCCGACTGCCTTCCATCTGGAGTGTAGCCCCCTCCACATGTCGCGGAGGTGCTGGAAGCCGGGGGTCTTGAAACGGCGTTGCATGAGTCGCCGAGGATACTTGTCCCAAATGTGGTCCTCCTCGTCAGCGTATTTGGCGTCTGCTTCTGTCGCGTCACTGCCGTGCTCACGGCACTCGGAACATCCCGCGACACAATCACGGGAATGCTCTCCGTATGTCGTGTGGCCGCTGCACTAATCGCTGCCAATGGCACGATCGTCTACAAGAGTGCGCATCGGGATCCCGCCCTGCCCCGCTGGCGGGCATGAGCAGGTGGAGCGACAGGTCGGGTCCCGAGGTGTGTTGCCTCGGAACGATGGCGCACCAGTCGGCATGCGCTTGACTGCATGACCTCGGGGGGGTGAGAGCACACTTTCCACGCTCCCCGCTGCATTCCCGCTCGGCACCAGCGACACAGTCGCCGGATGCCTCTTCTCTGCTTGCTTCTTCCAAGGCTCTCCAGACACAGGCCCAAAAAGCTCGGGACTTTGTTTTGCCACCGCAGATGTGAACGCTGCGTCGAGCAACTGTCTAATCCCTGACGCTACCCCCACAAGCGGGGGCACTGACAGTTTGGGGTCCGCGAGCTGCCTGGACACAGTCCACGCATGCCCAGGGGGAGCCGCAGAGCGGTCATTGTAGATCTTGGTGGTTTGGGTCCTTGATGAAGCACTGGTTGTGCACGCTCCTGGTCGCAGGTCCTGCTGGATGCGCTGGTACAGCCCCGACGGACCCGTGTTGAAAGCGATCGACCGAAGTCGACGGCGGCGGGGTGGCGGTCGACGCGAGGCGAAGCATGGCGGCCGTAGTGGGTACAGGGGTGAACATGCTCCGATACCAACTAGACATGAGGATGTAGAGGTGAAAAACGTACTTGTCAGTAGCGCAGCGTACAAAGCGAAGTGCATCAGGGGCGTAAAAGGCGGGCACGGAAGCTTGGCCAGCTTCCGGTGCCCCAACAAAAACGGCGTCGGCAAAGGAAGACCAATATTACAGGGCAAAGAAGGCAGGAATGTGGACGAACATACCGTTCGAATAGGAGAAGGAGGAGGCGGAGGAGGAGGAGAAGAAGAAGAAGGAGGGGGAGAAGAAGTAGAAGGAGAAAGAGGAGAAGAAGGAGCAGCAGCAGCAGAAGCAAAGGCAGGGGCAGGAGAAGGGAGAAGATGCGACGCTGCACCAGCGGAGCACTGCGACCGGGGGTCGCCGTCGGGGGCTACTATCCACAGCCACTGCTTGGATAGTTCCAGGAAGCTGGAAGCACACGTGGCTGGATTCACATGTGGAACGGAGGCCACTTGCTGGATACACGTGTTCAGAACCACCGTGCCTGGCCACACGAGGGTTGAACGCTGGAGACACATGGAGCCATGTGCATCTAGCTCTCGCCCAGGCTTGGCACGTCGTGTCTCTCCAGCTTCCTGGTAGAGGCTCTTTGCCAAGGTGATACTTTACCCATTGTCGCTTTGCCCTGCGCGCATCTGGATGACGAGGCGGCAGCGTCTTCATTCGATGCTGGGGCGCCAACGCTGCATGCCTGCCTCGAACCTCATTTGCCGTGCCTGGCTGGCCGGCCTCAGGCTGAAGCGAGAAACGAGCAAGAAGGAGGGGGGAGGAGGTTGGAGTTCGAGCTCGAGTTCGAGTTCGTGTTCGAGCGAGCTCCTGCCCAGAGGCAGCGTCGGCTGGCTTCTCACTGACCAAGCCCCGTCGCCTTCAGAAGCAGGGAGAGGTGGCAACGTGCCCTCACTGTGCCACTGGACGAAACAAACCCAGGTGTAGTAGGGCCACCCAAAACTTTTAACGAACCTTCGAAAAACCCTGGGAGAGGTGGAGCAGGAGCGGCAGCAGACGGGTGTTTGGCGGCGAGCCCGGGGGGGAAGTGAGAAGGGGCGGGCCTTCTCAGCAGGCCCGAAGTCCTCTGGCCTTCTGAGACGTGTCCTAAGCCTTCCCCGAAGACGCGGAAAACCTCCCGGCTGGCCAGAGGCCTTCTGAGCAGCCCCGCCGCCTCCTGAGAAGGCCTTCTCTTCTCATTCCCCCCCCTCGCTCGCCGCCGACTCACGGCCACCACGCACTCCCCCCTGCCCACCAGCACCACAGTCTCGGCAGGAGGTCGCAGATCGAGGGGGCGGCGACCGCGGAGGACTCCAGGGGACGAGGACAGGGGGATCTGTCGCACGATCGCGGCCTCCGTGCCCTCCTGCCCGACGGCCCGACGGACGGGGCGGCACCGGCGACGGCTGGGGCGGTTGCCGAGGAAGATGGACGGTGGAAAGGCGGAGGACGATCCCTCGCCTCCTCCTCTTCCTATTCCTCCATCTCCTCCTCCTCCTCCTCTTCCTCCTCCTCCTCCTCCTCCTCCTCCTCCCTCCCTCCCTCCCTCCCTCCCTCCCTCCCTGCCTGCCTCTCTCGCTCCCTCCGTCCCTCGCCCCCTCCATCCCTCCCTCCCTCCCTCCCTCCTTCCCTCCCTCCCTCCCTCCCTCCCGTCGGGCCGACCAGGAGGGGATACGGGTATCCCCCCGGATGGGCCTCCTGAGGCCTCCTGGAGGCCTCCTGGAGCCCATGGGGCCCCCTGAGGCCTTTTGGAGCCCATGGGGCCCCCTGAAGCCTTCTGGAACACATGGGGCATCCTGAGGCCTTCTGGATCCCATGGGGCATCCTGATGCCTTCTGGAGCCCCTGGTACCTCCTGAGGTTTCCTGAAACTTCCTGGTGCCTCATAGGACCGTCTGGACCCGCTTGGGACCTCCTGATGCATTATGGAGCCTCCTGGGGCCTTCTGGGGCTTCTTGTGATATCCTGGTACCTCCTGTAACCTACTGAGATATCCTGGGGCCTTCTGGGATGTTCTGGAAACCCCTGTGGCCTCCTGCGGTCTCCGTGGACATCCTGGCCGTCTCGGGGCGCCACGAGGCCCTCTCTTGGGGCTCCCCGCGGCTGCCTTGGGCTGTTTGGGGCAGATCCCTGGGACTTCTGGGTACCGAAAATAAGTGAACCGAAGACCCTCCGAGAGCGCAGGGCTTGGTTCACTTATTTGGTTGGCATATGGCCGCGTCCGCCCCCCCCCCCAGGACCGTTTCGGGGCAGGACATAATGATTTGTTCTTAAACTTCGTAAGGTTGATCCGTCGTAATACACACATAAACAATATACCATATATTTTATATATACTATATATATATATTAATATATATATACATATATATATTAATATATATATATTAATATAGATATATATTCATATATATATATGTATATATTCATAGAAATACATACATACATGGTCATAGAAAACAGATGGCATATATGTGTATGTGTTATGCAGATATACAGAGACATGTAGAAACATAGTATAGGCATCATGACAAATACCAGTACACATGATACAACTACGAATGTACGACGCGCATACCGACAGAAACAACAACAGCGCGCGCGCAATCTCTTGGAGCCGTTTTAGACATCATGGGAACCTCTTTGGGCCCTCAGGGGGTATCTTGAGCACCTTCTTTGTGGATTGAAGACGTTATCGGGGTCATCTTGGGATCAATTCCTGGACCCTATCGGGGCTTTCTTAGCCACAAGCGGGGGTCGAAACAAGTGTGATGTCCATTGTCCAAGAGTTGTGAAAACTGTCCGATCGGCCCCTTGGGGTCCGACCTACAGCTAGAAAGTGGATTGCGTTTGAAGAGAGGCAGCTCTGTTTTACCCATGACGATCGCGAGGCGAAACAGTATGAACATATGCTCAAGCTCTCAATCCCGCGCATTGGCCTGCTCAGCCACTCACCCTCTGCACACGCCCCTCCAGTGCAGGGCAGTGGCCATCTCGGCTGCCCCCCCCTCCGTCGGGCGACGCCCGATCGCCGTGTAAATCCTAACTGAATTAAGTGCACCCTTGGCCGCGCATGGCACCCGCGCATCGTGCGTCGAGCCTGACGCCGCGGGCTTCCAGCGCGGCGTTGCGCGGCAGTCGCGCATGTCATCCCGGCCAGCGCAGGGCCGCGCTCGCACCCGCTGTACACTTGCACCAGACCAGCTTACACTGGCGCATTGAAACACTGCGGCCCGCAGGCTGCGAGAGGCAACTCTTCGGTTAGCGTTTAGATCGACCGCTTGTTGGTTGAGAGGTCAAACAGCTTCTTCCTGGTCGACTTGTTCACCTTCGCCCTACTGGCCTGCAAGATAGTTTCTTGCACGCGGGACGGCCCGCGCCTGCGCGGGCGCAAATCGCCCTCCACAGGAGGGGCGGAAGCCTGGTACTCCGTCTCATCTAGGCCCACGTGCACCGGCCAGTTCTCAGCGTCGAACAGCGAGACTGAGTTGACCACGGTCGCCTTCATATCGGCGCGCCGCACCCACGAGGTCGTCCTGCCGCCCAAAGCCCTCGACGCCAGCGTGGTCTCGCACCCCGCCCACAGCGCGAGCTCGGCCTTCATGGTCCTGGCATCCACGCGAGTCAACTGGCGGAAATTTGCGTTGATGCACGAGTGTATCTGCTCGTTGCGAGTCGTTCCAACGCCGAGAGAGCTGTTCTCCTCCGGCGTGAGCCGCGCCCTGTAGCGGATGTTGTTCATGTAGAATTCCGCTCGATCGGGGGCACACGCCGCAATGAACTGCGCCCGGAGTGTGCCCTTATCGTACTGCACGTCCATCCGCTCCGGGTAAACGCGCGCGATGGCCGCCATCAACATGGCAAACTGCTCCCTGGACTGCATCGGCGCGTTAGGGTCCATGTCGCTGAGGATGCTCTTCGCTCGGCGGTGCCCCATGTCGCCCCCCCGTATGCGCTCGATGAATGCTTGCTCCTGAGCGGATGCCCTGGCCGCGCCAGTGCCCCAGTGAAACGGCTCGCGCCTCCGCGCGTAGTCGGCCACGGAGAACTTCCCCAAGACAGCCCGCATGACGAGGCCGACCGCGGTCGGTCGCATGCGGCGCTTAGAGGTGTGGGTGTCCACGGAGAACGCCAGGTGCAACGGGTCAAGGGATACGCACTGCAAATTCGGGAGAATCTTCTGCATCTCCTCGCAAACCTTGCGCCCGACGACGTCGCTCGCCACGTGCTCGACGCGCGAGCGGAGCTCGGGGGGCACCGAGCGCTCCACTGCGCCGGCGAATGCCTCTGGGCGCTCTGCGTGCCCGGGAGCGAGCCCCAACACTTCGCCATGGTATCCGATCACGCTGAACACGTTGTGCTTCTGCGCGCGGGTCTGTCCGGAAACCTTGAGTGCGACCTTGTACGTCGCGTCGATAGAGATGGACCTGAGGCCGCCGACGTCAGCGCATTTCAGAACCTGTGCGCCCACAAAGTCTTCGAAGGCTTTCGACTCGGCAATGTCCAACATCAGCGCTATCATGGTGCCAGTGTGCCGGTTGGCGAGCGATCCCACCTCGCAGCCACCGCGGGCCCATGCCGCTTTGAGAGAGCGGAAAGCGCGGCCGTGCACCCCTCCTGCGTCGAGCAAGAAGCGCGCGTACATGTTACCGAACGCCATAGTGTAGTAGTGGCCGCCGAACTTCCGAGCGAAGCGGAGCCTCTCGTCGGAATGTAACCAATATTGCGGGCCGGTGTCAGTCAGGACCAGTCTCAGGTCGCAGTCGCGCTTGTGGCCCGTCGCGGTGTAGAGCGAATCTCTCCCACCGGGTGTCGCGGTGAAGCCGATCCACCCCTGGATGAGCGACCTCGCTCGGGACGCGTAGCCGCTGCGCGGGCAACCCGCGAGGATGTCGTGGTCGTACAGGGAGCGCTGCACCGCCGCGATCACTGGGTGCGAGATCTGCACATCGGTCAGGGGCGTCTTGTGGATGCACGCGAACTTGCCCTCCAGATGGCTCTTCGCATGCTCCCGCGCCCTCTGCGGCCTCGAAAGAATTCTCCCGCAGATAGGGCACTCGAGCACGGCGCCGGCGTTCTCGGCGCCGCCCTTCTCAGTCTGGTCGATGTGGTCACGAATCTCCTCCACTATATACTTCGCCAACTCCTGGGCTGTAAGGAAACGAGCCCCCGACTCCTAAAATCACAAGCTGAAAGGGCATCAGAAGTCGGCTGAATATTTCGGAACACGGCATACTGTCGTCCTTAACCCCCAAACGAAGCCCGATTCCGAAACCCCAGCCTTGAAATTTACCCGGGCCAGGGCTGAGCGTTGGCGTCAACGTTTTTTGTTCATCATGAGGGGAGTTCAAAATAGCGAGTCCTGGTGTCGGGCCTGGCATTGGCGCCCCCTCGCCGCGGCTGGTCGCTTCGCGGCCGTCCGCGCCGCGGCGGGCCCCCTTGGCGCCCGCCGCCCTGGCGGTCGACCGCTTTCCGATGGTCGGCAGGACAGGGCGGGCCGCGGGCCGCCTCGCCACGGGCCGCGCTCCCATGGCAGTGGGTCAGCGGTGCCGCGAGCCGCGCTAATGCACGGCAAGGCACCCCCTGATCTGGAGCCCACGCGGCGATGGCACAGCGCCCCGTCGACCCGACGAAGCCGATGCCACTGCTTCCCAGATCACTTCCTAAAGCACGCGTTTGACAGTAGGGAATTTGCGATGATGAATCACCTCGCATACTTTTTGAGCTCTCGAGACAGGCAGCGACTGACCATCTGCCCCCTCCCTACTCCCCGATCCCCGCTAACAACTCTCGCAACTCGCCAGAGCACGCGACGCCAACGAACATTTCTGTATGTCCAGCTCCGGAGTCTGACCAGACTACCCCCCTTTGTCTCTGTCATCCCCTAGTACCTCTGCTACCGCTTCCCAGACTACCTCCTCCCCCGTTCTCTCTCGTCCGTTCTTCCCCTATCCCCCATTTCCTGGATTCCCAGATAGCCAGGATTCACGGCTCTCCCCACTTGAGCTCGGGCAATCGGCGGGGAGAGGGGGGAGGGGCGGCCGCGGCAGATCATTCTGGTGGACTTCAAATACATGTCTTAATGTACGCACCGACTGCGGCCCCTCCGAGTCGGCCAGAAGCCGTAGCCTCCGCCCTCTGCCGCCGCCGACCTCACTCCAGAGCGGGCGCGGCCACCCTCTCGACCAGGTCTTCCATGTCGTCGACTAGGCCCACCACCAAACGGCGGAGATGCATGGTCGCGATTACGCTCCGCGGACGCGGGCATCGCGCGCGACCGCGCCCACCAGGGCGGGCGTCGCTCAGAACATTTGAGCCCGCATCGCTGCAGCTGAGCAACGATCCGCAGACCTCAAACATAATGCAGCTCGTCCGTTGGAAGTTTTCCAGCCACCGCTACATCGTGTTCGAACAAACGCTTAGGGGTGACACATTTGGTTGGAGCTGTCTGGGCGCTACCACATGGACGTACAAAACATATACATATGCAATCGCGTCTAACAATTATGCATGTATACATGCATATACGACTGTGATGTAAGTGTATGTATATTATGTATGTATATGAAACTTTTTTTTAAGAATATATATATATATATACACATATACATGCATATGTGTACATACATACAATACATGTGAGTGTTAGAATGCATATATCATAAGAAACAATATGCAACAACAGTGCACGCACAATATCTCGGGCGTCTGTTTCGACCTCCTGGGAACCTCTGCGGGCCCTCAGGGGGGCGAGAGGAACGGGGGGTGAGTAGAAGGAGAAGAAGAAATACTACCAAGCATGTGCAGTCTGAATGAGACCATGAGGGCGCATGCGCCCGCAGTGCGCGCGCGCGTGATTTTTGCTGGGCGCGCGCGCGCGCGCGCAATCTGGTATCCTCTGTGAAGATGCGGATAAAGCCGCCAAGTTGGTTCAAATGAAGACTTCATGACACATTTGGTTGGAGCTTTCTGGGTGCTACCACATGGGCGTACAACATATATACATATAGAATCGCATAATACAACCATTATGTATGTATACATACATATACGAACTTAGATGTAAGTATATATTATATTGTATATGTATATGATATATGTATAAGAATATATATATATATATACATATATATATGCATATATATATACATATATATATATATGTATATATATATGCGTGTACACACATACAGTACATGCGAGTGTTAGAGTGCAGATATCATGAGAAGCAATAAGCAACAACAGTGTTCGCGCAATATCTTGGGCGTCTGTTTCGACCTCCTGGGAAGCTCTGCGGACCCCCCAGGAGGGGTGAGAGGAACGGGGGATGAGTAGAAGGAGAATCAGAAATGTTATCAAGCACGTGCAGTCTGAATGAGACCATGAGGGCGCATGCGCCCGCAGTGCGCGCGCGTGATTTTTCCTGGCCACGCGCGCGCGCAATCTGGCATCCTCTGTGAAGATGCGGATAAAGCCGCCAAGTTGTTTCAAATGAAACCTTGAAATGAAAATGATCGCATGGGGCGGCTCTCAGCGGTGTCCGCCCTTGATGAGCGGCGAATCGGCCTGCGCTTTGTACTCGTCCGACGCGTTCTTGGAGTTCCAGCCGATGCAGAATATGAGCCGCAGATTGTTGTAGAGAGCAGCGAGCAAGTACACCCGCAGGATCCACAACGCCGCAGGCTTCCGGAGATGCAGACCCTTGCTCGCGTAGAGCGAAGGGCATGGGTCCCCCCAAAGCCAGCTCTTGGACGCGTAGCTCTCCGCGAAGCTCATGATGGCAGGAACGCAACGCTCCGCCCAGTGCGCCTGCGCGAGTTCACAGACGCGAAACCTTTGCTGGCGCCCATCTGCCGGCAACGCTTCCGCGGCTGGGACAGCCGCCACTGCGCCCGGGTCCGCGGGCGACAGCTTCTCAATCAGTTCGTGCTCCAGCGAGACGTAGTCGCTCCCACATCGGCCAATGATCCTCCCGATCGCCTGGCCTCTGAGCGTTACGACCTTGTCCTGCAAGCTACTCTGTCCGAACATGAAAGTGAACGTGGAATCGCTGATGATGACGGGGAGACCCCCGAGGCTCTCCCACCACGAGCTCTGCCAATCCAAGAAATCGAGCTCCTTCCAGCTTCCCCCCTCGAGCGCGGAAGATGCAGCCGACAAGGGGATTGTGCGCCGCTGCACTGGCGCCAAGGCAAGGCAGGGGGCGCGCGCGACCGGTTCCTCTCCAAGACGGACTATGGGCGCGGTGAGCTTGCTGTAATGCATGTGCGCGGCGGCCTTCTCTGGGTCTCGGTGGAGGAGCCGCCCTTGAACCGCCGCCCAAGTTTTGCCCCTTGGCGTCAAAGTTGACCAGCTCCAAAAGTTTCTGAACGCAGAAGGAACACATTCTTCCATCGCGCCTCGCGCGCAAAGGTACTCGCGCACGACCTTCGTCATAGAGAGTGGGCCCATGCATAGGACGCCCTCTCTTCCAGTCATGGCCACGGGGATGTCGAAATAGTCAAGAGTGTCGTCAATCGCATGTTGCCCAGGCCGCGCACAGCGGCGCCAACGGTCAGGATACGAACAGATCATGCCCACCGCGCGCCTCCACGCGTCTTGCCAGACCTGGAGCCCGGGGCAGCCCATCATGAAGCCGTTGATGATCTCCCCGTGCAGGCCGCCGAACTTCTCCTTGTGCTGACCGCCGTAGCAGAAGAGCAGCGGAGGGGGCGTGCCACCGAAATGACGAGGCACTGCTTCTAAGCCAATCCCATCGGCATCGTCTGCTGGCGCCCCTCGCAGGTCAAGCCACATGCCCCCAAATTTGTACAGTACCCAGAGGCGAAAGAGGTCTGACCGCACCACCATGTAAGCGGGATCAATGGAGAAGTAGGCCTCGCGCAGGGCGGCATCCGCGCAGGCATCCATCTCCGCGTCCATGGCCTCATGAGACCAGTAGCAAAGGGACCACCCATGCGCTGCGCTCTTCTCCTGCAGAGCTTGCACGTGGTCTTTGATGTCGCCGAGTGCCGACTCCCAGCAAGGGCCTGAGACGTGGCGGACCCTCGGGATCCAGAACTGCCTCTTAGTGGTTGGCATGGGGGCCCACGGAGGTCCAGGCGACGTGCCGGACCAGAAGCGCAGGGGCACCTTCAGGGGAGCGCGCGGAGAGACCATGGATGCCGCGTTCGAGCCACCCCGCTCCTGACCGCTGCCTGCCATTACTGCCGACGGGGCGCCAGCTGCGTCGGAATCCCAGAGAGAACTAGGTTCACATCGGGAAAGGTGACGGCCTTGAGCCAGAACGGCCACGGGCGCACTCAACCAGGCCGACGGTGCAAAGTCGTCGGTTAACCGCCCCACAGCGACCAAAACGTGCAAGGGCACACTTTTTCATAAAAAATGGTTTGGCGCGCTGTTCTCTGGCCCCAGAGCCACTGGCGCCGCTGGGGGGGTGATCTCTGGAGGGGCCCTCGGATGGTCGAAATCGATAAAACGATCCTAGACATTCAGGCCGACTTCTCGATAACCTTCCAAGATGAAGCCATCCCGCCTAATCGCTACCCTCCGCCCCGCCCACCCGCCCGCCCCCACCCCCCCCTCTCTTGGGAACGTCCCGAGGCGTGCCCGCTGAGCTACCAGAAACCCCTCGAGAGGTCTTTAAGAAGCTCCCAAGAGCCCCGAAGCACAAAGGAGCCCCCTCCCCCCCCCTCAGATGCGCCTAAGCGCTCTTCAGATATCGCATGCCGCGCGCGCGCGCGCATCCCCGGGGGGGGGGGGGGGGAAGGGCGGGGGCGCGGCAATGCGCCCAAGGGCTCTGGCAATATAATTCCGAAATGTGCCGCGGCGCACGCAATCGCGAAACCTGAACGAAGCGCGGGAGAGGCCGCAAAACTGACATCCTGGTAGCCTCTGAGAAATCTTGAGAAATCTCATGGAGCACCTCTGAAGACTCGGACGCGCTCCCCAGGCGCATTGGCGGGATAAGCCGGAGGCCATTGGATGAAAGACGTTCGAGGATGGCATTGAGCGGGATAAGGAGAGGAAGACCACATGCGCCAGCATTGGGGCGTAACGCTCGGCACAAACGAGCGGTCTGCATATCGCACGGGCGCGGAAGATATACTCGCAATCGCAAGCAGGCCATGTCTGCGGTGGGCGCGGCGGGCCGCGCCTTCAGAAGCTCTCGTCCGAGCTCTCGTCGCTCCCGAGCGGCGGCGGCGGCGGGTCCCGGCCCCCGCGCGCGCGCGAAGCGCGCGCCCTCCGCGGGGGCGGCGGCGGCGGCGGCCACAGCAGCGGCGGCGCCTGCGGAATCCCGCTCGCCCAGGCTAACCACTCCAACCGTTGACCCGTTGGTGTCGCGAGCCTGAGGGAGCGGGATCCCCGAGATGCTGCTCATCGCCGCCGCCAGCTCACCAGCCGCCTTTGCCTTCGCATTGGCTTCGGCGAGCAGCCCGCGCAGGCGCTCGCACTCCGCCAGCGTCCGCCTGTGCGCGCCCTCCTCGAACTCGAGGAGGTCCGCGTTCACCTCGCGGTCGCTGAGGGCCTCGTCGGGGAAAAGAATACTCTCGCGCCCCGCGCCGCCCCACCGAATCCTGCCCCGCCCCAATACCCCAACCGACTACTAACGCGCCACATTGCGCGGCCCGCCAGCCTCGGCCAGCTCGGCGCGGAGGCGGGCGCAGCAGCCGCACTCCTTCGGCGGCGCCTTCCCGATCAAAGCCTTGGGCGGTGGCTTCGGCCGCGGCGCTACCGCGTTCTCCAGGGCGCGAGCTGCGCAGGCCTTGAGGGGGGGCGGCGCTTTCCAAGGGGTCGCCGTGGCGGCTGCGGCGGCGGCGGCGCTCTGCTGCCCGCTGGTCTCGACCAGGGCCTGGGGTGGTGGCTTCGACGGCGGCGCCGTGCTCTCCGGGGCGCGAGCCGCCCTGCCCTTGGGGGGGGGCTTCGGCGGCGGCGCCTTACCCTGAGAGGCGCAGCCCTGAACCTCCGATGGAAGCTTCGGCGCGGGCGCCGTGCCCGCTGGAGCATGAGCCGCCAAGGCCTTGGGGGGGGGCTTTGGCGGCGGCACTCTGCCGTTGCCCTCGGCGAGCGCCGGGGGGGCGGGCGCGCCCGACATCGCGCGCCCGCGCGCGGCGTGGAGGAGGTGCTAGGATCCGCGCGGCAGGCGACGCGCGGGTCTCAAGCCGATACTGTTCTGTTGTTGTTGTTCTGGAACACATTGAGGCCAGGCAGCCACCGCGTGTCATCGCGGCTCGGAAGCGCCCGGATGGCACTGGAACTACCAAAGGGAAACCTGAAGGCATCAGAGAGAACCACGTGGTGTCAGGAAGAAGCGCAAGGACGACTTGTTTATGCTAAGTGGTTCGGTGCGCAACTATCGGGCCCCGGGGCCCCTGGCGCCGCCGGGGGGCGCCCCCCGGCGGTGTTCTCGGGCGGTCAAAATTTATTAAGTGATCCCAAATACCCCGAGTGGACACTGGCGGGCCCAGCAGGCGCGGCGGCGGGAGGAAGCCTCAGTTCGGACGACAAATGCACCGAAAAGTCTCCAGTGGCTTCCAGAGAAAGTTACCAGACGCGAATATTCTCTGGGGGCTCCTGTAGGTGATGCAGACGATGATGATGATATTTTCTGTCGCCGCCCGCTGGGGGCGCGAGCCGGTCCTGGGCGTTAGCGGAGCTCGCGGAGCTCACCTGCGCCGGGCGGCGGGCTGCCTCTGCTCGCGGCCTCTCTGGGAGAGCGGGCTTGCGGCGTAGGCGCAGAGGCCGCCGCCGGGCGGCCGGCGCCCGGGCTCGCCCTCGGCGCTGACGCCCTCGGCGCTGTCGTCGCTCTCCGCGAGCGCCTCGTCGCCGCGGGGCCCTTCCTCTGGGGGGGCGAGCTTTTCCGGGCCCTTGCTCGCGCGGCCGGCGGTGGTCCACCTCCAGTGAGACCACCCCTTGGGATTTTCCGTCAGCGGGAGGTCCTCGTCAGTGAGCAGCGCAGCGTTGCCGAGGACGATCAGCGCCTGGCAGGCCCAGATGATGAGGTTCATCGGGTCCGCGGCGGCCTCGGCGAGGCTCTCGGCCGTGCCGAAGCGGGCCTTGCCCTCGTCGGTCAGAGTGGTCTCTTTTGCGCGCTCCGTCAAGAGGCGCGCGGCGTCGTCCACCGCGTGGCGGGCGGCCTCCCCGGCGAAGAACTCCCGTGAGTTCGTCCCCAAGTGTCCCTTCGCGTGAGCCACCAGCTCGCCGTGCGCCTCTGGGTCCAGGCGCCCCAGGTGCTTGAGCCAGATCGTCACGCGCGGAACCAGAAGCCTGGCAGCCGAGCACACGCGCGTGCATCGGAGCACAGTCTTCGAGCCGATCAGCTTGCCCTCCTCGAGATCGACGTCCTTCTTCAGGATCCAGAGCACGTTCTCCATGTAGGAGGCCACGTGGAGGCTCGTCACGGACAGAGCGTCCACGTTTTGTGTCGCGCTGACCTTGCGCAGGTTCGGGAAGAGCTTGTCCATGGCATCCCGCGGACGCCCGGGCTGCAGCAAAGCTTCCACCATGTCCTCCCGACCAGCCACAACCGGGGGAGCCGCGCTACTTGCCCAAACCGAGAGAGTCCACCGATTCAACCATCTCTCGATACGGGCGTCGAAGACGATGCCCCCCTTCGGAAAAGGCAAGATATGAATTTCCCGCAGTTGTGGCTGGTTGGTCCTTGGCTTTGCCCGAGTTGCGCCCGTACTCCACGGCGGCCACGATCGCCGCCCGCCGCGGGAGCGCCGTCGAAGCCAGGAGCTTGTAGGCCTCGGCGCTCTTCTCGCCAAGCTTGACGCTGAGGTGGGTGCGCGTGAACCGTAGGGCTGCCTCCAGCCGCGGGGTGAGCTTTGCCCACGTCTGCTCCACCAGGCCCGCAAGGGCCAGGCGCGCGAGCAGCAGGGCGGCCAAAACATGGCCGAGGTCTCCGAAGGAAGTGCGTCCGTGGGCCTTCTTGGCCTGCTGCGTCTTCTTCTGCCGGCTGCGCCTCACCTTGGCCAGGTGGCTGTTGCTCTGCTTCTGCTTGACCTTGTCCTTTGCAAGCCAAGCCCTGGCTCGGAAGCGGTCCTGCTTGGATCCGCCTCCCTCCTTCAGGAGGTTCTGGTAGGACGTCCGCAACTCATCGTTGCAGCGCCGACTGGACCTAGGGCCCGCCACCTTCCACGGCGGCGCGGGGGCCGCAGCGGGGGCCGCAGCGGCGGGCGGGGCGGCAGCAGGCCGCTTCATCCCTGGAGCAGGGACGGCTTAAGAGGGGCCTCGGTTAACAAGGACTCAACAGCCGAGGGTGGCGGTCACCCTAAAATGAGGGCCATTTTTAGGGGGACCGGTCCCCCTAAAATCCCATCCGATTTTAGGGGGACCGGTCCCCCTAAAATCCCATCCCGTTTTAGGGAGACCGGTCCATCGAAAATGCCCTCCGTTTTATAGGGATCGCCCTATCTAAAATGCTTCTCCCGAGAAACCTGCAAAACACCTCAAGAGGTACCCCCAAGATCGCTCCAAGACGGCTCAAGAGGTCTCAACGATGGTTCTGAGACGGCCAAAGAAGGCCCCAAGACGGCCCATGCCGCCTCCTCCAAAACGGCCTAAGAGGCTCCCCAAGCCGACTCCAAGAGTGTGCCCAGACGGGGCGCCCGAACCGACATTTCGAGCCCTCAGCCCAGGATGACGGTCACCCTAAAATAAGGGCCATTTTTAGGGGGACGGGTCCCCCTAAAATCCCATCCGGTTTTAGGGGGACCGGTCCCCCTAAAATCCCATCCCGTTTTAGGGAGACCGGCCCCCCTAAAATCCCATCCCGTTTTAGGGAGACCGGTCCATCCCCCCCCCCCTGAAAATGGCACACCCCCCCCCACGTTTTATGGGAGTACTCTTATCTCTAAAAATGCTCTCTTCCCAGAGGCCTGAAAAAACACCTCAAGATTCAGCCCACGAGATACAGTATTCGTCGTGCCCTTCCTACCGCCTCCCCCGCTTTCGCGTCCAAGCAAAACAAGTAGGGCTCACGAGGTTCTGAGCCGGCAAAGAAAGGACCCAAGACGGCCGACGGCCCATGCCGCCTCCAAAACGGCCTAAGAGGCTCCCCAAGCTGACTCCAAGAGTGCGCCTATACGGAGCGCCCAAACGGACATTTCGAGCCATCAGCCGAGGGTGGCGGTCACCCTAAAATAGGGGCCATTTTTAGGGGAACCGGTCCCCCTAAAATTCCATCCGGTTTTAGGGGGACCGGTCCCCCTAAAATTCCATCCCGTTTTAGGGAGACCGGTCTATCGAAAATGCCCTCCGTTTTATAGGGATCGCCCTATCTAAAATGCCTCTCCCGAGAGCCCTGCCGTCGTCGTTGTCGTCGTGGTCGTGGTCGTCGTCGTCGCCGTCGCCGCCGCCGCCGACGCCGACGCCGCCGTCGTCGCCGCCACCGCCGCCGCCGACGGCGCCGCCGTCGCCGCCACCGCCGCCGCCGACGACGACGCCGCCGACGACCTCGACGACGACGACGACGACGACGACGACGACGACGACGACGACGACGACGACATCCGCAACGACGACGACCGCAACGACGACGACGGCGCCGCCGACGACGACCGCGACGACGACGACGACGACGACGACGACGACGACGACGACGACATCCGCAACGACGACGACCGCAACGACGACGACGGCGCCGCCGACGACGACCGCGACGACGACGACGACGACGACGACGACGACGACGACCACGACGACGACATCCACAACGACGACGACCGCAACGACGACGACGGCGGCGGCGGCGGCGACGACGACGACGACGATGACGGCGACGACGACGACGACGACCACGACGGCGGCGGCGGCGACGACGAGAGGTGGTAGCGGCCCGCGGGGTGCCGACAGCGCACCTTCCGGTAGCGGCCCTTCCGGTCGCAGCTCGAGTCCCCGGTGGCGGTCCGGGCCACGCGGGACGAATCGGACACCGCCGGCGATCGACCGTAGTCGTCGTCGTCGTCGCCGCCGCCGGTGCCGCCTCCGCCGCCGCCGCCGTCGCCGCCGCTGCCGCCGCCGCCGTCGTCGTCGTCGGCGGCGGCGGCGTCGTCGGCGTTGGGTTCGGAGTCGGGGTCCAATCCAACCTCCCAGAGGTAGCAGAAAATCTTGAAGACCGTTTCTGTTAAACTGCACCGTTACACGCCTGGGGGGGGGTCGCCTGGGAAATCTGCAAACCAGGCGGCCAGGACCCCCCAGAAACTCCGGACCTCCCAAACTTTTAAATTTTTAAAAATTTTAAACATTTTAAAAATTCAAAAGTGTTTTAAATTTTTAAAATTTTTAAAATTTTTAAAATTTCTAAACATCCCAGGGCCTGGGAAATCCGCAAACCAGGCGGCCAGGACACCCCAGAAACTCCGGACCTCCCAAACTTTTAAATTTTTAAAAATTTTAAAAATTTTAAAAATTCAAAAGTGTTTTAAATTTTTAAAATTTTTAAAATTTTTAAAATTTCTAAACATCCCAGGGCCTGGGAAATCCGCAAACCAGGCGGCCAGGACCCCCAGAAACTCCGGACCTCCCAAACT
>CAUYUJ010017420.1:137989-157989 GCA_963575745.1 Prorocentrum cordatum
CAGGGCCACGAAGGGCACGAAGTAGGCCACGAAGGGCGACAGCGGGGACACGAAGGGAATGCGTATGGGGCCACGAAGAGCGCGAACGAGCGGGGGCCACGAAGTGCAGATAATGCGGGGCCACAGAAGGCAACTATGGGGCCACTGAGGGTAGCAACTGGGCCACGTAGGACAGTGAGGGGGACACAAATGGCGACAGCGGGGCCACGAAGGGCATGCACATGGGGCCACAACGGGCGCGACTCCTGGGCGCCTGGGTGTCGGGAGCGCGGCGCTTGGGCAAATGGCCGGAAATTCCAACGCAAGGCCATTCTTCAGTAAGTTGCAAGCAAGTCTCCAGCGAGAGCGCGACTCCAGAGCGCCGGGAGAGCGATTCCTGAATAAATTGCAAGGAAGTCCCAAGCGAGAGCGCGATTCCTGAATAAAATGCGAGGAAGTCTCGGGCGGGAGCGGGGGTCCTGGCTAAATTGTGAAGAAGTCTCAGGCGGGAGTCGTTGTTGTTGTAACCCGGGGGCCAGGGGCCCAATTTGAGCAGGAAGATTTTCCCTGTCAAAAAACAGGGTGCGAGCGTCGAGGGGCACACTTGGATTGAGAAAAAACAGTATGCACCGGTGGGGGGGGATCACCAATAATTATTTTTCAGAAATGAGAATTCAACAACAACAGCAACAACAACAACAACAGCAACAACAACAACAACAACAACAACAACAACAACGACGACAACGACAACGACAACGACAACGACAACGACAACGACAACGACAACGACAACGACAACGACAACGACAACGACAACGACAACGACAACAACAACAACAACAACAACAACAATTACTAGCACGTGGGGACACTCCGTTCTCACCAGTGCCAGGGTTTTCATAGGAGGCGGGCAATACCCCCACTTTGTGGGGGGGCCGGTTCAAGCTCTACCAAATTTCCAAACGACTCTTCGCCACCACCCACACCCAGCTTCCCGCCCTATGACGTTCGGACACTTCACTTCGTGGCATGCGGACGACCGTGGCTACTATTCAGGGCCCCGCGGCCGACGACGACGGCGTGCGCGCGCGAAGAAAAAACGAATGTGTCCCGCATGGTATTATTTGACAGGGATGATGGCCCTGGCAGGTGCGCAACCGTTGTTGCAGAAGTTCGAAAAAGTTGCTCGCAAAAGCCCGTTTGACAGAAATGTTTAAAAAGTGTTGGGTTTCCTACGAATCCGCAAGAGCGCGCGGGATGAAATTTTGACATTTTTTTTTGAAAAACCATTGGTTTTTTGATGTTTTTATGTTAAAATCGCTACGAAAACTAAGGTTTTGGAAGGATTTCGTCTTGCGCGCGCGAATGTCCACTTTACCTTATTTTTTGCAAGGGATTCTTGAAGTTTGGATATGTTAGAACAAGAAATGTCCACTTTAGCTTATTTTTTGCAAGGGAAAGCGGGGGACAACAAAACAACCGGATCTGGTACACATCGTTTTTCCTGAGACTTCCTCACGAAAATGATGAAAACGTGGCTGCGGCCTAGGTGCGGCGGGGGGGGCGCGCACCAGGGGCCCCAACAATAATTATTCTTAAGAAGAAATAATGTTCAACAACAATCATTATAAGGCTGTTCGCTCTTATCTGCTCGAGTTTCATTCAGCGTGCATTTCCCGAACCCTCGATATCCTCCCTCTGCGTCTTCGATCATACCACTTTTAGTGGGTATATATTTCTTCGTGAGTTCTGCGTGATTAGCCAGGAAGTTTCCAGAGAGAGCGATTCCTTAGTAAATTCGAGGAAGTCCTCAGCGAACGCGCGATTCCTGAATGGCAAGAGCGCGGGGCCTGAGTAAATTGCGAGAAGTCTCAGGCGGGAGCGCAATTCTCGAGTAAATTGCGAGGAAGCGGGAGCGGGGGACCGGAGTACATTCCGAGGAAATATCCAGCGGGAGCAGTTGTTGTTGTAAACCAGGGACCAGGGGCACAGTTTGAGGAATAAGACTTTCCCTGATAAAAACCAGGTGCGAGCGCTGGGAAGGGCACTTCAATTGAAAAATACAATGTGCACCGGAGGGGGGGAATCAATAATTACTCTTCAGTAGTGAGTGTTCAACCAACAACAACAACAACAACAACAACAACAACGGCAACAACAACAACGACGACGACAACAAGACCAACGACAACAGCAGCAACAACAGCAGCAACAACAACAAAGATAACAACAACATCATTACTGGTAACGAAATTAATCAGCATCATCAGCATCAAAATCAGCATCATCAGCACAATCAGAACCGTAATCATAATCAGAATCATAATCACGTTTTTAATTGGCACAAACAAAAAAGGGGCCAGTGTACTGAGGCCAAGGAATGGGGAGGAGCGCGCAGCGTGGTACAGTGGAGCGGGTATGACTAATCGACCAGAGTGGACTGGAATGGAAGTAGTAGAGCGTACTGGGCAGGATATGGAAGCACTGGGAAGGAGCTGCGGGGGCGGGCCGGAGTACCCGTCGGTCCGAAGAAGTGGGTACAAACATGAAGAATGAAGGCGTTGGAAGTAGATTGGGCTTCTGCCCGCCCCCTGAAGACGAAGGAGAAAGGAAAATCACTCGATCCTTCAAGTAGGAAGGCGCCTAAAGTAGACTGGAATCTGGGAATCGAAAAATACCTACTTTCAACGACCGACGTGCAAGCATGATTGGAGAAAAGCGCGGAGGACGCAGAACTGTAAGGAGGAGCGGGGGAGGATGGCGAAGAAGACCACGGGAGTCGGGCCGAGAGAAGGAAGCGGGGTGGAGTGGAAGGAGCGGGAGGAGCGAGGGGTTGAGAGGGAGGCGGGCAGAATCATGGGGAACCTCCTCCTGCTCCCGAGCTCTCTCCTCGGTCCTCGGTCCTACTCCTCGCGCCTCCTCCCTCCCTCCACCTCCTCCTCGAACCTCGGCATCGCCCATCCTCGATCCTCTGGATGCTCGATTTTCGGTCCTCGGCCCTCCTCCAGCATCCTCCTCACTTGTCCTCGATCCTCGATCCTCCTCGATCCTCCTGTCGCTGTCGCTGTCAGCCTCGAAGTTCGGTTCGAACGTGGCCACCCACCCACCCCAGGGCTAGGGTGAGAGAAACAGAGAAGATGCAAAGGTGTAGGCAAAAACAAGAAAAGCTCAAAGCTTCTGTTAAAAAATCTTACCTATAATAGTAACAATGATAAGAATGATCACAACACTAATAATGATAATAATGATAATAATAACAACAAAAGCAAAAAATAATTCTATAAAACTAGATGGATACATATATATATATATATATATATATATATATATATACGCAAAGAACCAACACATACACACACACACGCACACACACACACAAACAAACAAACAAACAAACAAATAAACAAACAAACAAACAGACAAACAAACAAACAAGAGCAAACAAGAACAACAACAAAAACACGAGAGGCGCTGCAGACTCCCAAGGAGGGCGGGGTAGCTAAGTCCCCTGGCTGGCCCTGGGAAGCAGGGAACGACGACACAAGAGGCGGCAACGACACTCCGACAAAACTGCAACCCGAGGCGGCGGCGGAGAGCGGCGGCGGCGACAGGAGGGCGGTTCGGAGGGGGACGCAGAGTGGAGCTTGGCCGAACAAGGCGCGACGGCTGGCGAGATCAAGAGCATGTGAGGGGGGGCGGGAACCGACAGTGGACGGTGCAAGCCGTGGACACGAGTGCGGGAGCGGCCGCACTCGCCGAAGGTGGGAAGGCGCAAGGGCCTCTCCTTCGGAAGCCAAACGGTTCCGATAGCGCTACTCCCCAGACCTCTCCCAGGGTTCGTTCTGACCAGGATTCCGGGGCGAATCCAGCAGTGGCGACGAGGGCCTCCCAGGAGGCCCCAAAAAGGGGAAAATCGGGCACGGATAGCTGTCTGGGTGCCTCTGCCTCCTGTGCCTCTCCCCTTCCTAAAAGAGTCTGGAACGAGCTGTCCCCGTCCGGAACGCTCCGAGGAGGCCGCGGCGCACGAGACACCCTCCAGAGCCGCAGGACTTATCCTCACCCGATTTGATCCTCGTCGTGGCGGCGTCTTACTTCTGGAGAGCAGAGATGGGTGTGGTGGAAAGGGGTGTGGTGCCAATCGCGGGGACGGCGATGTTATCATCAGACAGCATCGCCAGATTCAGCAGTGGCACCACACCCATCTGCTCTAGAGGCCTCCTAGATGGGGTCGGAGATGGGTCGGAGGATCGCGCCGCATCGCCGATAGATCGGCGATGCATCGGCCATGCATCGGCGATGCATCGGCGATGCACCGGCGATGCACCGGCGATGCACCAGCGATGCATCGTCGACGTCGGCGATGCATCGGCGACGTCGACGTAAGCAAATCGGGCTGCACATCGAGCCGCATCGGCGGTGCATCGGCGATGCGACGCGATCCTCCGACCCCATCTACTCGGACCGCATCTAGGAGGCCTAGACCAATGCACCTTACCGTGTCTGGACTTCCTTCAGGCCCCGCTCCAGCGCGGTACGGTCCATAGTTGTTCGGATCCGAGGGACGAACGGCTGTGCATTGTACCAGTCCTGGGCCGAGGATCAACGCCTCGGGAGACGTCTTCCACACCCCATCTACTCCGACCCCATATTCTCCGACACCGTCCATAGACGAATAAAAAACGGAGGAAGAAAAAACGGCATAAACATTGACTTTCAGCGCTCCGCGCGGATTTCTTGAATCTGCGCTGGGCCCCCCCGACGGCGCCTCCGGCGCCGCCCCAAGCACACTCCGCGCGCCAGGGAGGGGGGCCCAGCGCCGATCCGAGAAATCCGCGCGGAGCGCCAAAAGCCTACGTTTATGCTGTTTTTTTGTCGGAACCACTAGGCCTAGGCCTGGGCAGGGACCGACCGTCCCGGCATGCCTATAGGCCTACCACGAAATGTTCTTAGAACCCAAAAATGTTCAAATAACAAAAACGATGTCCTTAGAGCAGCAAGCCGATGTGTTAAAACAAGACAGCCCCAGCCAGAAATGGTCTACGCACATGTTGTGCAAACCACGAAAGGTTCTTAGAACATTGTTTGGTGGGCCTCTGGGCCAGATCAGGACGCTTCGCCACCGTTTGAGAGACACACCACACCCCCTTCCCGCCTCCCGGATCACTGCCCCGGGCCCCGCCCCTGGCAGAGAGGCCGGCAGAGGCCGCGGAAGCGCGCGCAGTTTGCCCGCGAAGGCCCCCGGCGAGTCCTCCGGCCTTGGCGCCCCCGCGCCCTGCGGCCCGGGGCAGCCGGAGCTGCAGGACTCCTGGGGCGCAGCGGCGCCCGGCAGGGGAAGCCGGGGGGGGGGGGGGCCGAGGAGCGATGACGATGACGATGAAGACGACGACGACGACGACGACGAGGACGAGGACGAGGACGAGGACGAGGACGAGGACGAGGACGAGGACGAGGACGGCGACGAGGACGACGACGACGACGACGACGACGACGACGACGACGACGAGGACGAGGACGTGGACGACGACGATGACGACGACGAGGACGATGACGCTGACGATGACGATGACGTCAGCGTCAGCGTCAGCGGCAGCGTCGTCGTCAGGGGTACCTGCGGGCAGCCCAGGAGAGGTGCTCACGAGGCGCCTGCGAACGGCCCAGGAGAGGTGCTCAAGAGGTGCCCGCGAGCTGCCCAGTGCCTGCGGTCAGCCCAGGAAGAGTACCCAGGAGGTGCCTGCGGGCTGCCCAGGACGGGTGCGTGAGAGGTGCCTGCGGGCGGACGAGGGCGGGGGGCCAAGGAGCGACAGACAGACAGACAGACAGACAGACAGACAGACAGAAGCATTGCATCCAGGTGGGCGACGATCAAAAACGGGTCTTACGCGAGATAACGTAGGGACTTTGCGCGGCGGCCTGCGCGGGCCGCCACCGCGGCATGCCGCATTGGAGACAACGGCGCTCACGCGCGACCTCGCGCGGGCAGCTCACGCGCCAATGTCGGCGCAGACGACCCCGTGGTTTTGCGTCGTTCAGGTGGACGCGCTGGCAGGAGAATACATTAGAACAGCCAAACACTGTTGCCCTAGGCTGGCGGCACTGCGAGCTCAGAGGTGCGGCCGAGCACCTCAACTTGAGATGACAACGTTCGCAGAAGAGACGGAGATGATAACAACGATCAAAAATGTAAGGAGGGTTCTTTGCGGAGCGAGGAGCGAGGGGTACCTAAACCATATTTGGAGATGAAGCGGTCATCGGCGAAATTCTGAAAGGGGCCCGTCGACACACAGATAAGTAGACCTGAATCACAGGATGCCCCATGTTTTCCATGTCGTTTGGATTGTAAGATTCCTTCTCCACCTCCCATACTTTCCCATATATATATATATATATATATATATATATATATTCCTGTGAATCGACGATTATTTGTGTCTGTGTGTGTTTCCCTCCCTGAATACTGGAGGTTATTGAGCAGCTCGAGGCAAGTCGATTCCGCCGGAGGCGGTCGAGGAACGAGGGGCCGAGGAGCTCGGGAACTGCATTCCACATCGAAGTCGCCTAGGGCGACTCACAGCGGCCCCCCGCCTTTTCTGGAACTGTTGATGTGGCCAAACGTCGGGCCAGCACCGGGCCAGCACCGGGCCAAGCTTTTGGACTATGCGGTCCCACCCCGTCCCACACCTTGGGGGGGCACTTGGGAGAGGAAGAGGGGGGGGAACAGGCTAAGTGCGCTCGCGCTACATCTGCCATCCTGTCCCTTCCTCTCATCCCGTCACATTGCGCCGATTCTTCCTCCATCCGCGGACGCGTGTCTGAAGGCCTCCTAGATGGGGTCCGAGTAGGTGGAGTCAGAGGATCTCGCCACATCGCCAATACATCGGCGATGCATCGCCGACGCATCGGCCATGCATCGGCCATGTATCGGCCATGCATCGGCCATGCAGTGGCGACGTCGGCAATACATCCGCGACGTCGGCGTGGAGAAACTTGGGCCCCACATCGAGCCGCATCGCCGACGCATCGGCGATGCGGCGCCATCATCCGACCCCATCTGCTCCGAGCCCATCCGGGAGGCCCAGACCCATGCGCCTTACCGTGCCTGGACTCCCTTCAGGCCCCGCTCCAGCGCGGGAACCCATCCTGCCGCGCGCGGCGGGAGGAGCGAGGGGCCGAGGAGCGGGGATTCGAGGGCAGGGGGTCGAGGGTCGAGGGTCGGGGGTCGGTGCTCGGGACGTCGAGGGTCCGGGGGTCGAGCACTCGCCCGGGCCGAGGATCGGGGCTCGAGGGCCGAGGCCGGGAGGTTCGAGGAACGAGGGTCGAAAAAGGCTTTTAAACGCGTCTGGTAGATGTACCACTACACATACATACATACATACATACATACATACATACATACATACATACATACATACATACATACATACATACATTCATACATACATACATACATACATACATACATACGTACGTACGTACGTACGTACGTACGTACGTACGTACGTACATACATACATACATACATACATACATACATACATACATACATACATACATACATACATACATGCATACATGCATACATACATACACACATGCATGCATGCATGCATATATACATGTCTACCTACCTACCTACCTACCTACCTACCTACATACATACATACATACATGCATACATGTATACATAAACACACACACATACATACATGCATGCATACATACCTACATATATATATACATATATACATACGTACGTACGTACGTAAACACGTACGCAGATTCGTACGTACGTCCATACATAAATACATACATGTATAAATACATATATACACACATATATACATGCATATACACGTACATACCTACATACATACACACATACATATATGCATGAATACATGTATATGTGCATGCATACGTACATACATGTATACATACACACATGCATACATACATGCCGACACACCTACAAACAAACAAACATACATACACAACTACACACGTACACACGCATACATGTATAAATGCATGCATGTATGCATACAGACATACATGCATACCTACATACATATATGTGTATTTATGCATGTATGCATGTGTACGTGCATGCATACATGCATACATGCATAAGTGAATGCAGTCATACGTCGATGCATGAATAGATTCGTGCAACCGTGCATACATACATGCATGCATACGTACAGATGTACGTACCTGCACAAACATGCATACATACAGTCATATATATGTATATATACAGCTATGCATACACACACGTGTATATATATATATATACAGACATATACATACATACAAACATACATACATACATACATACATACATACATACATACATGCATGAGTACATACATGCATGCATACATACAAACAAACCTACATACATACATACATGCATGCATGCATGCATACATATGTACATACATACATGCATACATGCATGTACTTATAATCGCTACGATTCAGAGTAGGCCCTGTGGGCACCCTCAAGACGACCCCAGGAGGCAACATTTGCGGAAAACCCAGAGCGAAACGCGAGGAAGACGTTCAAGAGGGCTCTGATAGTCTCACCAATCCTTTGGGCTAAGGTGTTATAATGAGTTCTGACTCTCTTCTTCCAAAACCCCTCGTCCCTTCGGGGAGGGGGGGGGTACCCTCCCCCTCCCGAAGGTTTTGTAGGGCGGACCGCGATCGGTCAGAGCGTCCCAGATGGCCCAAGATGGCTCCAAGAGGGCCTCCGATGCGCCGAGATGGCCTCCGAAGCGACTCAAGAAGCCGAAAATTGCACAAGAATCCGTCATGGCTCCAAGAGGCCCGACGAGGGCCACAAGACGATTTCAAATGATCCCCGAGCCCCCTCAAGAGCCCGAAACGATGCAACAATCCTTCAACAAGCTCCGAAAATTCAATGGCGTTTGCCCTCTCGTCTTTGCGCACCCGATAGGCCCCAAGATTGTCTGAAGATGGCCCGAGAGAGCCGCAAGAGGGGCCCAAGAGGCCTCCAGAACGGCCCCAAGAGCACCCCAAGATTGGCCCAACGTCCCAGGAGCGGCCCAAGAGCTACTTTGATGGCCCCAAGGGGGGCGAGGCAAATTTGGGCCCCCCGCCTATTTGATCGACAGGCTCCAGGATGGCCCCCAGAGGCCCTCCTGGGCTCCCGGGGGACCCACAAGAGGGCTCCAAGAGGGCCCCAGGAAGGGCCCATGACCACCCAAAAGAGCTCCACGAGGACCCCAAGATCCCGCAAAAGAGTCCCAACAAGGCTCCAAGAGGTGATTTTGAAGGCTATGTAATCGTCCTCCTCCTCCTCCTCCTCCTCCTCCTCCTCCTCCTCCTCCTCCTCCTCCTCCTCCTCCTCCTCCTCCTCCATTTTCTCCTCCTCCTCCACCTGCTCCTCCTCCTCCTCGTCCTCGTCCTCGTCCTCGCCCTCATCGTCTTCCTGTTCCTTTTACTCCTCTTCCTCGTCGTCGTCGTGGCGGTCGTCGTCGTCCACCTTCTCCTTCTCCACCCATTCTCCTTCTAGATAACTCCTCCCCGTCGCGCCCCGAGGCCGGTCGGAAGGACGGGCCGCGCGTTTCGCCTTAGCCTTCCACACTACTTATGATCCTGAGACCTAAAATGTGCAAGAGTTTTACGGATGGAGAGCGACCCGTTTTCAAAATGTGGTTCTCGCCTTAGCGCCGCGCACATTCGGGCTCAGACATTGCTCGAGCTTCACGGATGGAGGGCAGTTCGTTTTCAAAATGTGGCTCTCGCCTAAGCGCCGCGCACCTTCGTCTTAAAATGTGCAATGAGATTCACGGATGAAGGGCGGCCCGTTTTCAAACTTTAGTTCCCGCCGTAGCGCCGCGAAGATGTGCTTTCAACCTTTGCAAACATCAAAAATAATGAAGGGCGGCCCGTTTTCAAAATGTGGCTCTCGCCTTGACGCCACGCACATTCGTCTAAAAGTGTGCGATGGGTTTCACGGATGGAGGGCGGCCATTTTTTCAAAATATAGCTCCCGCCGTAGCGCCGCGCACATTCGCTTTCAATCTTTGCAAACATCAAAAAATAATGAGGGGCGGCCCGTCTCAAAATGTGGCTCGCGCCTTGGCGCCGCCCACATTCGATTTTCTGATGTGCCAAAGCTTCACGAATTGAGGGCAGTTCGTTTTCAAAATGTGGCTCTCGCCTAAGCGCCGCGCACCTTCGTCTTAAGAGTTTGCAACAGTCCCAAAGATTATCATGGCGCACGTCCCGAAAATGATATGTTGGCACGGTTCAGGGTCGTCAAGACACAACAGTGACGCTGATTCACGGCGTTGATTTTCCAGGAATGGCATTTTGGCACAATTCCAGAACAGGGTGAACCAAGGTATCATACAGTCGAACCTAAGACATAAGAACATCCTTCAAGAGCATGAGACCCTCCGCTGGCCAGATCACACAGCATATCCCAGAGCACCCTCCTCGAGATGCACCAGAACATACAACACGAAGAACATGGGGGTGCCCTCCCCGGACCGACCCCGATATTATCAGAGTGAGGGGGCCGAACGGTCATTCATTGTCCCTGGGTGCGTGGCTCTAGTGCGGATCCGCGGTGAGGTTGTTGTTGCCGTTGTTGTTGCTGCTGCTGTTATTGTTGTTGTTTGTTGTCGTCGTCCCCTCGGCAACCCACCCGCGACCCACCCGCGACCCACCCCGCGACCCAGCCCGCGACCCAGCCCGCGACCCACCCCGCGACCCACCCCGTGACTCGCCCGCGACCCACCCGCGACCCACCCTGCGACCCAACCCGCGACCCACCCGCGACCCATCCCGCGACCCACCCCACGATCCACCCCGCGAACCGCCCCGCGACTCACCCCGCGACCCACCCGCGACCCAACAGCGACCCACCCCGCGAGCCACCCGCGATCCACACCGCGAACTGCCCCGCGACCCACCCGCGACCCACCCGCGACCCGGCCCGCGACACACCCACGACCCACCCGTGACCCACCCGCGACCCACCCCGCGATCCAGCCACATTGCTTTACCGAAAAGATCGGCGCCTGCGGCGGGCTCAATGCATAATTTGAAAAAAACTCAAACACTTATGGTGGGCTTCTTCAGAGCCTCTCAGACTGACGACGTCCTCGCCGCCCTCTCACTCTTATCCGCAACTGCGGGGTGCTACGTACCTCGGTCCGACAGTACAGCATGAGGCGCAGGATAATGCACACGTCACGAAAGAAGAACGACGCCCCAAAGAGCGGGAACGGCCCTCCGGTTTCACGGTGGGAGAGGTGGTCCTGCGAAAACTTGGCATGCAGCCCCATCTTTGCATTGATTAACTCTCCGCCGTAAGCACAGCTGCGTGCCGGGAATCCCACCAGCCCGTTGGACGAATCAAGGTGGTCTAACGAGTTCGTCCTTTCCTCTTCCAAAACCCTCTTCCTTTCCGAGAGGTTTACCTCCCCCCTCCCTGAGGTTTTGCGGAGCGGGCCACGATCGGCCAGAGCATCCAAGATGGCATCGGAGAGCGAGCCGCAATCACTGATTGTGTTGGCCCCCCTGGGAGGGGACCGAACGTTAGCAACCCCCATTTTGATCGATGGCCTCCAAGATGGCCCCAAAATGCCCCCCAGGGCTCCCAAGGGACCCGCAAGAGGGCTCCAAGAGGGCCCCAAAGAGGGCCTCGAGACCCCCCAAGAGAGCTCAAGAGGACCCTAGATCCCCCCAAAGAGCCCAAAGCAGTTTCCATGCGGCAATTGTGTGGGGTCTGTCCTCGTCCTCTTTGTCCTCCTCCTCCTCCTCCTCCTCCTCCTCCTCCTCCTCCTCCTTCTCCTCCTCCTCCCCATCATCATCATCATCGTCATCATCATCAGCAGCATCATCAGCATCGTCATCATCATCAGCAGCATCATCAGCATCATCATCATCATCAGCAGCAGCATCATCAACATCATAATCAGCATCAGCGTCATCACACTCATCATCATCATCATCATCATCATCATCATCATCATCATCATCATCATCATCATCACCATCATCAGCATCATCAGCATCATCAGCATCACCATCATCATCGATCACCATCATAATCATCAGAATGAACATCATCATCAGAATCGTAATTATCATCATCATCATTAATCATAATCAGCATCATCATCCTAATCATCCTCATCCTCATCCTCATCGTCATCGTCATCCTCATCCTCATCCTCCTCGTTCTCGTTCTCGCCCTTATCGTATTCCTTTTCCCTTTACACCTACTTTTCGTCGTCGTGGTCGTTGTTATCTTCCTCCTCCTCATGATCGTCGTCGCACACCATCATCATCATCAACAACATGTTCATCATCACCATCATCATCATCAAAATCCCCACGCGGGACCCAGGGATGGCCCGAAGAGACCCTCCAAGGCCACCCCATTGCTCCCAGAGATCTCCCTAATCACCATGGTTGCCCGCTTTGCTTCACCATGATTAAGTCGGGCGTGTCCCCCTACAGGCGGATTCTGGGCGAAAAATATGATATTGTCAACAAATAATAACACTGTAAGTGCCTCTTCGTCCCTTCCCCGTCATAACTCATGAGCAACGTTTCTGAACGGGCTGGCGGAGATTTTTCTGTCGCAACCGCAGGCGAAGGCGCCAGCGGCGAGTCGAGTCGGCTCGGACTACGAGCGGGGCTAATTGCCGGCGCGCGCGCTGGAAACAGCAGGACCTACCGCAGGGGGAAGCAGCTGCGCCGAGGGCCGTGCTGCAACCGTCAAGGCTGAGAAACAGCGCCAGGGTTGGGGACTGCAAGCTGCAGGGGCTGCCAGGAAGCTTCAAACGTGCGGGTACCCCGGGAGCTGGATCACCAGGTACGTGAATTGGACCTTGTCGCCACAGTGCGCCAGAGGTCGGCGCGCCACGGACGCGGCGAAGCGCAGGACTGCGTGACAGCCCAGCGCGTGGCAGCAGACCGACGGGAGACGCGCATGGTCGTCCAAGAAGGCTGAACCACTCCTGAGTGAACCCGCGGTCCAGAATCCCAAAGGCCAGCAGCACCGACAAACACGGCCAGCTGTGGCGGTGACTGAGGACCAGATGCCAGGCTGGCGGAGATTTTTGTCGCAGCCGCAAGCGAAAGCGCAGGCGGCGTCAAACGGGACGGGCGGGCCACGCGCGAACCTAATCGCCTAACGCGCCAGCAAGCAGAGGCCTAAGCGGCACCTCTGGCGGAGATACGCGAGGCGTGAAATTTCGAAGCTCGCCAGAAAGAGTTTCATGTGAAAATATAAGTGGCACGCTCGCCATGGCTCTTGCACGAGGAGAGCGACAAGGACGGGGGACCTGTGGACACCATCCTGGAGTTACCTCGGGGTCTCTTCGGGCCCGTCGGGGCCAGCATGGGGGGCCAAGGGCTCCGAGATGGCCAGCGGAGCGGATGACGACGACGACGACGACGACGACGACGACGACGACGAATGAACCACGACGAAAGGATTCAGCTCCAAGGTCTAGAGCACATCAGCCTGGGGCCAGGAGGGAGGGCCCTGGGGAGAGCGGCCGGGGGGGAGGGCCCAGGGGAGAACCGGGGAGGAGCCAGAAAGGGAGGACGAACAAGCCGCGAAACTGGGGCCAGGCCAGGGGGGAGGGCCCAGGGAAGAGAGGGGCTCCCCGAACCACCCCGGCCCCCAGAAAAGCACCCTTTGGGATGGGTTCGGGGGAGGGTCCCAGGAGGGCTCTGGGAGCTGCCACGCCCTACCGGAACCTGCGCAGCTCCTTCCTCACCCTGCTTCTGGGGGTTGGCGAAATTACACAGTCCCCTAAATGAAAGAAAGGACGGGGGGAGGAGGAGAAGGAGGAGGGGGAAAAAACTCCGCGGGTCCAGCATCCAACAGCTGCGCAAAGGCAAGACAGAGGAGCAGGACGACGACGACGACGACGACGACGACGGCGGCGACGACGACGACGACGACGACCAGGACGAGGACGAGGACGAGGACGAAGACAAGCACGACGACGACGACGCCGACGCCGAGGCCGACGCCGACAACGACAACAACAACGACAACGAAGATGTCGATGCCAACGCCGACGCCAGCAGAGGCGGCGGCACCGACGACGACAACGACGACGCCGACGACGCAGAGGCCAACGCCGACGCAGACGACGGCGGCGGCGGCAACAACGACGACGTCGGAAGCAACAATGACGACGAGGACGACAACGACGACGAGGACGAGGACGAGAACGACGACGACGACGACGACGACGACGACGAGAAGGCCAACGACTGCGGCGGCGACGGCTTCGACATCGACGCCGACAACGACGGCGGCGCCGCGTTGCCTGAGAACCAGAGCCGCAACGCGACACGGGGAAGTTGCTTTCACCCTGGCGCGGCGAGTGCGGCTGGCCGCCGCCAGCGCCGCCGTCGTCTTCGGCGTCCTCGGCGTCCTCGTCGTCGTCGCCGTCAGCGTCGCCAACGCAGTCTCGTTCTCGTCGTCGTCGCCGTCGTCGCCGATGCCGTCGCCGTCGCCGTGGCCATCGCCGCGGTGGCTCTCGTCGTCGTCGTCGTCGTCGTCGTCGTCGTCGTCGTCGTCGTCGTCGTCGTCGTCGTCGTCGTCGTCGTCGTCGTCGTCGTCGTCGTCATGGTGGTGGGTCATCGCCGTCAAGTCGTCCTCGTCGCCGCCGGCCTCGGCCTCGTCGCCGTCGTCATCGCGTCGTCGACAAGTCGTCCTAGTCGTCGACGTCGTCGTCGTCGGCGTCGGCCCGCGGCCTCGGTCCGCTTCATATACGTCCTCGTCGTCGTCGTGACCCTTCTCGTTGTCGTTGTCGCTCTCGTCGTAGTCGTCGCTCGTCGTCTTCGCCGTCCTCGTCGTCGTCGTCGTTGTCAATGTCGCCGTCGGTGTGTCATCATCGCCGTCCTCTGCGCCATCATAATATCTATCGTTCTCGATCTCTTCGTCGTAGATGCGTGGTCGTCGTCGTCGACATCGGCCTCGCCGTCGTCGCGCCCGTCGTCGTCTCTTTGGTCGGCGTCGTCGTCGCGTCGCCTTCGCCGCCGCCGCCCCCCCCCAACGAAGTAAGGCTGTCCTCTTAGTCACCCGACCAGCTGGGGCCGGGTCTCCTCCGCGCCCCCCCCCTGAAGTCTCCAAAGCTCACTGAAACATCCTAACAACTCGAAGTTAGCATAGCGAAAGATCCAACGCAATGCCTCTGCGAGTAGTGCGCGGGGCATGACACTCTCCTATAGGCAGCGCTATGAGAGTACTGGGGCCTCAGCCGGACCTCCCTGCGGGGCGACGGACCTCGTGAAAGGTATGCCGAAAAGGGCGAGCGGCGACATGCGACCCCTGCCGCTGGAGCCTAAGGCGGAGCTTAGTGGGGCAACGATCCTCGTCAGGGGGTGCATCGACATGGGAGGCGCGGCGGTATGCAACCGCGGCCGTAGGTGGAGCTCCCTGTGGGGTCACGATACGTGTGAGAGGTGTGCCGTAATGGGCGGCGCAGCGGAATGCGACCCCTGCCTCCGGGGCATAGGTGGAGACCCTGTGGGGCACCGATCCTCGTGAGGGATGCGCCGATGTTGGCAGCGCGGCGGTATGCGACCACTGCCGCTGGAGTCGTGAGTGGAGCTCCCTGGGGGGCGACGATCCTCGTGAGGGGTGTGCCGAAATGGGTGGCACCGCAGTATACGACCCCTGCCACGGAGACCTCATGGTGTCGATGATGGTGAGGATGGTGCCGACGAGAAGTATGAGGGGGAGTAGGAAGGGTTTTTCCAGTGCACCGCCGCCAACCAATTCGCAGGAGGCAAGAGATGCAGGATTGCCGCCGCAAGCCGATGCCCACAGCTCCATCAGCGACGGCGGCGCCCAGGCTGCCCACGCCGCCGCGCGCTTGGCGCCAGGTTTTGTGCCCGCGACGCCGTCGCTGGGACTGTGCGCGTTGCATGCAAACGAGGCGCGTGAAACGTGCCCACACCATGGGCAAGACAAGATGTCAAGCTCGCGTTCACCCAGCCGCGGCCGCTGCCTACTTGCAGGCGGCCAGAATCTGGCGACCGCTGCTGCTGAGAAAACAAAAGCGCGAACGACTTTGCCTACGGCACCATCTGCGCTTGCTGCCGATGAGGACCCGACCCGCCCGTCAGGCGGGCGCCCCGCCAGGTTGGCGAGGAGCTCCAGCGGGGACAACAACGTCAAGAGGCAGAGAGCTGATGACGGATGAAGACGATGGAGGTGGTGACGATGACTATGATTGTGACGGTGATGGTGACGGTGATGGTACTAGGGAGGGTTGATGGCGACGGTGATCGTGACGACGGTGGGACGACGTTCCACGGCGATTCGGCATTGCCTCAAACCAGACGGTGATGAGCTGGAGCTCGACGCCTGTCCGATGCGGGGTAAGTTCGAGCGAGGCCCAGCGACCAACGCCACGTTACAGGCCACGGCGGCAGCGGCTGCGGAGCTGCCGCCGCAAGCCCTTGGCTCAAGAAGAACGGCGAGCGCCGACGTTGCACCGCGCCGCCGACGCCGTCCGGCCATGCTAAGACACTGCAGGCGGACATGCGCACTCTGTGATACTGCAGAAGCGGACTAGGCGGCGCCGGTCTCCCTGCCACACATTTTTTCGCACATTCACACTCACTGCCGCCACAAAAGTCAGCGGGGGGCCAGACCTGGACCTGACCAAGCCTGGGCCCCCCGACCGTGCTGCGGAAGCAGACAAGGTCGGAGTAATTAGAAGAGGATGTACTCCGACGAGAAGACGATCAGCGGGAACGGCGTCATCACCTTCGCCTCGGCGGCGGTGAGCGCGTCGCCTGGCCCTGCTGCTGCCGTGGAGCACATGCGCCCCGCCCGGCGCCCACGGTGCGGCCTCGCGGGGGGGCAGCGCGGCCCACCTCCGAGCCGTCGCCCGGGCGCCGGCGCGGGGGCACCCACACGCTGGCGGCGCTCGCGGCCCCCACTGAACAGCCTGGGGCGACGATGCCTGCTGGAGCGACGCGGGGGCCCTCGGTCTGCAGCGCATCGACCGCTTCCCGAGCATAGGGCGTCCAACCTCGGCGGCGACTTTCCCAGCACCAGCTCGGCTGGGTTGCTGCATCATCGGGCCTGCAATTGTTTTGTGACTGCCTCAGCCCTGCGCCACCGCAATGCAGCGATTGTCTTGCAGGCCTTCACATTGTGTGTGGATCCTGTGCTCTGCGCCTATGCGCCTTCACAGTTCCCATTATCTCGCATATCTGCCGTCAAAGATTCTCTCCGCTCTGTGGTATGCCCGCCGCTGCAGTTGCAGTTGTCTCGAATGCCTCCTCTGTCGCCTCGGGCACTGTGCTCGCCGCTGCAGTGCAAGTGACTTTCAAGGTGGAGGCGGGTACGCGTGGGCCGCCGGCTCCGCTTACGTTCTTGGCAGCTGCAGTCCCACTCAAGCGCAGCAGAGGTTTAGTGTGCTAGCGATGTGCGGATCCTGGCGGTGAAGATCGCCTCCCCCTCCTCCTCCTCCTCCTCCTCCTCCTCCTCCTCCTCCTCCTCCTCCTCCTCCTCCTCCTCCTCCTCATTGTCATCCTCATTATTATCATCATCATCATCATCATCATCATCATCATCATCATCATCATCATCATCATCATCATCATCATCATCATCATCATCAGCATCATCAGCAGCAGCAGCATACTCATCATCATCATCATCATCACCACCACCACCATCATCATCACCATCATCATCATCGTCATCGTCATCGTCAGAAGCACCATCATCATCAGCATCATCATCATCATCAACATCATCACCATCATCGTTTCGTCGTCGTCGATAGCAGCAGCAGCATCGTCGTCGTCGACAACATCCTCAGCACCACCATCATCATCATCATCACCACCACCACCACCACCATCATCATCATCATCATCAGCATCAGCATCATCCTCGTCACCAGTATCATCATCATGATCAACAGCATCGCAATCGCCATCGTCAGCATCATCACCATCATCAATCAATCAGTCAATCAACCAACCAATCAATCAATGAATCAGTACATCCATCCGATCAATCAATCGATCAATGAACCACCATCAGATTCACTCAGCAGCATTCTCATCCTCGTTATCATCGTCATCGTCGTCGTCATCGTCATCGTCATGATCCTCATCGTCGTCATCGCCATCAGGAATCATCATCACCATCCACCTCCCCATCCCCCTCCCCGCCTCCTCCTTCTCCCCCTCGCACTCCTCCTCCTCACCCTCTCCTCCTCCCCCTCCTCGTCGTTGTCATCCCCCACTCCTCCTCCAGCTCCCTTCCATCCTCCATCCCTCCTTCCCGTCCCCCCCAGACCCCCAACGCCGCGCTTCTGCGACAACGTGGACCCCCGGAGGTTTGGACCCCTCCCCTGAGCCACTCATGTTCCTCCGGACCTGTTGTTTGACGGCCCCGGGGCGCGGTGAGGCCGCCCAGAGGCCGAAAGCAAATCAAACATTCCGCAAGGGGTCAGCCATTGGAGGCCTGGAAGATCCTAGATTCGGTATGGGTGATGATATTGCGGCCACCTTGGAAGCCAGAAACTTACCACCATCACCGAGATCGGGATCTTCTTCTCTCGGTGGCGGCACACCGCCGAAATTGGTGTTGGTGTCAACCTCTAGGTCTAGTGCCTCTCCACCCCTCCTCGGTGGCCCCCGCTTCTGCGACCTCGCTCCTCCCTCTCAGATGAGTGAGTGCGGCGACCCCCTGTGGCGGCCTCGTCGGAGTCGCTGGACAGCGGGTCCCTGCGCGCGAGACGAGGGCAGAGGACAGATGGGAGGAGGGACGACCGAACAGACCCCCCAAACCTAAAGGGGAGCCCAACCCGCTAGGCGGTCGTAGTTTTCACGACAGCCACCACGATCCAAGGGCGGCTGACCCAGGGTAGTGCTGTGGAGGAGATCCCTGAAGTGAAATGTTTCATCCTGGATCCGTCTTTGACGATCCTGGGGGCCCGAAAACGGCTCCAGGAGACCGAAAGAGGTCAAAAACCTTGTCGAGCCCAGCGCATGGAACCTGCTCCCCCCTTCCTGCTCGCCAGACTTAGTGCTGGGCCATCTCAGACCGACCCCCAGCCGACTCCAGCCCGCACTCGCGCGCTGAGCGCAATTACCGCCACGATCACGGACCCGACCCATGGGGAGTGTCCAGCCCTTGCGGTCGCTGCTCTGCCAAGCGGTGGCGCAAATCCAACACGCAGGGCCCCGGGCACAGTAGGCCGCGGTCCAAAAACACCCGGACCAGGGGAGGCACTCCTGGGGAAAAGCAACTTAAGCAAAGCAAAAAACAAACGGCACGCTGATTCATCCTGAAGTTTACTGTGGTCCCCCTCCTGAAGGAGAAAGCGGAGGAGGTAGAAGGGCTGTGAGCGGAGCTTGGCTTAAGTCGGGCATGTCCTCCTACAGGGGGATTTTGGACGAAAAATAAAAAATGGTACAACCCCAAGCTGGTCAAGAAGTACTTTAAAAATCGTCCCCAGACTATTGTTTGACTATTTTTGAATGCTCCTCCTGTAGAGGGACAGGCCCGACCTAACCTTAAGGAGAAAGCAGAGGAGGGAGAAGGGCTGAGAGCGGAGTTTGTCATTAGGGAGAGTGGGCCTGATGGAACCGGCTCCTGGGCTTCCCACAGGACCAGCCCTTGATCTCGATTCGCTTTGGGGTGCGGGGCCCTGGGAGGCATAAAAACGTCTGCGAGGAATCGGGGCCACTTTCGCTCAGAAGCCACTTTCTTCATGGCAATGTGTCTTTCTCGGACCTCCAAAAACAACGCCCAGACCTCTGCCGGAGGGTCCGAACCAAAAGTTTGACGGAAATCCAGCCGCGGCGGCAAGAATCCCTCCGCAGGTCCAAACAGCACAGAGAACGTTCAAAAACTGCTCGAACCTCGAACCTCGAAAACCTCAGGCTCCCATTCTCTGAGCGGGGGAAAAAATTGGACAGAGCAGGACAGGATAGGACAGGATAGGACAGGACAGGGCAGGACAGGAGGGGGT